>JAAGEH010000297.1:12960609-13256534 GCA_011751065.1 Lasiurus cinereus | reverse complement strand
CCTCTTACGCTGAAAATATTGCCAACAACAAGGAATAATAGCATAATATTTAACTTAATAAAGACTCTTTTCAAATCATTAATTCTACCAATAGTTGAAATGAAGTGACCTTATTTTCCTGTCCTCTCTCTGGAGAGAGATGATTAGTAGAAGACACAAATCTGAACCAGGATTAAAAGGAAGAAAGGTAGATTGCAAAAACAATCAACTGAATAATCAGTATTACTTTTAATTAGTAATTGAATGAGAGTACATAAAAACTTTATTCAAAATTTTAGAAAACAAATGGAGTTTTTGATAATATTTAAGTGGACACTTGTCATTTTTATTTTAAATATAATACTATTGAACTGAAGAGCTATGTGGCTTTAAAGTGTGCCTGTAGTAACAGTGTTAATGTGGTGACTCATTTCCTGTTATGTCTCTAAAAATCTATATTTTAAAATCTGTCAATGTATAAATTAAACTAGCTTATTAACGAATATTAGTTGCTATCCTGTTGTGTGCCAGGCATCGTGGTTGGCCCTGAGTTTTTGGGGTAGATTAATAGATGCAGTAATTGCCCTCATACAGTTTACACTCTACAAAAAACACACAAGCTAAAAATTAATTATACTAATGATTAAGTTACTCCAGTTGTGATACAGCTATTAAGGGGGATAGGGTACTTTGAGAAAAAGTATTATATGACCTAAGTCTAAAAAGCAAGGAGAAATGCCATAGCTCAAATGACTTAATCTGTAAGTTCTCTTATAGTAAAAGAGTTATACCCTGAAAATTTAATAATGTGAAATGGATTTTATATTGGGAATTTTAACATATTCATTAGTTGTAAGAAAATGTCTTACATGTGTTTTTTTAAATCTTTAAATAAAAATTACTCCTTTTGGGAAAAAAAGTAGTATATTTATATTAGTATATTGAAGATGATTTAAAAATGATCAAAATATGAATCAAATTGGTTTTATGTTGTGATTTATATAACAAATATCATTACTTTAAAACTATCTCCTTGCTGTATTATGTGATGTGGGTGTTTCCTGGTCATGAACTACTATTTATGTGTTTGTCCTGTTTGCTCTCATGTCTGATTCCATGGATATGTTTGTGGCCATAGATATCTATGTAAATAAATTATATTGTACATTAAAATCATGAAACAATGCAATGTTTGGCTAAAAAAAATAGTTTTAATGTCACAAAGTGTTTTTTTTTAAATAACACCTTTCTATAATGTTAATTTTTTGTGTATTCTTGTATATAGCCTATATTTTTCTTATCACTTAAGCTCTCTAGTTAAATATAAACTATGAGTATAATAGAAGAAAATTAATGTAATTCAAATGCCTTAATGTTATGGTTTAAAATGTTTATAAATTGTTCTATTTTGGCAATTGTGCATTTTCCTATATATTAGGAAATCCTGGATATTCAAACTCTTAATGTCATGAGTAAGTATGCAATATGCTAACACCAAAAATGCCGTGTTAAATTTTAGTTTTTCATAAATATTTGTATTTCTAAAATAAAGGTAAGATATGTATAGAATATGCTTAATTATTGGAACTTCGGCGTGATAAAAGAGGAGGAAAATAGTGGGACATCAGGTGGGCGAATTACATTTCAATGACGTTTATGAGCGTGGGCTTTACAGAGATTTGTTTGGAGGCGTTCTTTACTTTATATCTAAGTACATGTCTGATATTTAAAATCTGTTCTTTGTTTAAAATGTAATTTTTATTCACCGAATCCATTAATTGTCGAAGGGTTGTCATCAGAGGATTGTTGTAGGGAACTTGTGGAATTAGAAAACGTTTGGGAGGACCTGAGGTGCAAGCGTGGCTCTGTATCCGTAATATCTATTGCTGTGTTTTTCTATTGCTGTGCTATGAAAGGCTATGTAATAAGAATACCTGGTAATCTGACACCCTTTTTAGGATGGATATTAAGAGTAAAAAGATCACTGGTAATGTTTACTTTAAATATAATACTACAGTACTGAAGGGCTAGAGGGGCATTATATTAACTAGAAAATGAGTTAACCAATATTTGCATGGACTTTAAGTATTATGCACTTATTTTGAAGAAAGATCTTGACATCTCTGAACTATTCTGTCCTAAGAAGATAACCAGTGAAAGAGGTGACTTATCTTCAGTGCCTTTGACTGAAGCAGTATAGATGAAGGTCCCTGGGAAAAATAATGGTGTTAATATGTCTGGTGCAAGCATAAAATACAGGCTTATTTAAAACCAAGTGATTTTAAACCCCAGGTGTTATGTGTCATGTTTAGAGTAAATCACTAAATGTCTTCCTCATGTGGAATGAGGATTAGATAGTGTTTAGACCAGTGGTCGGCAAACTCATTAGTCACCAGAGCCAAATATCAACAGTACAACGATTGAAATTTCTTTGGAGAGACAAATTTTTAAAACTTAAACTTCTTCTAATGCCACTTCTTCAAAATAGACTCGCCCAGGCTGTGGTATTTTGTGGAAGAACCACACTCAAGGGGCCAAAGAGCCATAGGTAGCTCGCGAACCGCAGTTTGCCGACCACGGGTTTAGACCGTGAAGGTAACAAAACATTCTTCATGCAAACCAAGAATGCACGAGGATGGCAAACCTGTGTTTATTTTTTTCAATGAGCAATCTGATTCTAAAGTAGATTCCTATGGTCTATAATAATGCGATATTATTAAACTTCGAAAACAAAACCTGTAATCTTACTGAACTTTATTATATTTACTTTGACTTGAGCTATTCCTATAGTAATTAGAAAGGTACCTGAGAAAAGAGCACATTTGTACATAAAATATTTTATCTCATGTTTTTCTAAAATCATCCTACAAAAATGTCTGGTAAGAAACTAACTCTAGTTAGACTGAATGAATGTTTTAGAATATACAGTTTCTTCAGTTCCTCTGAGAGGAACTAAATAGTTCAGAATCTACTTTGAGATAAATTTAAATGATTTCTGATTTGTTTGAAGATTAACTGCTCCTATTTATTGAAAGAATAATCCACCTTGAATTGTTATTTTCTAAGAGTAAGATATGCTACATTTAAGAAAATCTTGAATTAATTTAGCTACCCTTACAGTATTTACCCTGAGCCATGACAATGCAACTTACCTTGCTTTATCTTATCTGGAAAATACATTTATCTGGAAGACTGAGGGCAGTGAAACTATTTGCTGAGTTGCTGTGTTGATTGTATAGTATTTTAGAAATTGAAAATATTCAAAGCCATGAATTACGTTCTACTACTACTATAACATCTTGTGTGCTTAAGTAACTACGTTTTAGGGTTATATGATTTGCTTAATATACAGTTTCAAAAACTGTATATACAATTTAACAGCTAATAGCTCAATTTTGAAATTTAAATGTATTTTATAAACATTGCCTTTATAATTATTCCAAGTGTGTGTATACATTTTTGGGGTCACCTTATATTAACCATTACTTTTTCAAAATTGACTTTTCCATGTTGTATTTCTCATAGATCTATAATGTAGAGAAGATAGTGGCTTTTTTTCTTAGTTTGACCTTGAAAGCAATACTTTTAAAATTTATCCTAAGGAAAAGTAAATATTCAAAGATCATTTTATTAGGGAATTTTATGCTTTAAAATTTTTGAGTATTTTGATGTAATGATGTAATTTTGTTTATTTTTTTATTCTTGAATAGTTTGATATATTTTAAAAGTAAAAATAATTTATGTCAGTCTAAATCAGTATTCTAAATTAGTCTTCTAATTAGTTGCTAATATGAACCATCTAGCCTGGAAAGAAGAATTAAGGTTGTCTCTGGTCAATATTAGGAGGTTGGTGATTTTCAATTATTTCTGGATTATTATAGAATAAATGTGTTTTATTTTAGATGGAAAAAAGTATTGATGTAAAACTAAGTAAATATTTTGTATAACACAAATTAACTGATAGAATCTTGTAACTAAATCTACCGACATCCTTAGAAATAAATACAATGTTCTTTGTTAACAAGCATGTTTTCTTGTAAGTAAAGAGAAATTCATGATTTATGAGTTTAATTGCTCATTTAAAATTGGTTCAGTTTCCTCTGAACATATAAATAAATTTATAAGGCCAACTTTGTACTTTAGTGACTGTCATATGATCGGTTTTAAACTCCCTCAATATATGCTCTGTTTTCCTGCTGTGTTTAAAATTGCATTGCATATCAGACTTCAAGGACAGAGTATAAAAAAAAAACAGCTTAGGAATAAGAAAGAAGACATTTAAGAGATAAACTTTCTAGCAAGCTTATAAAAATAGGGAAATATTTTTAAAAATTGTACCTTGCTTTTAAAAAAAATATATGTTATTGATTTTTTACAGAGAGGAAGGTAGAGGAATAGAGAGTTAGAAACATCGATGAGAGAGAGACATCGATCAGCTGCCTCTTGCACATGCCCTACTGGGGATATGCCTGAAACCAAGGTACATGCCCTTGACCGGAATTGAACCTGGGACCTTTCAGTCCGCAAGCCTACGCTCTATCCACTGAGCCAAACCGGTTTTGGCACCTTGCTTATTTTAATAGGTATAATTTATCATAAATTTTCAATAATTTTATGGTGTTGACAATTATGGATAGTTATAATTAGTTTTAGTAGTCAATTCAAATACTTGGATTGAGGGATTTTTCAACAGATTTTTGTCACAGTAGAGAAATTTTGGTTTGAAATCAGTAAATGTGCCAAACATTTGGGTTTTATATTCTAGGTCTATCCTGATCTTTGTATCCTTGAGGCTCCTACTAAGTAGATGCTTAGTTAGGCTTCATTTTGAAAGGTTCCTCCTCCAAATGTAAACAATCTAAGACTCCTCTGATCTTAAAACAGTATTATTATGTGATCAACTTTTAAGAATGTGTGAATGCTAATACACACTTAAAGTATTGAGGCTTCTCTTTCATTGTTAGGAATCTTTTTAACAAATGCTTGGTCCTTTAGGACATATGTTTACTCAAGTGCAATTAAATCTGATAGTGGGACCAATTGTATGTCTATTGTAAATGTTGATAAATGGGAACATTAGCCAATCAACAAAGTTTCAAATAGTGTCATACACCCTTGTTAAAGACTGTATTTATGGATAGACATGCTCCTTGTATGTGCCTTTTTAAATTAAGTTGATTATAGATTATTATTTTTGTTTGAACTTATAATGACAAGGGAAAATTTTTGGTTCACACAATTTTATATAAAATCAACATTATACTAATTCTCATGAGCTAACCAGGTATCTTAATGACACTGATTGTTTTATGTATCTGTTTATCTTCAGTAGATTGTATTTATTGGAAAGACCAATACCGATGACTTTCTCATATATAAAATATGTTATACTACTTTACTTGATTAAAAGCCCATTCTTTCCATACCTTGCACCTATTTGTTCAAAAATAGTTTGCTATAAGTGATGAAATGCTACTTGAGTTATTTATGATACTTTATAAATGTCATCTATTTCAGTATATTATATGAAAATATTTTATTTCTTTTTTGTGGTTCATATGGTGGAATGAACAACAACAACAACAGAATATTGGGCATTCTTCTTTATAAAGACTTTATAATTCTTAAGTCTAAAACTAATATTCTGCCATAGATGTGACAGTAATGAATACCTAAGAGAGGGTATTCTTTTGCTGTCCTTAATCACTCTAAATCACTCTAACCGGTTGTTGGTTAAAGGAACCATTGGAAAGAGTTCCATTAAAACTACCATTAACAGCATTGAAAAGTAGAATGTTTGTGGCAAAGTAACTATTAAGGAAAAGCGGGGCGATAGGAAGAATGGAGGGGCACGCTTAGCTTCTTAAGGTTCACTGAAGTCTGTGGTTCATTACAATAACCTATGTGAAATACGTCTTTATATTTTATTGCCTTTTAAATAAGATATGGTTGTTCAAATAACATTAGTTGACTATGTTTCTCTTCTTTTTTTTAAGGCTGTTTTAATACAAATAGTTTATAATAAAAGCTAATCACAGGAAGACAAGAAATCCAAATAAAGTTATAACTGTAGGGTATACATTGAGATTTTATGATTTAAATGAATATTATATCTGCTAATTGAAGCTAAATTATTTTTATATAGGACTAATTAAGATCTATTAATGGATCCTATCACATAAATGATGGAGAAATGACTTAATGGGCACTTCCAGTTGGTAGTGAGATCATTGCCAAATCTTGCATTCTCATTCTTTGATGTAATAAAAATTTTGTATGACTTTCTTAAAATGTTAACCTATTGGTGCCAAATGGTACCATATTCCTCAAAGAGGAAAAGCATTGGTGAATTACTTGCATAGTTGTAGCATGTACTTCTTTTTAAAAACATTCTAATTAAATGCTATATAATAAAATGTCAAGTTTAGGTATCACCATGAGAATTTTTTTTGTTTTTTTTTTTCTTGTTTGATGTTCTATTTCACATGTTTTTGTTGGGACATATCGCATCTAGTAGAAAGAAAATTGGCCTGTAATCAGGAGACCTCTGTCTATTTCTGGTTCTGCCACTGAACTTGTTTTGTGACCTTGGGTAAGTCACTTGAATTCTATGTGTCTCAGTTACTCTCTAAAATTAATGATTGGTTTGAGAAGAATTGTGAATGTTTTGAATCCATATAATGTGAAAAACATTGCTGCAGCGCCATTATACAATAATCCAAGATACAGGAAAATAGTAGGTAGAGAAAGAAATATTGGTTGCTTTTATGTTTTATAGCAAAAAAACGTTTTCTTAGAGATAAAATATGTATAAGCAATTATTTTATCCACTTTATACTAATTTTATTTTAACATGTGAGGAAACTATTTTAGTAGTATAATAAATATGGCTATAGCAAAATTTTGCATATGAGAAATAATGCAAGATATAATTCAATTCAGCTGTATGACGATATTAATATATTTCTGATTTTTCTATCTTTTCTTTGAGAAATGGATGGACTGGGGATGGGAAAAATATGGCATATGTCTTATTAATGTATAAGTACATTTCAGGGGACAGTACTGTTCTAATCGTCACTCCTATTAACAGAGTCTGGGTTGTACTATAATTATGATGAGACTTGGTGTCTTATTATGAAGAGGTCAAAGATGTGCTTGTATAATAATCAAAATTACATTATTAAGTTTCAAAATGTGTTATCTTTTTTTAGTTCTCTATAATTCATATGAGGATTCCTTTTTTTTTCATAAGAAAAGTATTTTGGTCATTGTACATTTTCCTAGTAGAAAGTTTTCATTTTCTCAATATTCAGGAAAAGAGAGAAATTTGTTACAGGAAAAAATGCTCTAAAGAGTTATAATTCCCAAGTGCAGTTTGATACAAGATGGTCTTCTATAAACTATGATTCAACTATTGCAGAAGTGACTGTGGTGTTTTTATTTAAGAATTTTGTGGTACCTGATTTAAAACTAAGTAGGTAATTGAAATAGGAGATTTCGGTTTTGTTATGTTGTGTTTATGTGTTGATCATATTAATACTAATTCACTAATATCTTTGGAAGAATTTTTTTTTGAATGCTGAATTTAGCAGACCTTTCCTGTTTTCAATCACTGTTTAAATAGTCTTTTGAACTTCTCTCCTGCTAATCAGGAAAGAGTGTTTCCAAAATGTGTGCCATATCTGTTATAGTAGATGTTGGATTTGGATGGGCAGATTCGAAGAGAGAAACATCAGTAATCGATGTGGTGTCTATAAGAACTTTCTTATAAGGGAATCTAATCCAATAAAATTTGCCTAATTTGAAGGTTAATTTGAATTTTTAATATTTATATAAAGCCATATGTTTCAGCTACTCTTCTTATAGGAATTTTATTATATTTGTTACTCTCCATCATACTTTTATGATAATATTTTGCTCTACTGAAGTAATTTAGTAAATATTGGCCTGATGACTGTACTTCATTTGCATGCATGCACTGATCTATTTGGGAAATTTCAAAAGCAAAAAATCTATTTTTATTGCTCTCTTTGAAGATGTTTCAATTAAATTTTATTCCTTACATGATAATTAAAAGTCCTTAAAGCATTTTCACTGATCTTAAATGGACTCAGTAATGCCTTAGACAATATGGTCACACAAGTAACATGGTTTTTATTCATGGCATTATCCTTCGGCACCAGTGATCAGGATTGGCTGTCCACAAATAATTACAACCTTTTGAATCCTCTTTTTCTCTACACTAACTTTATTTCTCTGATCCTACTAACCCATAGGAGCTTAACCAATTCATCATCACTTCTTCCCCTTTTTTATAGTATGTGTTTGGTTATCTCTTTCCTACCATTAGGCACAGGATTCTTTCTCAAAATGACTTGGGCTCTTTCCTTTAGTGTCACCTTCACCCTCTGAGTACATCCACTCACACCCATCTCCTTTGTCTATGTCTGTCATTACACCCTGTGGTCACAGAAGACGTGGACCCCACCAGGAGAAGGCATGCAGGTCTGTCTCTTCTGCTTTTCTCTGCTATTTTTTTTTTTATTTAGCTAACTTACCTTAGGAATTTTTACTATTTTTTTAAATTTAACTTTGCATTCTCTTCTAATATAACAAAATGTTAAACTCTTAGGTACTTTCATTTTAGGTATTTGCATCAGGCCTCTGGTATGGTGCCAGGTGGGCACTGGAAATATCAGGGGGACAGTTTGTAGAGTAAATGATTGTCTAGCATCTGCAGCCACTGCAGCGGTAGCTGTACTCTCTGACACTGCCTTTCCTCCTGGCACGAGGACGCTGAAAAGGGGGTTTTCTCAGCTCTCGTTGCAGGCCGCTGACACTGTCAGGTTGGGACTGGTCTGTATTAACTGACACTGGAATTCAGGGTTCCACACATTCTCCTAAGCCTAGAAATAAATGAAGACAAGTGCCTTGTTTCAAAGGAAATAAGAATTAAAGGAAGAATGATAGAGAAGGTAATAAGAGCTTCTGGGGGGTGGGGGGGACTAATTTTAGAAGAGACAGGAATAAATGTTGTAGTAAGCAACTCAGAATGGATTTCACTTGTTTCATAAAAGTTACAGGAAGTGAAGGCTTTTCAAAAACCTACTGGCGTTTGTGGCCAATAAAATGTAATGTCTCTATTAAGCTATGACATCTCTATTGAATAAGTTGGTATTTTTCTCCTTAACACAAGTTATTAATAATTCAACCCAAATGTGAGGGAAACTTAATTTTTTAAGTTAATCTTTTGCCTGACATTAAATTGAGGCATATGTTTATGTTTTACACCACAATCATAGGATTTTCATCTGTGTTAATAGATATTAGAATAGTCACTGAGGAATGGAGTTCATTACACATTTTGAAGCACCAAAAAACATTCATTGTAGCCCTTGCAAGTCATAATCAAATTTAGTGAGCTTTATTAATGTTTATACTTTTTCTTCTTAGACTTAAAAAATTTCATGTGACAAGTATTTTTATTTTTTATAGTTAATCCTCACCTGAGGATTTATAGTTACAAATATTCTATAGTTTTGTAATGTGGAAAAAATTGAAAATAATATCTGTAAAGAAGTTATCGCAGTTTTGTCCAGACTAAATAATCAAAAATGGGTAGCTCTTAATTAATTACTACAAAAAAACAATGATATCAAATGTTTATTTTAACAGACAGATACACTTATGTAGCTCTTTACTTATGATTCATGCTTGTTTTTAGCAAAATAACGGGTTTTGAATTTAAATATATCAATAATCTATAAACAGTGAACTACTAAAGGGTTTAGATAATCTACCCCAATCTATTTGTTTAAAAATAGAGAGAAAATAATTTTAATGGTAGAGCTGAGCATTAGACTATACTTACTACCAGTTTCGTTACTGATTTGTGGGACCAGAAATAAGGCAAACTACTTAATTCTAGATACTTTTAAAAAACATATTATGCTTCCTTTGAAGAACAATCAAATAAGTTATGCATTATTCTCTATTGCCTTATAAAGAAACACGTTGGTGAGCAATAAAGTATGAGATTCAAAGGCCTGTGTGATCTTAAGTATTCATTGGTAAGAGAATTGATCATTTGTGTGTGTTTACTTTCAATCAACAGAAGAATAAAAACAAATGATCTGCCAAGATAAAAAAAATTATTTCAAGAGTAAGCAAATAAATGCCTAGAAAGGAAAATAAACAAAAGGGCGAGCTACCACTTTTCTATGTAGGACTGACGGGTTTGTTTAAAGATTGGAGAACTTTTTCAAAAAGTGTATGGCAGGTGATATTTTTAACATTTTATAAGTTATTCAAACTATTCAAATCTCTCTATATTGCTCAGAATTATGGTAAATTACAGGTTTAATGTGTAAATAATGAAAATGGATCTTGATTAAGATAGAAATAAAAATCTAAAGCAGAAACTATTAAAATCTATAATAATAAAAGCATAATATGCTAATTGGACCAAACGTCCTTCTAGTTGACCTTCTGGACAAAGCTGGGGCCTGCAAGGAAAGCCCGGTCCCAGGTGCCTGCCGGTGGCCAGAAGGAAGCTGGTGCCGGCAGCCAGGGGAAGGAAGGCCTACTCTTGCATGAATTGCATGCATCGGGCCTCTCGTGTCCTTATAAAATACTCAATCTATTTGGCTATACTAGACCCAAGTCATTCTCTAGGTATCATATTAGCATACTAAACTATTCCCTACATGATTGGCTTATATAAAGGGACGGTTATTCTAGTGACATAAAAGTATTTCACATTCTAAAAATTAATTTGTTCAACAAATATCTACTGCCATGTCTTATTGTAGGCACTGAGGCAGTAACAGTGACAAAGACAGACAAGGTCTTTCTCATCATAAAACATATTATTAGGGAAGTAAATAGTCACTAAACAAGACAGGTTTATTTATTTTTATTTTTATTTTTGTTAGTCTTCGCCCATTGATTTTGAGAGAGAGAGAAGGCAGGGAGGAAGGGACAGAGGAAGAGAGAGAGGGAAACAGAAGCATCGATGTGAGAGAGACACATGGACTGGTTGTCTCCCACATGTAATCTGACCGGGGCTGGTGATTGAACCTGCAACCCAGGTGCCTGCCCTTGACCAGGAATGGAACCCTTAGACCCTTAGGTGCTTACAGAACGATGTTATAACTGTTGAGCCACACCAGCCAGGGCCAAGATAAGTGTAGGTATTTACAAGTGATATTTGTGCTGGGTGGTAGGGAAGGCCGGGGAAGGCCAATGGGGAGAAAAAGGAGACAGATGTATACTATTTGTAATACTTTAAACAATAAAATAAAATTTTAAAAAATCTTTATGTAGCCTATTATGATTTATATAGCCTATTGTAGCCTATTATGAGTAGGAAGGAGTTCTTTTAAATAATCTAGTGAGTTTTTTCTGGAGGTCATATTTTAATGAAACCAAAAGACTAAGAAGAAACCAGCAATGCAAATTATCCTTAAAGATCAATAAACAGAAGACAAAGCAAGGGCATTACAGTTCAGAAGAGGAGAATAATTTAGGCTATAAATATTTTTCTGAAAATGCATTTAAGTATTGGTGACAGATAAGAGTTTTAAATAGTAAAGATTTGTAGTGGCCATGCCATGTGGCTCATTTGGTTAGAAAATCATCCCCATCTGCCAAGGTTAATGGGTTCAATCCTGTCAGGGCACATTCGAGAATCAACCAATGAATGCATAGATAAGTGAAGCAATGACTTGATCTCTTTCTCTAACCCTCTCTCCTTCCCTCCCTCCCCTCCATTCCTCTCTCTAAAATCAATTAAAAGAAGATTTGTAGAGAGGTGAATGAATAAAGTGTAGCTCTGAATGCTAGTTATGATTTAAAAAAAGACATTTTTTAAATCTTTTGACTCTAAGGAAAGGGTACCTACATAAAAAGTAAGGAAAGGGTACATACATTAAAAGTCAGGTTAGTAATCAAGTATCTATAAAGAAAACATTGTGGCCCTGGCCAGTATCCTAAGTGGTTAGAGGGCCTGCCTACCCACTGAGGGGCCCCAGGGGTTGATTCCAGGTCAAGAGCACTTACCTGGGTTCCAGGTTCAGTCCCTGGCTCAGAGATGCGTGTGGGAGGCAGGCAATCGATGTTTCTCTCTGTCTCCAGCTCCCTGCCTCCCTCCCTCCCACTCTCTAAAAATCAATGGGAAAATATCTTTCGTGAGGGTTAACAAAGAAGGAAAGAAAACCTTGCTATAAATTAGGTTGTTATTTAACTAAACTGAAGGATGTTTCTTTTTATGAAGACTTGAGGGGATGGCATGCAGGATGTGAGAGTAAGGATGAGGAACAGAATTAATTGTGTGAAAGGCACAGTCTAATGAAAAGCAAAACATTAATAAGTGAAAGTAATTGGATTAATTATGTGGCATAACTTCTGGGGAAAGTACAATTATAGATGATAAGCAAAATGTGAAGGAGGTTGATAGCCAGTTCAGAGTAAAGGGATGAGAATCAGAAGAGATCTCTGAAAAGAATATTAAAGATTAAAAACAATCCTAATACAGACTAAATCTGGGCTCAGAGGGAAATAAGTTGAAGCATTACACACACACACACACAGTTGCCCCCCCCCACCCCACACACACACAGTTGGCCAAAGAGGAGATGTAACTCAAAAAGAAAAAGAAGGAAATGTTAAAAGGGAGGACACTGGAAAAAGAAAGTTAAATTAGAGGAGTGTGGCAGTGGTGGTGGTGGTTTGTCTGTGGTATGTGTGTGTATGTCTGTGTCTGTGAGAGACAGAAGAGAGAGATTTCATGAATAAATAGTTCAGATACTAAGTGCTGGAGAACAGACTATCTCAGCCATTTATTTTATGACTTTGAATAAATTTTCTAATAAGTAATAATTGAGAAAATAAGTCCCATCGCATGCAGTTTTGCTGATTAAGTGACATAATCACAACACATGTAAAGCTCTTTTTAAGAACTTAATTGTGGCCCTAACCAGTCTGGCTCAGTGCATAGAGTGTCAGCCTGCAGACTGAAAGGTCCCAGGTTCCATTCCGGTCAAGGGCATGTGTACCTTGGTTGCGGGCACATCCCCTGTAGGAGGTGTGCAGTAGGCCGCTGATTATGTTTCTCTCTCATCAATGTTT
Organism: Lasiurus cinereus; assembly: GCA_011751065.1. Classification (NCBI taxonomy): domain Eukaryota; kingdom Metazoa; phylum Chordata; class Mammalia; order Chiroptera; family Vespertilionidae; genus Lasiurus; species Lasiurus cinereus. The sequence goes on along the minus strand of JAAGEH010000297.1, from coordinate 13,243,424 downwards.
CTAACTCTCTATCCCTCTCTCTTCCTCTCTGTAAAAAATCAATAAAATATATTTTTTTAAAAATAACTTAATTGTGCAGGAACATCTAATGTTAAATTCTAGAACACAAGATTTTAATTGTATTTTGTAAAGCTTTGTTACATTTCATTTTTGATGCCTCATTCAATAAAATTCTAGTCCAAAAACAAAGGAAGAGCTAGCAGAATCGGTGGTCAGTGGATACTTGTGCTGGCCGGCCGGGGAGGACTGCCCACTGAGCAGCAAGAGGAACAGTTCAGGCTGACCAATACTCTGTCTATTGATTGCACTGAGGGTGTAGGACGAGATACAGTTGCCAGATGTCATAGAACTTTGCACCTCAGTACTGTGAATTTTGATTTATGCTAATTATGGCTTGATAAATCCGGCTTGAGAAGTTATTGAAAAGGCACAAAATTAAAACGAGTTGTTTTTATATATTGCCCAAGCAGTCCTAAATAATATGCCCAAACGTAGTTTGAATATCAGTTTCCTTGGACTCCAGTGAAAGTAGTCTATGAAATTTGTCTGTCACATCTCTTTGGAAATATTATTTAAGGGACATGGCAGGGAGTTAACAGAGACACAGCAGACAGCTATAAAGAGTAACAGGTAACCTAAATACCTAAAATAGATGGTTAAGGTTTAGGACACAATTCAAAAGACTGTAGCTCATAACTGTGAGCCTCAAGGTGGTCAACAGTTTTATAAGTTTCTAGAGCTTTTATGTTTCATTTAATTTCATCTTTCGCTTATGCACTTATGACGTTCAGTTTTCCTGCATTCCTGGGAGCATGAGAAAGATAATTTTATAAACAAACGCATTACAAAGGAAATCAAATTTTGTGTTCTGTTGTTCCAAATATGTCAGTTTCTAATGCTCACAGTTGAAACTTTCTCAAAATTAATCAATGTGGAAATAAATATCCCTCAAAATTTGTGTATCTTAATTGCATATTTAAGGTTAAGTTTGTTCAGACTTTTTGTTTATTTATTTTGTTCATCCTCACCGGAGGAGGATATTTTTCCATTGATTTTTAGGGAGAGGGGAAGAGGAAGGGAAAAACAGAGAGAAACATCGATGTGAGAGAAGCACATCGATTGGTTGTCTCCTGTATAAACCCTGACCAGGGCCCAGGCCAGGGAGGAGCCTGCAACCAAGGTACTTGCCCTTGAACCCAGGATCCGTTGGGTCTGCAGGCCGATGCTTATTCCCTGAGCCAAACCAGCCAAGGCAAGGTTGTTTGCACTTTAAAAGCAAATGCTTGTTTGCTCCAATACTAATACAGATATAATTTGGCACATAATTTATCATTTTTTACAAACTTATTTCCATACTGTATATATATTTTATTAATTTTTTACAGAGAGGAAGGGAGAGGGATAGAGAGTTAGAAACATCGATGAGAGAGAAGCATCAATCAGCTGCCTCCTAAACATCCCCTACTGGGGATGTGCCTGCAACCAAGGTACATGCCCTTGACTGGTATTGAACCTGGGACCCTTCAGTCCCCAGGCCGACACTCTATCCAATGAGCCAAACCAGCTAGGGCTAAAGTAACTATTAAACAGTTTGTTGTGTAGTTTCTTAAGTTCCACATCTGAAAAAAACTAATATGGAAAATCTTACAACATGCCAGCTCACTTTTTGTATTTAAGGCAAATTAAGTAATAAATGATTGTACATTTGCATTTTTAAAATTATTTAACATTTATTTTCAAAGCATTTTTTATTAAATTAGAAGAAAAATATAAGGTTTTCAAACTAGATAATTTGTCATATTTCACATAAACATACATTTTGTGATTTTTTTTTAAATGATACTTTTCTTTTAAGTAGGATATAATCATTTTGGATATTTTATAAGCTCTATCTTAGCCCAAATAAAAAAAAATCATGTTTATACTTCCAATAATTAGTGATAAATGCTAACACTCTGATAAATAAGCCTTAAATCTTTTCCATTCTATCTCTTTGTCTTTGCATAGGTTATTCATATTTTATGATTAGTTTTTTAACTATTATAAAGTATGGTTTATAAACAATAGTACTATATCATTTCATCTGTTTTAGAGTTATTTGCAATGTCTTTATTTTATGTAATTTTTATATGTGAACCGACATGCACACTGCACTCATTTTTCATGGGTGCATAGTATTCTATAGATATACCATAAGTGCAATTAACTAATCTCCTGTTATTGGACATTTAGAGTTTCTTTTTCTAAGCCTTCATTATTATCAAGCAATGGCACAGTGAATATTCTGGTGTGTACATCTTTGCACACTGATTTATTTACTTAGGAAAGATCCTTGGGAGCAGAATTTCAGGTTAAAAATTATGACCACTGTAAAAATCTCTTGATACACAGTACTGAATATATTGTATTTTAAAGTAATTTACTTTTTAGCTTTGTATATCAGATACATGGGAAAACATGAATATAAGTAACCATTAATTTTTTTGTCAAAAGCTAATATATGGCTGTCAATCTGAAAAATAACTTTTTACAGTTACTAGATACTGAAAAATAACATATTTGATAAAATCAAGGACAATATTTTCTTTTTGAATTGCACTGCCTTTGAAAATAAAATTATAACATGACAAAATATTAGATTCATACTTATATAATGAGTCATTTCAATAATTTCTATTCTCCTCTGACTATGGAAAAACATCAGTGAGTTGTTTTTATAGTCTACCCTACTGAATTTAGAAAATAAACATAAATAGCCATGCGTGTTCCCGTGCAACTGTCATCTCTAAATGAGCCAATAGCAGCATACATTGATTTTACATTTTTCTTCATTTAATTTGGCACTCACCTAACTCATGAATACATGAATTTGGCCCTTTTAACAGTTCATTTGGAATATCTCATTTCTGTCAATTTCATTATTATTGCCTGGAATCTTGTGGGGGTTTTTTTGTGCCTTTTCCATATTGTTTGTATTTTCTTAGAAGAAGTTTGTAAAGTAAAATTCAATAAGGTAGGGGAGGGTGGAGGTAAGGGGGAGAGATCAACCAAAGGACTTGTATGCATGCATATAAGCTGAACAAATGGACACAGACACCAGGATGGTGAGGGAGTGGGGGGGAGGCAATGTGGGGATGACACATATATAATAATTAATAAAGAAAAATATAAAATAAAATAGGGAAAAAAGATTCAATAGGATAGTTAAATGTAATTTTTTCCTCTCCTCAATTGTTTGGCAAGAAATAATTTTTAAAATATGCTTTTACTATATAAGTAGTATGCTTTTAGAGTTTCAGTCAGAAAAATGCTAAACATAATATTTTGTTTTATGTTCAGATTATATTTATTATAAATACGTTTTATACAAATCAATTAGATTTGTTAAGGATACACTTTATAGTGCTATCAATTGTTTGAATAGTTCAATAAAAGTTTTTGTTGGAAATCCTTCATTATTAAGACTTAATACTGCACAAATGCTTTTAATTCCTAAATTTAACTGGAAAACAAATTTAATATGTATCTTTTAAAAGGTTAAAATTTATAACAAATCCAATTATAAAATACTAACATTTATTGATAATTTTACAAGTTCTTGATATATTAGTTTTAATTATAATAACAAAAATTTGTTTTCTAACTTCAGATTGTTTAGAGGCACATCTTAGTTTTGTGAAGACAAATAACCAAAGAAAAAGTAATTACAGATAGTGTTATTTTCCTCAGAAACTCTCATGATAATTTTTTTTAAATCTTAGTTAAAGGAAGGCTTTTGCTTTAATCTGACACCACATAATTAGGAAAGGATGGGTAGGGGAGAAGGGAGGATGTTTAAAACTTATTAAATTAGTATGAAAATTTGGGGTACTAACTGATGTCGTTTCTAGGTTTGAGTGAGATTTATAAGCTTAGACTTCCATGATGTCTGTGATTTTAGGGTTCTTTCTTGCAGCGTTGGTGTTAGGTTTAAGAGATTTTTCTCTTGAGATCCCCAGATTTGATCATTTAAGATCACAAGTGTCATCTTCTGATCATTCCTGTTCAGCCTCATTGTGAAATGACTGCCAAATCTGTGTCCCCATTTCAAAGAATTTGGGGCATAAAGCTGCTTTGGGACGCAGAAGCTGTATGTGTGTGTGGGTTGGTAAGGCAAACAGGATGCATTCTGTGTGAAGTGGTATTGATCTTTGTGGCACACGTGAGAAGTGAAACTTAAGGAACCGCTGGCTTGCTGCTTGTTAATCGGCCCATTTTCTACTTCATGTATGGATACAAAATTCACTTAGAACTAAGTTTTTTAACTTGATTGTTTTAACAACATTATACGTATGACTTAAACTTTCTAGACACATTAAGTAGTCTTTTTTTTTTAAGTGAACCATTGACTGGTTTAAGCTTATTGACTTCAATAAAACTCTTAAATGGCTTATATATATCAAAGTAAATAGATACAAAATACGTGATATGATTTTAGAAAACACATTAAATCAGAATCAACAAAATACTGGATTTTTAAAATTATGTGACATAGAATGGACCGGAGTTTCCAATTTGAGAAAAACATTTTGAGAGATTTATGAATTTCAGCATATCTACATTTGATTTTTCTTTTTGGTATCAGCCTTAAAATATTTAGAATGGGAAAAAAAATCCTTTCATATTTAAATTAGCATTATTAGGAAAGCCAAACGGACAGTTTGAATATTATAATTTAATACACTGAAATAGATTATTTCCTCAACAAATAGACAGAAATATATGCAAACTTTTGTTGTGAATGTGTTTGTCCAAGAAGTGTGATTGTCCCATTAACTCCTTAATACCTTTTTATTATAATTTGAAAGGCTTTGACATTTGTTGCTGAACATATAATGACCAATTTTTAGCATGCTCAAATTAAAGAATCAAAGTACTAATATGTCTTTTGTAATAAATGTAGTGTTATCACATATACGAATGTGAATTTTAGAAATTCTTAGATAAATTTACCTTCTAAACTTGTCAGCCAGTATTTCCCACAATATATTTTTGCCAATATTATAGCAAGGTATTAGGTGAGGGAGTAGATTCTATGATCAAATGATTATTCATCATTGTAGAATTTTTAAGACCTTTTGTATGCATATTTGCAGTGTAAATCTGAAAGAGGATAGTGAACAAACACCTGCTCTTTAACAATTTCACTTATTTTCCTTTTTTTAAAGTACAGATTGGACATCCGAGTTGAAAGTTTAGAAATTATGTATTTTATTCCCCAGCCAGAGAATGAACAGCTCTTTTTCTTGCAGTGATTTCTCTAAATTGCTTTTTCATTCCTCAGGGAAAGAGAAAAAGAACACTTGAGTTTGGTTGAAACCAAAATAATATTATTGAGAATATTATTTCTAGGTTATTTTTCCTTAGGAAAGAAGACCAGCAAAGAAAAATGAACTTGCTGGTGAAGCATTTTTTATGATGGATCTTGTTATCAATAGGATACATTCTTCTCCAGAGATATGATTGTTTGTGGAGTGTTTTCTTTATGAGAATAGGTTGATGACATGTAGTAAAGGAATGGGATGGAAGGCATGGGTTACTCTCCTAAGAATTAGCATCCTAGGAGAATTTTAAGTTGTAAGTTATATGTGTATATTGACCCACGTTTGCTGAACATCTCTATTCTCTACGGTGGCCCCTTGCTATTTCATTGGTTAAGGCTCTAACAATGTTTTCCATTTAGGTCCATCTATAGATGATGATTGAGTCCGGAGTTGAGAGGTGTGTTTGAGATTGGAATTTAGTTGATACTACATTTAAAAGGTTAAGATGCAAACTCTGTTTACAGATTAATATCTCTGTTATACCTCCCAGTTATTTGTTAAATGTAAGTGATAAGATCATCATCAAAACCTGATTCTACAAAATCTCTAAACTGTTACTAAGCAGTATTAAACCAATATACTTTAACACAAGGGTCCCACCCCCTGTGGCCCACGGCCTGTTTTGTAAATAAGGTTTCGTTAGAGTATAGCCGAATCCATCTGTGTATGCATTGTCTGTAGCTGTGTATGCATTGTCTGCAGCTGCGCTACTGTTACAGTGGCAGAGTTTTGAAGGAAGTCAATGTGGTATGCAAAGCCTAGGATATTTACTGTTGGGCCCTTTACAGAAAACTTTGCTGGCTCCTTCTAGCATGTAACCCCACGACCTAGTAATCAGAAAGAATCTAATGTAGCTTCATCAGAGGTTGCTTTTCAGAAAATAGTCTAAAGATTAGCAAAGATATATTTATGTATGTGTGTGTATGGATCTGTATGGATGTGTATGTATATTTGTATATATAAAATGTATTTAAACTTTTGTCAGTTGATGCTATTCATATTTAAAATACTATTTTCAAACTATAATATTAAAATGAAACATTCTAAAAAAAAACTTCCCAAACTCTCAATTTAGCTAATACTCTTTCAGTATACATATTTTTTGATGCCTGGTTGGCATCCCTTGTTCTGGAGTAAATCTTATCTTATTTCTATCTTATATCTTGAGACTATCTCCTCAGGTAAAAACAATTCTAAACTTGTGTTTTAATCAATTAATAGATATGATACTTGACTACATTTCATATTCCTGTCCTGGAGGCACTCAGTTGATTTTATGTGTCATTCAATTGATGTTAACATGATATGTGTATTTCTATTTTATAATTTGACATATAGCATAATCAGTTATCAAATTTTTATTAAAATGTAACTTAAAATGAACTGAGTGACTCACTTTATTGAATAATTGATTTAAATGTGATGTTATACTTAAAGGTCACATAATATAAAGTCTTTATTCATTACTTTAGTTAAGATTTTCTTAGTCCTCTTTGAAACTTTTCCCCCTTATATTATTTAATTGATTTCTGCTTAAAATTTGTTACCATCAAGAACTATCAGATATATGAATTTTTAAAGAATGAATATTAAAATGCCTACCTTTAAAATAGGCACATTTTTACCCAGATATCTTTATTGCAGTTTAAAGTTATGATCTTAAGGGGTATATGTGTTTTTACATTCCTACCTACACTCAGTGCATGTGCATATACTTGACAACATTTTATTATAGTTACCAGCCGACTAAGCTATGATTATTTTTCCCAGTTTGAAAATTTGTAGTATACAATTGAGATTTTGTTTTTATTTGTTATATAATAATAAATGCATACTATGCTAATTAGACCTGATGGTGGCCGAGGCTGAGGCAGCCACCATCATTGTGGCAGGGACTGAGCCCCTGGAATGATTTTCGTGCACTGGGCTTCTAGTTTTCCTATAAAATGTCTTTAATAAAAATCAAAAGTATACTTTTAAAGCACTTTCTCTATATTTGCTAAAATTTGCTAACAGAACTTAGTTCTTGTCCTAACCAAAGTTTTTAGAGACCTCCTGATGGATGTGGCTTGAGGTAGTACCTATGGTAGAGAGCATTATCTTGTTTTAATAAGCCTACAATCTCACTCTCTCTCACCTCCTTAGTTTTTTTTCTTTTTCTGAAATGACTTCAGTAATACTCTGTGTCTTTACTGTCATGATTTCTTCTGAGTAATAGTATTCTAAGTGCTTCGTTCTTGATTCCACTTCTTGAAAATTCAAGTTCCAAATATATTGATAATTGCATCCACATGTTTGCTAGGACAACCTGTTTTAAAACATGGGCTAATCTTATTAGCCCAATTTTAAAGTTGTATTTGAAACCAATTAAACTTACCTTTCTCCAGTAAATAAATCAAGTGTTGATGTATTATAATTCCCAGTTTTTATAATAGTATGATTGTCAAATTTATGTGTTGTCCAATATATACTCCTTGACCTACATGTACCAGAAAGTGTTTTTTATCTAGTGAAGATTTGTTTGTCTTTTGTTTAAATTCATTTACATTTTCTTCAGATTAAAATTATTTAATATACTTATAATCATGCTTTTATTTGCAAAATTGCATATTTTAAATATATCTAAAAATAATACATTTAATTTGTATATATTACCTTGAATGACAGTAATATATCAGCCTAGCATTTCTTCTTTTATACGTCCTGTAATTAGGGCTCACAAATAAGAACTGAACATTAATTTTATGGGTTTTTTTCTACTCGATAGGTGCTATGGATATAGAGGAGAGAAATCGCCAAATGAAAATTAACAAATACAAACAGGTAGCCGGATCAGATCCCAGACTGGAACAAGATTACCATTCAAAGGCAAGACATTTTTCTTTCTAAAAGTTGTAAAATAACCAATTAATCATATGAAACCATTAGATTCTCTTAAACAGCTGAATGCAGATTAGTCATACACAAACATATAATTCAATAGCCCCATGATATTATTAAATGCTGAAATTTATTGTGTATGTGTATACCAGCTTTTAGGTATAGAATTTGCCTTATATTAAAAAAAAACAGTATAAAAAATAGAAGATAAAAGGAATGAAGCTCATAGATGATCTGAAAAATAATTATTTTAGAATTTTTCATTTTATAAAACCTATAAAGGCTCTAACACCCTCAAAATCTTTCAGAACTATTATCTTATGGTTTTCCTACACACAAATAGAATTTTTTGATTTTATAGTATTTTAACTGAATCTGGTTTATAAATGAGGTATTAGAAAAAAACTACGTATCATTAGGTGGTGTAAGGAGTTCAAAAGGTTTTTTAGCAAGAGCATTTTTAAACTACTTTTGGGGAATAAGTTGAGGTGTGAGGTTTACCAAGGTAGTAAAAAAGTATTATTTCATTCCTCTTGCTCTTCATTGCCTATATATTTTAAAAATACATTAAAGTTCATGATATTATTAATGACCAAAGTCATGGAAAAACTTGTTCTAACGTACCTATTTAAGAGTTAATAAAGGAATGAAAATCACAAATCTTACTCATAGCATTTAGTTATTATGTATTCTGTGATTTAGTAATGTATCATTGCCATCATGTCATATTTGTGGTTTATTGATCTGTGTGATAGAGAAAAACAGTTTGAATTTTCATATACTTACATATATTTTATCTTACCTCCTAAATGTTTAGTTTCTTTCCATTATACTCTATTCTTTGGGAAAGTCAAGTCTTAAGTAAACATATGTGCACATGTGATAAGTAGAAAGAGTTTCTAGATTCTCCACTATATAACCTAGAAGGGGCAGAGATTCTTACATCAGCATCATCTTTCAAGCCACGGTCTCTCCCCCAAATACGGACACAGTGAACATACGATTGTTCATCACAAAATTCTGGTGCTGGAAATGGCACAGCCTACAGCCAAAAGTGGTAAACAAACACCAACAGCCTTGCCTTTACTCACTGGGTTGTAAACTTCTAGAAATAGTCCTCTAGAATGAAAGTACGAATAACTTCAAATAGGTTCGGTGAATTTCACAGAAAATAGTTTTTTAATGATACATCCTGAACCTTTTGAACTTGACATCAGAAGTGATAGCTATGCCTTCCCAAGTATTTTTTTATATTTCTGCCTTGGGTTCTATAGATAGACCTGATCTTATGTGGCCTCTGTTATGGTCTAGCCTCTCATTGATTACATATAATCCTAAAACCAAGGCATGAAGTCCTAATAAAATAGAATATTAAAACTTTCGTAAACATGTCTGCAGATAACACAGATTTATTTTATTTGCCTGTTTATAGCCCACTATACTTCAGGAATGTAGATAATTTTTTAAAACACGTATAATACTTTCAATAGTATTGTCAGTGAAGAAATGAGTCTGAAGAGAAAATGAAGTCAAGACTAAACAAGGTACATTAAAGTTTGTGAGCAAAATACCATGTGAGATCTTAGATACCTGCTGTACGTGGAGCTTCTACTTTGTCCACGAGCTTCCTAACAAGCAGCAAAGGCAGAAAGAGAAACTGGGTTGGTTGTATGATTTACGTAGTTAAATGCAACGAAAACAAGTTCCTTAGAAGCAATCACAATGATGATTCCTGGATACATGACAGGAATTTCTTACAGGAGCATTGACTAAAGAATAGTAGAGGCATGACTAAAAATACTTTTCAGAAAAACAAATTTTTATTCCATTCCAACTTATAAACAAATGGATGCCCGAGGCTTCGAACTTACATAACTTTGACACTGTTTATTGTAGGCTAGACAAAATGTAAGTCTTGGCAAACTACTAATTATACTACGCAATATAATTCCCTAAACATCCTCTATGGCAGTGGTTTTCAAATGATTTTCCTGGAGAATCACCATCACCTGAGGATTTCCAGGATGTGATTCTCTATAATTATAGAGGGTTCTTCATCAGTCACAAGCACATATAGATTTAGCTATTATTATTAATAATTTCCATACTAACAGTTCCTTAGATTAAAATTCTCAACAGCATTCTTTTCTTTTTAGTTATGGATATTTGCTTTATATTTTCATTCTTCCTTATTTTGATAACAAGTGCTAATTAAAAGCTTGCTGTTGAGCTAAATATTCTAATACATTAGATCTAAATCTTGAAAAAAATCACTTAACAGATGAGGGAACAAAGATAGAGGGAGTTTATGGAATCTATCCAAATTTGCATAGCCGTTAAGTCATGGAAAGCATTATTTGTAGCTAACCTGCTTTTCAAATGGGAGATAATCAGAAATGGCATCCGAAGCCTGAACATGTGGAGCACATGTTGTGCTCCTGAGTCGTGTTCCTGAAATGCCAGTGAAGCTGTCAAGGAGCGTTGAGATGATGTCATCAAGCGTTAGCGAAGTTTCCTTTTTAACTACATCCTGCACATTTTGCTGGCATTGCCTCCCTGCAGTTTGCAAGCTTCTGCACTGATAGCTTGTAAGCAACACTTACTAATTTTCTAAAAATCTCTTTAATAACTCACCATGAAAGCTTCTGGAGAGAAATGCCTATTGTTACTATTATCCTAAGACTATTTTAAGTATATGAGAAAATGAAAAGCAGAGCATCTATATTTAATAAGAGCAGCAAAGGGCATTTGCAGATATGATTCCTATTTAATCAGTGAATGATTTCTTAGGGTTTCCCCCCTCAAAACAGAATTTAACTGTGTGGGGAATGCACCCTTTCATGACTATTGCATTCTCCTTATCTATTCTCCATTTGGCAGATGTTCAAAGATCAACTTTTATTTTTTTCTATGAAACCAATTTTGCTCTTCATTGGTTCAGAAAAATGGAATTTGTTTATTAAATTTAACAGAGCAAATTATAATTCAGCATAAACTACCCTTCTGGGGAGTTATGTAATGATTAATATAATTAGCAATAATTGAAAATCAAACCATGTAGAGAGTATATCTGCAAATTGATATGGAGAATTTGATCATTTTATTTAAATATGATTTTTACTTTTTATATTAGCCACATTTAATATTTTAAAATTATCCCAGAATGTATTTTTAAAAGGGTAGTCCATAACATTTCAAGAGACTGCTATACAGTTGATTGGTACATTATTTATTTGAAACTCAAAGCCTGTTTCTCTAGAGAACCCATGCCCTATATAAAATGGTAATAATATTCCCACAAAATCATCACAGAAATCTTACCCCGATCGTAGCACTTAGATTATTATTTTCTGAGTTCTTATGTACCTCTCTAGAATTAAGTAATATAGCCCTAAATTGCACAGAAGTTTTCAAAGTGGACCATAAGTCCCTACTAATTCATTCAACCCATAATCTAATATATTGAGTTACTGCTGTGGGATCAGACAACAATGTAGAAAAGAAATGACAGGTGCATACCTTGTGCGAGGCACATCACCTTTTCACCCAGGCTTTCTGTCTTTTAAGGGCCTATTCCCCAATCGCAGAGGCATGTTAGGAGGAAAGCAATCAAACTAATTTACCTTAAGATATGCCTAAAACAACACACAAATAGCTTCATGTTTTTTTTTAAAAAAACACGCATTCCTTAAATAGAAATAAAACTCACATGATTGAATTGTAGGCCATATCAATATACAAAAAAAATAAACAGGTGAAGACAAAGTGTTTTTGGCAAGTAGCTAGCCACCGTTAACAGCTGCCCCCTTTATCAGAGGCTAATCTCTCAACACTGAGGATGTACATTAAATGCCAACCTTACGTGCTTTAAATTGACTTTGAAACACAGCCAATAGGGACATCAGAGAGAGGAGAGGAAACAGGTTGGAGCTTAGCAGGAGTAGCTGTGTATAGGTATGATGTTTGTACTTTAGGCTCTAGGATCATCGAAGTGGCCCAGCAGGACATAAGTGTAGCTTGGCGTCAAGCACACTCCACCTGGGGACTTCGGATAGGTTTTTAAAATTTATTAAACAAGACTTGGAGATCTATTTCATAGGGCAGTGTTTAGGATGAAATGAGATTATGTATATTAATGGTTTAGCATTTAGTAGAATGCTCAATAAATGGTGTAGCTAATATCCTAATATTTGTAATTATTATTATCTTATAATAACATCAAATAGGCACCAGAAATAAATAAGATGATTTCAAAAGAAATGGTAAAGAAATAATTGAACTAATAAAAAGGATTTCAGTGTAACTCAATTATTATTGAATATTGCCTTTAGTCTCAAAAAGATTCAAGCAAGATCTAAAAGGAAAAATCAAATTTAAGGGGAAAGAATTTGTGAATCTTTGAGGGACATGGAGATTTTTAAAAATAAAAGGAGAGTGGAAAATAATATATGATGAGAAATAATAAGCTAAATTACTGAAATTGAGTAATTATGTTATAGGGGTTGATGTTAAACATGTCTGGCCCTTGGGAAGTGGTTAACATGTACACATGTGGGTATGGGGATGTAACAAGAAATGCAGTACTCCTTAATAGCGGAGACATTAATCTGAAAACTGAAAGACTAAATTTATATAAAATAAATTTTAAAATGTAGATTAGATGGCCTTATACGAATTACTAAGAGGACACATGAAAATATAGGCATTTATAGAAGCGATGAAATGAAAGATATGCTATAATTTTATAGCAGTGATTGAAATAAAATGCTAGAGAGAAAAAAGCATTTGCCTAAGCAGCAATGCTGAGTAGCTGGTAGCATGTGACACCTTCCAATAATGTTCTGCGTGAGCGAGGCTAGTGCCGCTGGAGAGAAATGGCCTGCAGCCTCGGTTCTCAAGCTGCCAGGAGACCTGGATATTCACATAACACAGACACCACGGTGCCGTGTTAGACCGGACCATCTGACGAACAGAACAGGAGAATTCTCATACGAGTGACTCCGTAACCCTAGTCTTCCTTGTAAGATCCTCTAGGAATAGCTTAAGATGTCCCTTAGAAGTAATGAAGCATCGTTTTTTGAAATAAGTTGTCTACTGTTTCATGAACAGAGGTAGGATTCAGATTTCCAAAAAATTCCTGCTGGCCTCACTCTAGCCAGGTATTCAGCAGAAAGGTTTCAGTTTTTTAAAATAAGAATTAAGATCGCTTACTCATAGTTTTCAGCCCAAACCAGGGCAAGAAACCTTACTAATCAATCTTAGTGGCTGCACCACTAAGCTTCAGTTCTACTTTGTAAAATTTTTCTCCGGTCATGTTTATTTCTTCACAATCCTGCCATCAGAGAGCTTCATGTTCTGTAGCAAAATCTCAAGAGAACTCAGCCTCCATGCCTTTAATTCGCCGCCTGCTGTGTACTTTTTTACATCATTCCAAGGTTGTTCCTTTAGCAAGTGTGTTTATGAAGAGAAATAAAACTAGATTTTAAAATCTAGATAATTAAACTATTAAGAGTTACAGTAGAAGCGCAGGAGATATCAGTGTTAATCTTTATCATGACCTGATTTTAAAGTCTTTAGTCTCACCTACAAAATTGACAAGTGCTAATTAAAAGCAAGTCATGGAGTCAATGAAAAACTAGATAAGGTCATATTTTAAAAGACTTTATATCCTATTTTCTCCTGTGTTTTTTTTTCTTATTCATGTTTTTGAAAGTAGATTTCTCATTCATTAAAATTCACAAAACTAGAATTAAAAGGTAACTAAAAGTTTTCCATATGAATTTATATAATTTCTTGATTTATCTTTGAAATAACGAAAGGAAGGGATGATCAATATATCAAGGGAGGAGTAGATGTTGCAAGTTTAACTTCTTGCTATTGGTGGGCATTACTGTAACCCAACCACATTCACAGCACAGCTTCTAAAGTCTACGTGACAGCAATAGAAATATTGAGGCAGTTTTGTTCATTACCCTTCAGCTTATTTTCAGTAATTATGACTGCAGAGTAGTGTTAAAAGTATGGACTCCAGAACCAACTGCCAGGGTTCAACTCTTACCTCTCTGTGACTATTTATATGACCTTGGGCAAGTTAATTAACATCTTTGTGCCTAGATTTCTTATTCTATCAGACATGGTAATCCTAGTACTTACCTCATAGGATAATTTTCAAGGTTAAATCCATTAATCAGAGTTTGGAATATAATAAGGAATAATTAAATGTTAGCTGTAAGATGATGATGATGATGATGACGATAATGAGAAAAGAAAAATTGTTAAATTGTTTCCAACAGATAACGCACTCATACCAAAGCCCTTGGAGGTTCAGGCCTATATTTTTTTCCATCAACAATTTATTAGACGTTGAAGGTAATCCTAAAAATATATGGGTAGAAAGAGAAGAAAAGTAAAAAATAATGATAATTTTAAGAGTAAAAATTTATTTGAATTGTCTTATTTCTGTCAGTTTAGTCAACTTTTTATCAACCCCAAGTAATTATGCTTACTATTTCTACTCTCTAGCAAGCTGAGAGTACTTCAACTTTAATTTAAAGGAAGAGAGAGAATTATATTTGCACGTAATTTTTACACACACACACACACACACACACACACACACACATACACACCCTAAAACTTTGAGCCAAAGGAGAATTTCTTTCCTCCACATTTTAGCTGATGGAAGCAACACTTCCTTTTTTGTCTCATAATAATACAAATAGACCTTGCTTTATGTTAAAGATCTACAGTTAAAATAACATTTATGGAATTTTAGAAATTTTATAGTTTCATATGTGATTAATCTTTGAATTTAAAAGATTCTAACTTCAGGGTTGGTTTCTTTACCCTTAATTTTTTGTGTTAGTTTGCTAGAGCTGCCATACAAAATGCCACAGACTGAATAGCTAAAACAATAAAACTATTTTTTTTTTTTGCAGTTCGATAGAGGCTAGAAATCCAAGATCAAAGTATTGACTGGTTTGGTTTCTTCTGAGACCTTCTTGGTTTGCAGATGGCCACCTTCTGGCTGTAACCTCACGTGGTCATCCCTTTGTGTGTGACTGTGTCCTAATTTTCTTCTAAGGACACCAGTCATATTGGATTAGTGCCCACCCACATGACCTGTTTTTACCATGTCTCCAAATACAGTCACACTCTGAGGTACTAGGAGCTAAGACTACAACATATGAATTTGGGGGTACATAGTTCACCTATAACATATCACTACAAAGTAATTAATGATATTTTAAATATTCATTTTCATACATTATGAAATCATATTTGATTATAATATGAATATAGATTCTTAGGTAAATACATTATTTCAAACTTTTTGATTTCTTAAAATGCTTATATTTCTCTCTTGCTTTTTCCAACTACATTTTCTCGCATCCTAGCAGATGGAATATATTTAGTTTTGTGTTTGCAAGTTTAATTTTAAAATTATTTTTCTTAATTTGAAATATGGTTTTCCTATTCTAAATTTTATGGGGACATTTAAGCATTGGTCATTTTTCTTTACCTGTATTTCTGAATTGCTACCTTCTACTATATAACCACACATCACACCAGGAAATATAGAAAAGATATTTATTAATGCTTAAGAAGTCATTTGAGGTGACTAAGGCAACACTTTATGTGTTAAAGAACACTATAAAATCGCAGGAGGATTTTTAATTTCTTTTTTAGTAACTATAATGTTACTAAAGATTGACAAAAGAAAGAATTTTAAAGAAGTTGTATTCAGCCACCTGCTGGTAAAAGAGTCAATCTATGGACAATAGCTGCTGTTGACAAGAGCAATAATTTTTTGCTGTACATTGCCTAAGGACACACCGAGGAAACAATTTTACTTTACCTCCAGCAAAAAAGAAATTCATGCATTGATCTTTGCTTTCATCAAGCCTCCAGAGTTTCTGGTTGCTAACAACTAGGATACCCTACAGGGAATACAAGAGATGAATGTTGCTGAAACCGGTTTGGCTCAGTAGATAGAGCATCGGCCTGCAGACTGAAAGGTCCCAGGTTCGATTCCGGTCAAGGGCATGTACCTTGGTTCCGGGCACATCCCCAGTAGGGGGCATGCAGGAGGCGGCTGATCGATGTCTCTCTCTCATCGATGTTTCTAACTGTCTATCCCTCTCCCTTCCTCTCTGTAAAAAATCAATAAAATATATTTTTTTGAAAAAGAAAGCAAAGTCTTGAAAACACTTATTAAAAAAAAAAGAGATGAATGTTATTGTTCACCAAGAGGAGCTAGATATTGTCTTATAGAATCAAGTAGGGTATGGAAAGTAAGGAAGGAAAAAATGTGATAAATAGGGCAGAAACATGCTCTTCTAACTCAAATGTCATATACTCTAAAAAGATTAAGTGTAGACAAAAAATTTCAAGTATAAAAATATTGAAAACAACAGAAATGTGAAAACTTACAGATCATCTGAACCTGTGGCACTTATCACCTTCTAAAATACATATATTCCATCTTATATGGTATTTGCTCATTTCTTGTCTTTTGGGTTAAAGTATGTACTTTTTGAGAATAGGGACTCTATTTTATTCATATTTGTCATCTCTCCAGGGCCAAGCATTTTGCTTAAAGGTTTTAGAGCAGGTGAACATTAAACATTTTTGTACCAAGGTAAGAACAAGGTATGAACTTCAGTAGAAGGTTTAGGTAGGTTATTGCAGGAGTCAAAAACAGATTTTCTAATGGGCATATGATTAGGTTTCTGTCTAGAGTTAACAATTGAGAGAATGCTGAGAAATGGAGGCTGTGGGTTCTAATTCTGATTCTACCACTTAGATGATAAGACACGGGATAAATTTCCCAGTAGTTCCTCACCGCCCACCTTTTTTCTGTGCACAAATTGAGGGAACCCCGTGATCCATAAAGTGCTGTGGAAATATATGGTTCTCTGGAGGCAGCTTTGAAAAACATCACTATTCACACTTTGGTTTTAGGCAACCTCATCATTAATTAAGCAACTCATTCAACCTCATAGCATTGTCTTTAAAATTAGGTTTGAGCTAGGTTTTTTGTATTTCATTTCCTTCATCTAACATTGTTTCATTAATTGATTCAATAATCTCTACTAGAAGTATTCTCACAGGTGATTGAATTATACATTTTAAAATGAACTTCTGGCTTAATAATTATGACTTAGAGAATAAATTTATATGTAATGTTTATGCCTATTATTTTACATGAAATAATTGGTAGCTAACTTTGAATCAATACTTAAATCAAGACCTTTAATCATTTAATGCACTTAATCAGCTAGGACAGTGTAGAGCCATCTACATTGATAATTTCTATTTAACTTGGTTAATTATAACTTGAACCTATCTACAGTTTTATTATATGACAGCCTTTGTTCATGAGCACAAAATTTTGTTGTAATTTTTCTGCAGTTGGAAAGAAAACAGAGACTATTTATTGGCAAAATAAGTTCACTCATGTTTTCCTAAACATGGAATTTTGATTATTTCTATTTTATCAGTTTTGAGGTTGGTAAAATGATACTCCTATCTGGAAATAATATAGCTAACCTTGAAATATATCTCATATGAGAGAAGGAGCTGTTGGCTGGTGATAACTTCAGGAAGTAGAAATATTGTGTGGATGGAATTCGGGTATGGAACTCACCCTACTACATGGGAGTGCCCAGAATGATAGTTATTTTTCTTTATTATAACATGTGAGGTAGGGATAATAATAAAAAAAACAACTGACAGCTGAATTCCATTCTGATGGATGAACTAAAACTCACTAGCTCTGTACAACTCCCTGAGCAAACAAAGAAATGGCTATGATTTATCATTGGTCTTTTCAGATCATTTTCATGACTGGGAGTACTCACAGCGAGGCTAACAGTCTTCAGGGTCCAGTCATGTAAGAACATGCTCTTTCTAAGCCCATTTCCATTTTCTCCCAACACCAAAAGTAAATAAATAAAGGATTACCTGAATTTCGAATTGAATGTCAAAAGGTTAGTTTATATGATATTGGTGGGTTGTTTTTTTTTTAATCATTTTAAAGTTTCACTTGTTTAAAATCTGTCCAACTATAGCTCTAGTGGTATTATAGTTATTTTCATGCTGTTTTTATATTTTGATTATACATGCCTTTTATAGCATTTTCAAAATTCCAGAAAAGGAATAAAATACTTATTTTAAAGTATATATGTAAAAAAGAAAACAATATATGACTACTTAAAAGAGAAATCACTTAGGTTCTAAATATGTTTGTCTAATATCCCATTAAAAGTGAATTTTTTAAGTGAAAAAAATAGACTTTTATACTAACAACTTGTATAATTTTAGTCAATTCACTTAACTTTGCTGACTTTTAATTTTATCAATAAAATGAGGAAAGCAATATGATATCACTTTTACCTTTAAAATATTATGATATACTTTTTGAATGACTCAGTGGTGAGCAAATAACTAAAGTGTGTCTCAGCATCAAATAACTCTGCTGGGCTTTTTTAAGAAAGGTAGTTATGAGTCCTCTTTCATATATCTGAATATATTTTGTAATCTCAGGGCACATTTAGTAACTTTCTCTTTTCTGCAACTCAGAACTGCATACCTGGGGTGTCTCTGAAGCTGACCAACTATAATTCTAGATTCTGGTTCTGAAACATTAAAATAAAAAAAAATGCCAGAGAAATAATAAAATGAATAACAGTAAAACAAAGAACTGAGAGAATGAGGAAAAAATAAAATGAGAGGAATGAAAAAATAAAGAGAGAGGATGGAAAGAAAGGAAGGAGGGAGAGAAGAGGAAAGGTATAATTTTTCCAATCTAGGAGTTCATAATCAAATTAGAGACACACATACATAAATAATGCTCATGCAAAATAGGCTTTGTAAGTGATATATATAAAGTAATCCCTGCAAAGGGAGAATAAGAAGTATTCATTTGTTTGGAGAACTTTGTGACTACATTGCAGAATAATACCTGAGGTGAGGGACATATCAAGCAGTGGGGAGGTCTGTAGCAAAGCTATAGAAGTATATGATGAGCACAAGCCATGCTGAAGGAGCAGCTAGCTAAGCTAGCGGTTCCTTTGAATGGAAATTTAGAGCAAACAGGGATACCTATTAGGAAATAACATTGGAAAAGTGGCTGGGACAAACAAGATTGTGGAGCACTTTAAATTACTCGGTCAAAAGTGTAGAATATTCATTTTACACTCATGGGTTTTAAAGAAGGAGTCACTCAAAAGAACAAATCCGAGCTTTCAGAAGATAACTGCAGTGGTATATTTAAGATGCATTTGAAAAGGAGATTAAAGACAAGGAGTCCCGTGCAGAGGCTATTGCTCTAGTCCAGGCAACACCAGGTTGTTATTCCATGTTTTGAGTATTGGCTCCATCCCACATGCTCTTAATGCAAGCCCAGCCGAAGCTGCTCTGTCTTCTCCCAGAAGGAATGAGTAGTGGGCCTCTTCCAGATTTTCAACAGAATGTAATGATTTCTGCCCTCTCCCAAATTTAATGGGTCATTGTAATTCTCAGGCCCTTACAAGTTTTTCAACACTCTGTGGTTACTCGGGCTATTATTTAGTCCTGATTCTCTTATACACAAGTACTTTGAGTTCCTCTGTTATTCCCTAAAGTATTAATATTTGATGGGAGCCCCACTTTATATTCCCAATCCATTAATTTCTGTTGTGTCCTACCTGTTTCAGATTGCCAGGACCTTGCTCCTACTTTTGGAATGTTAGCTTGCCACTCAATACTGTAATATCTCTACCTATATCCTAATAAGAGTTACAAATATTCTCTAAAAAATAAGCAAACATCATGTGATGAGCCATTTAATACTTAAAGATATTTAAGGAAGACTAGATATCAGGAATTCTTAGGGCTAAGTAGTATTTCCTTGTGATATTTCTTAATTCTGGATAGGTTTTTTGCAGGTTTCTAATCTGCAGATTAAGAGAATCTAGTCATATTAATGGTATAAGTGTCTTAACAATGACTCCTCTCTTCTGGAGAAATGAAGGGCTCATTGGTTTGGGCTGGCAGCAGACAGTTTGTTCTGTTCTCTCTGGGCTTGAATATAAATGAAATATTATCTGTATCAGAATTAGATACCGTTATTAATACATTTAAGAGTCTGGGAAGAACAAACTTTGAGAACACTCTTCTTAATTGAAGCAGAAATGTTAGGAATAATCAAGGGTATAAAAATGAACCTAACACCTGAAACAAATACAAAATAATACGGAAAATAAACTACAAAAATTAAAAAATAAGTAAATTTTGAAAATGAATCTAAGGTTCACTAAAGCTTGGGAAAAAATGTTACATGGGTACATCTAAATTAATAAGTGGCTAATAATTATCTATTGATTTAAAAATAACAGCTATCTTAGATGTTGGGAAAAAATGATATAGAAAATATTTGAAATTGGTAAACTATAAAAATTATTCTATTTTTAATAATTATTAATGTTATGGTTATCAGTTGCTACCTTCCTTGGTTTAACTTTTCTTGATGCTAAGTACAAACATAATTATAAAAAGTAACCCCAGTTAACAGCTTTAAGAATAAAAAACCATGCATTTCCAGGTTAGGTTTGGTGTTACCCTATCATAAGTAAATAAGCCAATTTACTGTCAAAGAACCGTGACTTATTTTTAAGTGGGATATGGAATTAGGAACTTAAAAAGTTTTGTAGCTTTTTCAAGTCAAGATAAAATGTTTAAGATTGTAGCCAAATGATGATGAAAATTGAGTATCACAATTTAGAGCTTCTTCAGTTTCCTCATGGACTATGCCTAATTATTATCATGACAAATATTTTTTAAAAGCTTACATTGGGCTCAGAGAAGAGACTTGGCCAAGATTACATAGTGGAGAAGTAGTTATACATTTATATCCTTCAACTTTATAGTCCCTGGTCATCATGATATACTGCTTCTTATCATTAAAATCAGATGACTATGGTTTTCATCAATATTGCTGCTTAAAGAATATCCCTTTATACCATGAGGGCAGAATGTATTTTTCTCACATAAAATAAAATGAATGGCCTACATTCAGGTTTGCATTCAGATGTTCATAATAAAAAAACCTTACAAAATTATCTGAATAAATACAGAATTTTTTTTCTTCCACAAACAAGGACTCTAATCAGTAGCGTTAGCTGGTGCTACTCCCGGTTTTTAGAGCTTGTCTTCCAGCTCCCTGTTCTTGTTCCAATTCCAAAGAAAAGCCAACAGGGAAAGACAAATGGCCACACCAGATGAGTCAGCTCACTGTACTCTGAAAACCCCATGCCTGCTTGTATCTCAGAAGCCAGACTCAAGTCAAATGATCGCCCTGGTTACAAGGGATCCTGGAAAATGAAGTTTTGTTTTGTTGTTGTTGTTGTTAGACAACCAAAGTAAATCTGGATTCTTTGAGTAAAGAACAAAAGGAGAGAAAGAATATTGGTGGGCATTCAGCAGCAACTGTAACAAATAAATAAATGTAATAGACTCCGATTACCAACGTGAAAGACCAAGGGACTAATTCATAAGTCCCAAACAGCTAAAAGTTGAAATACTTGTTTCTATAAAATGAGTGAGCAATATTTCTTAGACTGATTAGAATGGATATTGTTGGAGGGGAAGTCAAAGGTAACTTACACATTTTTCAGGTTTTAGTTGGATATTGAGCCTGTTAGATAATGCAGGAAATATAGGCAATACAAAAAGAGCTAGCTTGGGGTGAAAGAGAATAAATTGAATTTTGGCCACATTGAATTTGATGTACCTGCAAAAATAACATATGAGAAATGTCCTGTTAGAATCTGGAAATACAGGTCTGAAGCTTAGTAGGGAGATGATGGCCAAAGATAAGGATCTAGTAGTCCTTATAGGGTAGTTAAAATGGATAGATAGATAGATAGATAGATAGATAGATAGATAAGGGATTTAATCACTTGTGGGGAATATATATAGCGAAAAGAAAAGAGGGCTAATGATTGAATTTTTTGGAAGATACAATTTAAAATCAAGTTAGAGAAAGCAAACACAGCAAAGGAGATTAAAAAGGATAGGTGGGGAGAAAGGAGGAACTATGAATGACATTAACTGAGAAGGCGTTACGAAGTTTCAAGAATAGAGAGAACATCAACAACATTAGATGTAATCCCAAAATCGGGAAAGAAGAAAACTACAAAGACACTACTGGCTGGTAAACTAGGATATTATTGGTGGTTTTTGTTTGTTTTTGAGAACAGTTGCAGTAAAGGGTAGAATTGAATGGGTGAGAAGTTACAGATTATGAGGAGGAAAATGGTAAATGCACTTGTTAAAGGCAAATGCGTGAGATCTCTGAGCCTGGGATTTCATTGCAAAACTGGCATTCCCATCTCTGAAAATGGTGAGAAATCAATAGAAATAAATAAAGGATGACATTTCTCAAGGAGCAACTTATTTTTAAAAAAATATATTTTATTGACTTTTTACAGAGATGAAGGAAGAGGGATAGAGAGTTAGAAACATCGATCAGCTGCCTCCTGTACACCTCCTATTGGGGATGTGCCTGCAACCAAGGTACATGCCCTTGATTGAAATTGAACCTGGGACCCTTGAGTCTGCAGGCTGATGCTCTATCCACTGAGCCAACAGTTAGGGCAAGGAACAACTTATTAATAACAGGCATATAGTTCCCATTGTGCTAGCCTTTGGGAAAGTCATAATTGACTACTACTAAAAATTCTTTACAGATTCTCCAGGAAAAGTAACTAACCTTATAACTTTCCTTCAGACTAAGAGACAAAAGTATTGGCCTCTAGGTTAATGGCTATCCTTTCTACAATTGTGGGTTGTTACCGCACACTGTTCTTGCTGTTCCATCTTTCACAAGGACGAATTTATAGTTCTGATATGTTGTCTTTACTCATTGTGTTCTCAGGATTCTGAGTCCTACAAATTCTGGGTGTATTCCTAAACCCCACAACTCGTGGTGTGCACCAACTCTGTGTATAGTGACCACATGTAACTTGAAATCAGCTGTGATGGGAGCATTTATTACCCAGAAATCAACAATCAGAACTTTTCCCCCTTGGATAGCTGGTTGTGAAACATAGACTGGTACACCACTGCCTGTACTCCCCATGGAGAATGAAAGAATTAAGTGATCACAGTATTATATGTTCTGATTTGATACCTTATACTGGAGATAATACTTCTATATACACTCCTATATACACTGAGTGGCCAGATTATTATGATCTCTGAAAACATAATAATCTGGCCACTCAATGTATATTCTATATAATAAAAGGCTAATATGCAAATTGTCCCCTCAATCAGGAGTTCGACCAACAGGCATGCTGGCCAACTGCCCATGTCCCCTTCCCCTGGCCAGGCTGGCTAGACACCACCAATGCTCCAGGCCTCTAATATATATGTATTTATATACACATATAAATACATATATATTATGTATTTATATGTGTATATAAATACATAATATATACACACACTGAGTAGCCAAATTATTATGCGTTCAGAGATCATAATCTGGCCACTCATTGTATATTGCCCAGATAAAACAAGCATTCCTACTACGTGCCAAGCACTGATGTAGATAATGGAAATACTAAAGTAAGTAAGACGGTCATTATCCCCAGGTAGCTTATAATCTAGCAGGATGGGTGGATAGAACATAGGTAGATGAATGAATAGATAGGTAGGTAGATTAGATAGATAGATAATAGATGGAGGAGAGACAAAGACAGATATATGATAAAACTATCAGAAAGGTATGACTAAAGTAGTTTAGGAACACCCAGGGCAGTAATTCTCTTCGAAGGAATTAAGACTTTTCTAGCTGGGATTTAACTTGAATAAATTATTTATAAGGCTACCCCTTAAATTAACTCTCATTTTGCTGTGCCTTTCCTGTCTTCTCCCTCCCAAGCAGAGACCTTATGGCACAATGCCCTCTGTAGGAGTCCTATCTAAACAGAATTATCTCTGACAAACAGATTTTGCTCAGTGCAGCATTTAAATCAGTCACTGAGAGAGACTTGGCTAGGACCGAAAAAAAAAATCACCTGGAAGTAACTCCTTAGAGAGAGTATCTACAGTGGCAGTGTTATCAAAAGATAACAGCTACCCTCTTTGAATTATAATATGAAATAAAAATAGGATGTCAGGAAAGAACATTTTCTTGCTCACATGATTCTTTCGTTGGCCACAGTGCCAAGACTCCCTCTACTCTCTTCTTATCTCCTCTCTATCCCTCCTCCTCACCCCCTAAATACTGATATCAAAGGCCTGCCCAGAACTTCAGCCTCCCCTTGCTCTCCCAAATATTGTGTTTGCTCTAATTTTTCTTATATTTTGACCTATTCAATGTGTTTTCTCTCCAAAAATATATCAATAGTGTCCTACAAGGACATCTCCATGGCATACAACTTGATTTTTCTTCCAACTTGGGCTTTCTTACTGCCCAGTATTTTGCAACTCATCAATTCTTAAACTAGAGTTTTAGACAACAGATTACAATTTTCTGGTGAGATTTATTAAATTGAAGGCTAGCAATGCTTAAGGGAACTCTTTAATTCCACCCACGTGTTTTGTTTGAGAAGTTCATGTACAAAGCTCAAACAATCGGAGTTCCTCAGATGCTGTAGAGAAGTCACTGGGAAATGACCTAATTAAAATTGTCAAGTGAGTTTACTGGAGAAAGTAACAATTTTATTTTAGAAATTTGAGTATACTTTTTTCTCAGGAATATTATTCCCACATTTTAATGCCAACTTTTATTTCGAAGGGCAGATATGCTGTTACTTTTCGCTAATCTTGGGTAAATAGGGAGAACATTAATTTTGCCTGGCCACTTAGAAACTCTTTAGCGTCTGGAACATCCTGAACAATAATAATTTCCTGTAAAATTTTCTAGTTGATGATCTGCTTAATAGTAATGGACAAAGCATCAAATGTTGTCGGGAAAAGCTTCCTCACCCTCTTACAAGATTTTAATGATCTCCAGTCAGAGCACAATTTTCAGCTAGGATTGTGTAATCCTATGCAGGATAGCTTGTTTTTTTCCATTAAAGAGGATGATGACTATCTCATTTACTGTTTATCTCTGAGCTATAAACTATTAGCTGCCAGACTACACCAACTCTTTCCTAACCAAATTAATGAACTTGTTCACATTTATAACTCTTTACCTTGGTATAACAATAATTTAGCTGCTTCAATCCCACTATGGAAATATATAATTTTTGTTTATTATACTTTAAGATAAGCAAAGCGGCATTTAGGAAGAGCAAAAGAACCATCTGAAAAGTAAACACAGTGTTAGGTCATTGATTATTTTGCTCTCGGCTTTTTGTGAGTTATATATACTCTAACTATATTTAAAATAAGTTCTGAAGTTTTATTTATAAAAATATTTTTCTTATTATTTCTTACTTTCCATATTTCTCATTCTGTTGATCATGTATGTTTTCTTAATGGAAATCTGAGCTATACTCCAAAGGTAAACATGCTTAGCTGCTTAGAAGTGCTCAGAGAGATATACTTGGTTCAGGCCTTAAGCCAACATCAAAATAGAAATTTTGCCTCATTTATGAATTTTCCTTTATATGAATTTTCCACTCAGTCTTTTACTTAATGACCTACTTTTTAGGTACTACTATGTGCTAACTACACTATTGGGTATGTTGAGTCTTATTTCTCTTATTTCTCACAATAATCATTAAAATAGGATTTATTCTTATCTTACTGGTCTGAAGACTAAACATGAGTTTAAATTAAATAAAATATCTGATTCTTAGGTGCCAAAAGAACTACAAAGATAAGGAAGATATTGTCCTGACCTTTAAGAACCTTTATTCTAATAGAGAGTTAGGAAATTATACATGAACACACACACACACACACACACACACACCATCTGTAACAAGAGGTATTATGTGATGAATTATATAAAAGGAATAGAACTATAGTACACAGAATCATTACTTTCCTTAAATTTTGCACATCCAAAATTTTAGCTCAAAGTAGATTATCTGAGGACTCTCCGTCAGAGGTATGTACAATGTATACCATGTGTATTTAAAAAACACACAAATTATTATTTTTCTTTATTAAGATATTACATCTGTGTCCTTATCCCGCCAATGGCCCCTAACTCCCCACTCATGCCCTCACCCCCCTGGTGTTTGTGTCCATTGGTTAGGCTTATATGTATGCATACAAGTCCTTTGGTTGTTCTCTCCTCTTTACCCCCACCCTCTCCTACCTTCCCTTTTTAGGCTAGCTTGTATGCATCTATGGATCATAGCAGGTTCAAAAGTCATGACTATCTACAAAGACTAAGGCTAGAACATGCGTAGTAGGATCCTAACTACTGAAATTCAGAAGTCAAATAAGCAGTGAGGATGTAGAACAAATTGGAAAAGAACCCGTTGGGAGACGTGGAGGCCCAGGTTTCCAGGCGGTTTGGGATATCAGGACAAAGTAGCAGAGAGGAAAATGAAAAACAGAGCAGCTGTGTCAGTCAAGAAGCGTCATACATTTCCTGCTGAGATAGAACTCCTCATTGTGCAGGGGGGGATTGAGTAATTCCCTATAAGGTGGTGGGATGTGGGTGAACCTGGCCAGATGGGGAAGGTGAGGCCTGAGTACATACTAGGAATTAGTGGAAAAGTTTGGTTTAGTGTTTAAAATTTGCCTTCTAAAAGTATTTTCTGAAACAAAACTATTGGATATCTGTAGAAATAGTCATATAGTTATATTTTTATTGTAGTTTAGAGCAGCCTTAAAGTAATATATTTATTGTTAGGTATTTGTATCTAATATTTCTTTTGAAAAAGACATTCCTAGAACTGATACTAAGCCAATGTTCAGTTAGTTACTTTCTAATCATCAGCATCATCATTATCATCACCTGTCATTTATGAAGCACTTGTTATGTGTCAGATATTTTTCTAAGTGCTTTGCATACAACATCTTATTTAATCCTTGCAGCAAGCCTACGAGATGGGTATGATTGCTACTTTACAAGAGATGCAAAATGGAATCGTAGAAATAATTACCCCAATATCACATACCTAGTAATTTGTGTAGCCATGATTCAGACCATTGATTCAGTCTCACTCCAGAGCAATTACTCATAGTGATTATAATATTACCCTTACCACCTCCTAGAGCTAAACTTTAGGATTTTTCATTTGAATTTAGATGATATTATAATGCCATGCACAAAAGCAAAAGAAAATATATAATACCAAAATTACTGCAAAGAAAAATTTCTAGTACCAAAACTGCTTCTCTAGCCAATGCTAAAATATTTTAAAAGCTATAATATTAGACGGCTTCTCTTTTTTACTATCATTAACAAGAATAAGAAACAACAACAAAAAACAAGAATAAGAACAATAAAGCCCCCTCCCAAATACAGAACAGTATCCATTAAAGTTTAATAGTTTTCAAATTTTTCTTAAAATGTTCATTTATTATATAAATGAAATGTCCAAAAATATATAAATAAAATGAAATATTTCCATTTATGTCTCATCTTGAGATCATATTTACTGCTAATATATTTGATGAAACGAATACATACAGTGTCTGTGTCTGTGTGTGTGTGTGTGTGTGTGTGTGTGAGAGAGAGAGAGAGAGAGAGAGAGAGAGAGAGAGAGAGAGCACGTGCTAAGGTAGTTATTATATGTTTACCCACCCATTGAAATTCTAGGTGGTGGCTGACTATGGCCAAAGACATTTTCATTTAAAGTAAAATTTTTCAATATTTAAAAATTTTTAAGCCTTTGTGAATGCTCTCTATGGTTAGAAAAATCTCTGTTGCAAAATTGACAGATACAGGTATTTTAGTATATATTTGAAGTGCATATAATTAAAGAAAAATCTATTAGCAGATATGCTCTTAACCCAGTAATAGCCATCAGGACAGTAATAACACTGGCTGAATTTTTTTACATTATGTCAGATACCAGACATGTATTACATTTGACCCTTGAACAACATTGGTTCGAAATGTTCAGGTCCACTTATATGCGGATTTTTTCAATAATTACAGTAAATGTATTTTTTCTTCCTTACTTTCTTAACATTCTATTTTCTCTAGCTTACTTTATTTGTAAAAATACAGTATATAATACATTTAACATACTAAATATGTATTGATTGTTTATGTAATCAGTAAGGCTTCTAGTAAAGTTTTGAAGGAGTCAAAAATTATATGATGATTTTCAGTTGCTCGAGAGTCAACTCTTCCAACCTCTGTGTTGTTCAAGGATAGACTGTATTTCTAATTTTCAAAACAACCTTGCAAAAAAAGATATTATCCCTATCTATATATATAAAAGGCTAAGCAACTGGCTGGCCGGTGGGTGGGGAGGATGTAGCAGATGCTCCATGCAGGAGCTGCTGAGCTGCAGTGACTTGGCAACTGCGGTTCTCAGGTGACACCTCCCGGAACCAGAGAGGAGGAAGCCCGATTCCTGGGTGCGTCACCTTCTCGCAATCTGGGATCCCTTGGCAGGTGTCAGAGAGCTGGTTTTGGCCCAATCCCCATAGACTAATCCAAGGGACCCCACCTGCCAGAGAGACCCTGATCAATCCACAGATGCCCTTTGAGCTGCAGTGCCACCTCAGGTGTGACTAGCCAGGGAGGGACCAAAGGAGGTTGGCTTCAGGGTATGTCCAGGCCATCCTCGCCAGCCACCTTCTAATTAATTTCTTTTCAATGTGCACGAATCTGTGCACCGGGGCACTAGTTACTTTAGACAGATTTTTTAAAGTTTAAAAGTATTTACTCGATTTTACCCAAGTTAATAAGAGGTCTACACTCCAGAGTCTACTATTTTTTTTATATCCTAGTGTCATTAACATAAAGCATTTATAATGGCTTTTCATTTACCAGAATATTTGAACACCCTGCACGCTGGCTGTGCCATATAACTGATTATTTCATTCCAGGAAGTTTGAACAATTGTAAATAATAACGACTTTTTCTAGTATTTCTAGGATTTATCAAAATTCCAGTAATCTTTCAGACATTAAACTTTCTCTTTTCTCTTGGCTTTTCTAGAAAAAGTTAGTGTTTTAATCATTAGGTTTTTGTATTACCTCTAGGTGTTCAATGAAGCCTAACGGATTAAAGAGAAAATGGGTTTCTATAAGTCCCAGTGGCAACTTTACTATATCTTTTTCCCCCCAAAACTTTAGTCAGAAATAAAAATATTCTATTCCCTAATATGAAGCCAAATGTTTATATTTCCCAGATTTTACCTAAATGTCCTTCCCCGAGGCCATTGCTGTGGAGAAAGTATTTTAATGGCCTTCATTGGGGTGTGGTGGAAATGTTCTAATTGCCTGTGCTAAAAAAACAAAGGTTTCACGCAAATTGAATTTTTCTTTTAGGATAATTGCCATTCACTTTTGTTTTTATATGCAACTGAGTGGGGGTTTTTGCAGTATCCCCTGTGGACAATAAAGTGCTGAAATAGGAGAAGCTAATAACTGCTCTGTGTGGTGATACTGACACCTTCTGCGTATTTGTCAATCTGTGTTAACAGTACCGATCAGGATGGGATCCTCATAGAGGGGCAGATAATATTTCCACTAAATCTTCGGACAGTGATGTAAGTGATATATCTGCGGTTTCCAGGACTAGTAGTGCTTCTCGTTTCAGCAGCACAAGCTACATGTCCGTCCAATCAGAACGGCCCAGAGGAAGCAAGAAAATCAGGTGAGTGAGGGACTTTCGCAAGGAAACTCTCCTAAATGTATATGACAAGGTCTTTATGTCTCTTTGGGTAAATGTAAGATCCTCTATTCTAGAGGCTAATGTGTGTCATTTGGTAATAAGAACTTCTGGACACATTATTATTTTTTTATTATATTTTGGTCTGCCTTTCAAACTTTTTGCACAGGCAAGTTTTATAGAACGCAGAACTTTCTTAGTAGATTTCTTGAAATAATAGCATTAGTTATTTTTTTAATGTTCTCTATTTTGAAAAAGTAATTCTGTTACACATTTATTGAGGTTAAAGTGATGGTTTTGTGAAATTTTGAATATTTTAATGTTGTAAGAAATGTGAAAAATAATACTTGGAGGGTTTTTTTCCTAGCCAAATGTATTTCAGGGATTCAGGAAAAGATTACTTTTTTTAATAAGATACTCCTTATCCTCCTGAAACTGTTATAAGTGCATGGAAAAAGTCCTCAGCCTCTCAAAATTTATAAATGCAATATTTATGTTTATATAAGCATACTCATAGAGTTTATGGGTGCCTGAGCTAAATTACTTTTACTCCTATGTATCAAAAAAAGAAAACAACCTATAATGAGGAGACCACAACTTTTTTTCCATGCAACTCTGTAACAGGAAAATAGGATTTAAAGGACAATTATGCTTGTGGTGCTTACACAAACGCTTCTCTGGTGTACCGGAAAAAAAAATTTCAACATTTAGAGGATGTCATTGTTATTTATGTTTTCACAGTGTTCGTTTCCTTTCTGTTTAATTTTGTATGCATTTCTTCTTACTTTGTCTCTCCTGTTTTGTGTTCATTTGCATGCCTTCCTTCAATTTGTGTTGCTTTCCAAGGCCAAAGGGAGTAGAAGAGGGAGGGAATGAAGGGGATAAGCGTGAAGAGATAGCTCATGACGTAAAGGAAGAAAGAATTAATGGGCATGTGAAAGGGAAAGAGATTACAAAAGCGTCTAATAATGAGAAAACCAGAGACTCAGGAGACGAGGAAAAAACACAAGATACACGTGAGCAAGGGGAAGACAAAGAACAGTGGAATAAAGAGGATTTGCAGGGGCGATGCTCACAAGAGGACGACAGGTAAAATACACTCATTTTTGCAGACATTCCCCACTAGTGATGTAGTCCTTTTTCCTGCCCCTGAAAACTATTTTGCCCTTTACCTGTGGTTTATTTGCTTGTGTTTTACCTATTTATATTCTAATACAACTAACTGAGATGTTGGTAAAAATATTATCAAGCAGATTTCTTAGAGAATCTTTCTTTTGTATCCACTACTTCTGAGAGTCTGGTTCATTGGTTTTCAAGTTACTTAGGATGAGCTGAATCAAACTTAAATTTCCCTTTAGTTTTTTGGTGGTGGTTTTTTTTTGGTGGGAGCGGGCATTAAGCATGAATTACTGTAATCTGTCTCATTTGTGGAGTCAAAACCTTTGAGAAGAAGATATGAAAGGCCTGACATTTTTTTAGCCTACTTTTTAAGAAATGTTACATACCGGAAATGAATTTCCTAAAGGAGTAGAAAAATAGTGACAGGTGGGAAGCCTTGTTCAGTCTCTGGCCTCTTGCTTCTGTTTTCTGGAGGGTTCTGGATCAAATCCGAGTCCTGAGGAAGATGGCACCGCAGAACAGCTGAAGAGGGAGGGTAGATGCCCCAGGGGTCATTAGAAGGCATACCTGGTCAGGCCCCTAAAAATTCATTCAGGTCGAGAACCCACCAGAGAAGGAAATTTGAACAGGGGGCAAAGGCAGGGAGGAAGCAGCAAGGCATAGAGCAACTCCGCTTCCCTTTTCATAACAGAAGGCCTTCAGCATGAAGCTGTCTTTACAGTGGAGATGAGGTCAGCACAGGTCAGAGAGAGACCTCAGCCTGCTCCTGAGGAGGGGGTTTCTCCAAGCACATTGATCTCAGACAGGATCGCAGGCCATGTACCTTTTGGAGGCATGGAGGATTCTGGTATTCGGTCCAGAATTTGATTTTGTACAGAGTCTGCTTGATAAGGACACCCTATTATAAGCCTTTTTTTTTTTCAATCAATATATCTAGACTCAGTCTCAGTGTGTGCTTTACTTATAATTAACAAGAAAGATAATCGAGACAGATGTTTACCCTGGGGTATACAATTCTGTGGTTTGTCGGTGATACTTTTTGTCTCAACTTGGTATATTGAACTATACCTGTCCTATAAAAGTTTCTGTATAACAGAACATTAACCTAATAATGAATATTAATTAGGCAGTTTTGTGATGTGAGTCTAAACTATTCATTTCAGTTTGTCTTTTTTATCTAACTTTTGATACTTACATTAGTTTATTAGTAAAGTAACTTTTGATACTTACATTAG
The DNA here is from genome assembly GCA_011751065.1 of Lasiurus cinereus. Lineage (NCBI taxonomy): Eukaryota > Metazoa > Chordata > Mammalia > Chiroptera > Vespertilionidae > Lasiurus > Lasiurus cinereus. Next base: position 13,211,073 of record JAAGEH010000297.1, on the reverse strand, counting down.
TTTATTATTTTTCTGATTCATTGGGCATAGGATCATTTCATCATGAATTCACAGAGAAAAAAGCTTTCCAGTTTTTCTTTGGAAAAAGATAGAGTTTGCTTTCTTCCAAAAGCAGAGCAGAATGTGAGTCCCCGCTGTGTTTTCTCTTGCCTATACTGTAGAAATGAAAACACACCAGCCCATGGATGTTTGCCTAGAGCCAAAAGCCTCTTCGGGCGTACCTGGCTTGGACAGAGGTTTAGAGAAGATTGTAAGCTGAAGTTCCCCATTTTCAATATTATTTCCTTCATCATGTTCTTCAGCAAGAGAGCACAGTATTTTGCAGGGAAAGGGGGAAGATGGTGGTACATGCCCAGCGGTTCGAGTCATTAGGCACAGGATCTGCCTTCAGTCACTATAGGATGTTTCTGGAGACAGAAGGAGGCCAGGCTGATCTCTCCCAGGGACACATATCCCTTAAGGTGGCAAGAGTGCCAACTGCAGTTGTTATAAGAAAATGGTGGTGACACTAACTAGTGACTGCAACATAGGATCTTGAATTTGCTTTCATTTCTTAGAATAAAACTGACCATCTTTATTCTGAGAGGGAATAGGTTTGAGTGCTCCCAGTCTCATTTTTTTTCAATAATTAATAAAAATGATCATACATTGTTTCAACACTGACAACAACATATGGTTTATACGTTATTGGAATATAATCATATCCCATAATACACCATTGACGTTTTATGCCTTTTACTTATGATCCATGTTTTTATAAAAAAAAAGTTTTTCTGACTTTAAAGTATTTATAGTACTGTTACTACTTAAAGTTCCCATAGTGACTGCAGTGAACAAAATTGAGTATAGTTGCTGTTTTTATTATAGTATGCAGATCTCATCGCAGAGTGCACAATTATGTGTTTTTTGTTACAATAAGTTAAATAACATGTCATCTGAAAGTACACATAGAAAAGGAATAGCAAAAAAATAGATTCAGGAAACTTCATTAAATACTTGAATATAACTTTTTCTAAGCTGATAATATATTCATTTTTAGCTATTTGTAATTTATACACATATATATATGTCTAGTAAAATGCCTCTAAAGCATTAATGATGATATGGTAAACTCTAGAAAATAGGAAATTATATTTGCTATTTAAAATATTTTTCTCACTCTGTGTACATCTGTATTTTAAATGTTATATCTGTTTATATTTGCTGATTATATACCAAATATATGTGGTAAAGCTGGCCTCAAAAAAAGGTAAGACAGAGGGAACAATTAATGTTTATTTAGAAAATTGCTTCAGGCACAGTACTTAAAATTGGAAATGGAAATGAAATATCATCATACTTTTAAGCCTGAGACTGAAGTTTCTTAGCCTTGGTGGATGGCTGTGTAAGGATATCTCCGTATCCAAAAAAATGGCTCATGATACCTAAGCAAACTCACAAGGACACTTGACTAAAGATCTTAAATTTGCAATGAAAGGTAGAAAAAGCAAATACTGAAAAGTGTAGCATTTTCAAAACCAACAATGTTGATAGATTAAACTGGATTCTTAGTCATTCTTCCAGACATAAGACAAAAGAAAAAAATGTAAGAAATTTGTTCTCTATTCATTTTTAGTTCTAAGGCATTTCTGCTTCAATTTTGTTGATTGTAATTGGTCTGTTCCGATTTTCTATTCCTTCCTGATCAGTCATGGAAGTTATTTCTTTCAGATTGCCCAATTTGTAGCCATATCATTGTTTTGTATAGTATTTTCTGTGGTGTCAGTAGTTACTTACCCTTTTTTCATGTCTGAATTTATTTATTTGGGTCCTCCCTGTCTCCCCACGCCCTCCCCCACCAAGGGTAAAATTTTTATTTTTGAGGAACTTCATGCTGCACATTTTCAGAGTTGCATAAGAAAGTAAAAATGTCATCCTCCCCTCATCTAGAAATAAAAAAGAAGAGCATAAAATATCTTTTAAATAACAACACTTGGAAGTTTAGCACCAGCATCCCAAATGAACTAGAAAAGGGAACCAAAAAAGCATTTACTGTAGATTTCAGATTTCTTTGATTGGGGTTCTCCCCAGGTGCTATTATTATTTCTTCTCTCAATTTATATTACCAAAACAGTAAAAAATAAAAATAAAAAAAAAAACAGGAAAAAATATAAACTAGTGGTTGCCAAAACTGGAGAGGTTGTTCTCCTGTCTTCTGGGCAGGCATTCGAGAAGAATCGCTGGAAACATTGGCTGACATTCTCATTTTGTATTTGTTTCATGAAGAATATTCGTAAACATTCCAACATCCACATCTTGGTTATTGGTCTTCCACTTTATGGCTTGAATGTTTCTTTGGTGTTGGTAAGGTCTTGTCTGCTTTTTGTTTCATTTTTGAATGGCCATTCATTCTTTAGGTTGCCTAGTTGATGGTGGAAGTGCTTGGGAACCTGGTGTTACTCAGCACTGCTCTGCTCTGCTCTTTTTCTTGATGAGTCTGGTTGAAGGTTAATTAATCTTGTTTGTTTTCTCAGAAAATCAGCTCTTGGTTTCATTGATCTTTTGTTTATTTTTACACACACACCCCTTTCCCCCTTTGATCTCAATTATTTCCTTTCTTCGGCTCATTTTGGGCTTTGTTGTCCTTTTTGTAGTTCCTTTAAGTGTAAGGTTAGATTTCTTATTTGGGATTTTTCTTGTTTCTTGAGGTAGGACTGAATTGCTATGAATTTCCCTCTTAGGGCTGCATTTGCTGTGACCCATATATTGGGTTATTTTGATTTTATTTGTCTCAGGGTACTTTTTCTGGTTTTTGTTGTTGATGATTTCATTGTTTACCAAGCCACTGTTTAGTAACATTTTACTTATCCTCCATGTGTTTTTATTTTTTCTTTCTTTCTTGTAATTGATTTCTAGTTTAATTCCATTATGGTTGGAGAAGATGCTTAATATGATTTTAGTCTTCTTAAATTTTTTGAGATTTATTTTGTATCTCAATTTGTTTTCTGTCCTGGTAAAAGTTCCATATGCACTTGAAAAAAGTTTATTCTGCTGCTTTGGGGTGAAATTCTGAAAATGTCAATTAAATTAATCTGGTTTAATGTATCATTCAAGTCTGCTGTTTCCTTGTTGGCTTTTCATCTAGATCTATCCATTACTGTTAATGGGGTATTAAAGCTTCCTACTATGACTGTATTACTGTCAATTTCTCCCTTTATGTTTATTAATATTTCCTTTATATATTTAGATGTTCCTATGTTGGGTGCATAAATGTTTAGAAGGGTTATATTCTCTTTTTGAATTGATCCCTTTATCATTATGTAATGTTCTTCTTTGTCCCTTATTATAGCCTTTGTTTTAAAGTCTGTTTTGTCTGCTATAGTATTGCTACCACAGCTTTTTTTTTTCATTCCATTTGCATAAAGTATCTTCTTTCATCCTCTTAATTTCAGGATGTGTGTGTCTTTTGAGCTGAAGTAAGTCTTTTGAAAACAGTATATATATATGTATCTTTTTTTCTTATTCATTCAGCTACTTTTTGATTGGAGAATTTAATCCATGTACATTTAAAATGATTATTAATAGGTATGTATTTATTGCCATTTTATTGTTTAAAGAGTGAATTTTATGGTATGTGAATTATATCTTTTAGATTGCTCTAAAGAAAGTCTCTGTAAAAAAGGGGGGATTTATAATCTGTGTTGTTTCCCCAATGATAAATATGAGAATAGTGTTATAAAATGCAAATTATATTTTGTTTATTGTTTAGTTTGTCAAGTATCTTTTCTTCTATTTCAGTACGCCTTAGGAACTATCTTTTCCTAAAGTATTTATTTATCACTCTTTTTAAAAAATGTTTATATACATTTTAACATCACCATGATGCTAAAGATGAATTAAACACATACCTTTTTTTTCTCATGAAAACAATGATTTTTTTTTACAGTCCAAAATTTATCTTTTGCACTTAAATATAATAGTTGGCCTAAATTATGAACTCTCTATGTATTGTGTGTTCTCGGTTTATAATTAAGTGAGCCATTCTCATAAAAATTTAGTGAAATTATTGGATTAAGTATCGATTATCATATTATCTTCTATGCGTGGTAGACTATGCATGTGACTTCACAGTTTTTTATGAGATCACTGAGAGATTTGAGATTTGATCATGTATGTGGTCTGAAGAGAAGGAACATGTGATGATAGAATATGTGAAGGCACAGCTATTTGAATAAGAACCTAAAGATGGAAGCTGAGGTAGAGTCAGAAGTGGAGATGGATGAGTTGGCTCAAATCAGAGGAAAGGCAGATATTAAAGTAGGTCAGTCATTAGACGGGGAATTGGAAGGTAGGCTATTACTGCCTGATGGTCTTAATTTCCTCAAACACAAACAAGACAAGAATATAACAGTTTGGAAATTGAACTAGAGATTTGTTTTGAAGGTTTGTAACAATCACTGAAGGAAAAGTACTGACCACCAACAAATTAAAGGGCTGATGAATAGTCCTGCAGATCCATCTGAAGTTTGGAGACCAACAATTTTAAGAGACACTAATGTGTAAGAGCAGTGCGATCATTTCTAGCAGCACTGAGTCAACCCAAGTGTAGACACTGAGAAATCAGTATATAGCATTTGTTGAGGAGTGAGAGTTTTGATAAATAGAAATGAAAAGAAATTAAGGATACTTAGGCAGTTGTCCATTCTAGATAAGAAGGAAGAAAAGCGCGGACAGGAATTGATAGACTAGGAGAGTATAGAGAAAATCCAAGAATTGGAAAACTGTATGCTGGAAGTGTAAGAGGTTTAAATTAAAATATAGTATTAAAATTCACGATTGCTACTCTTTTAGTTTACACATTCTAAGATAGGAGCATTGGAATAAGTAAGGTGGATAAAAAAGAATAAATCTGAAGGCAACTGGGTTACATAATGAAATTATTAGGCAGCTGGTTAGGTCTTTTTAATGAATATTTAAAGCTCATAGAATTGTGGTAAGATTGACAATTAAAAAGAACACTAAAAACTCATAAGGACTTCAGTTAATCTGTTAGTGACAGTGAAGTCATCAAATGACAGAGAAAAAGGAGTATATATTGACATAGCCAGAAGTCATAAGTTATAAAGACATTTCAACTTCTCAATAAAAGAACAATCTTATATAATAAAAGGCTAATTTGCAAATCAGCCAAATGGCGGAATGACTGAGCGATGTGCACTGACCACATCGAAACTTTTTGCAGGAGCTGCCCCCTGGTGGTCAGTGCACTCCCACAGGACGGACACTGCTCAGCCAGCAGGGAGTGGGCCTAAGCAATCAGTCTGACATATTCCGAGAGCTCCCAGACTGCCAGAGGGCATAGGCCAGGCTGAGAGACTCCCCCTGTCCCCCAGTGCATGAATTTCATGCACCAGGTCTCTAGTATTCAATAAAAGTAACCAGTAATCAGACATATTGCACCCTATGAAGAAGAGTAAGTACTTGTCACTAGAAAGGACTTTAGGGGGAAGCAGTGTGTTTGGGGATGCACCAGGTTTTAGTGAAGACAAGATACAGGTTGAATGTTTTATTGAAGTAAACGGGTTACGAGTGATGAGTAGTAAGGGTGTAGCTTTGTAATAGAGCCTTTACTGTGCTATTGCTGTCACCACATTTTCAGGGTGGTCCTTTCAGCAAACTCATAATATTTCTACTGCAGTACCACATCTTATGTAAATTTTAAATTTTTTATACAATGTAATTGACCTTATAATGTAGTCATTATTAGCAATTTCTATTAACTTGTGTTTTTGTGGTGACTCATTATTGCTATCCTGTTACCACACAGAAAGTCTAATTCAGACATGCCCATACAGGTTCATTATTACTGATGAATCACTTTTGTTATGGATAAAATAGCAATTTATGATTATATAGATTTAAAAATGTCGATTACATTTATTTAGTTTTATAACCCACACATGAGTAAAACCCTATGGTTCTTAGCTTTTTCTGACTTATCTCACTTAGCATAATATTCTCAGGGTCCATCTATGTTGCAAATGGTAGTATTTCATCCTTCCTTATAAAGGTATTGGGTTTATAATTATCTTTCCATTGAACACTCTTTTGTATTTATGTATTTCACAAGTTTAAGAACATAAAAACAGGATCAAAGGGAGAGTAGTGCCAGGAACTGTCATCTCAGAGTGGAACCAAGTTATACTTAATGCACATTTATATATATAACTACTGTGTTAATATATATATTAATATATACACATATGGTAATTCTTTAATAGGTACATTTCTTTGTGTTTTTCATAGTGCTTTTATGCTCCAATTCTAGAGTGCTGATATCAAATGCTGTATATTTTTCAATAGAAAAATAATTCCCACTATACAATTTTATTGAGTCACTACAAGGAATTTAAGCAATTCAATGATTAAAAAAAAATTTACCATTCATAGTCTTTCACAGTGTAATGTATAATAATGAAATATTAGTGTAAAAATAAAATTAAGACAAGAAAGGAAAATGCCATTTCATGATTTATTATATATATTTTCTGCAGTATTATAAATATAAGCTAGTTCCTTAAAGATATGAATATATACTTAGCAATTAAATTGTTCTGATACTATAATTTCAAATTTGATTTCTCCTGGAAAGTAATTTTCATGTTCTCCAGGTGGGTTTAAAATATTCTTACTGTTATTTTTAAATTATTATTTACCTTTAAGAAAACAACAGCACATAGCGAGGATAAATTCTATATTGGTATTTTAAATAGTATGTATTTCCACATATTCCCTTTATCTCTAGCACATTTATATAAGCATTTCACTTGCTAGATGCAATTTATTGAGATTATACAATTTGATATTAAATCAATACATCATATATCTTGCATTGAAAGGTTGCAAATAGCTTCAAACTAGTGAAAATTTACCTCGTTAGCACAAATTTAAAATGTTGTAAGTTTCTAGCAATGATACGAAAACAACAAAAAATGTAAGTTAAATCGTGGAGAAAAGAACAAAAAGATACTGAATTACTAATATACTAAAATATATTAGTTAATATATTTTGTTTAAGAAATAAATTGTGCTATAGTGCATTTTATTAGTCTTTTGAATAAAATAAAATCTAGTCATTTAAACCCTGTAGAGACCTGTTCATAAATTTAAATAGCTAATAGTACTGCTAGTCATAGAAAGATCTAGAACCAAATTATTTATTTTAAAAAATCTGACAATTTCCTTTTTTCTGAATTGATGGAATAGATATCTACACCTTAATTATCAGATTTGTTGTGGAAAATGATAGACTAAAAACCCAATATTCCTTAATAAACTTGGGTAAAATCTTTAATTGTTCCTCCGAACTATATAGAAACATTTGCTTTTTTTTGTTCAGTTTTGATACTTTTAATCATTTAGAATTTTCATTTACATAAATTTATAAGAAAGTCTTTCAGCCCTGATAGTTTTTAAGCTTGAATTAAGGATTGCAAATTTTTAAACTTCATTAACTATGAGAACACCTGTGAGTCAATATTTCTTTATGAATTAAAAATAATTAGATGCATTGTCTCAGAATGTTGCTACATAATAGCTTACAATAATTTTCCTGCAATGGCAAAAAGTGAATGCTTTTAATTTGCATTCAATTTATAATAAACCCTAAAAGACAATAGTGGTGTTTAAATTCTTATACTTTTAGCAAAATAAATTGTGTAGGCATAACAGCTACCCCTCGTTTCCTTTTATTTCAGTAACTAGAGACCACCCCCTTCATGCATTGGAGTGGGGGGGTCCCTCAGCCCATCTGCCCCTTCTCACAGTCCAGGAGCCCTCAGGGCAGGAGGCGATCTAGCATCAGGGGAAGGTGATGCCCCCATCACCAGCATGAGCCTCGGGTGACCCCGGCAGGGCTGAGGGGACCAGGCGCTGCCATCTTGTGGCTGTGGACACTGCTATTTTTGAGGGTGAGGCAGTCAATTAGCATATTCCTCCTTATTGGCTATGGGTGCCACCATCTTTGAGACTGCATGAGGGTCAATTAGCATATTCCCATTTTGTTAGACTAGATAGTTGTCTATTGAAGAAGATGAACTTTCTTTAGTGTTTGATGTCTACTGAGTCATGTGGTACCAGTATTTGCATATTTATAATGAAAATTACATACAAAAAATGCAGTAATGATCTTTTAGATGGTTGAGTGAAGAGGCTAGGATTTTTAGCTTTGCTAGAGTAAAATCTTTAAACATTTCCTCCTAACTATATAGAAAGAATTGCTCAGTGTCTGGTATTGATCAACTAGAAACAAACAAACTAGAGTTATGGACCACATTTTACTCCCAAGCTCTCCCAGAAATGGGAAAGTGACAATAGAAACTGCCTACACAAATATAACTGAGGCTTGTTCTAAAGGCAGCTCACAGCATTTTCTCCAGACTTACTAAGTTTAATTTCCATGGCTCTTTCAGTCACAGCGTTCCAATTCTAGTCTGGGCATCTCATACTCAGAGTCTTGCTGGTGCCAAGCAGGTGATATAAGTGATTAAAATCAGGTTTGAGGACGAGGGAATGTTGGGAATTGTGGCCAACAGGAAAGCACGCACTCCCTTTGAAAGGGGAAGTGTGCTCAGCTTCAGCCAGTGGTTGTCACACAGGAATGCAGGCAGTGTTGTCAGATCTCTAACTCCTCCGTTAACGTTATAAACAACTCTTCTGGCTAAAGAAAATGTATCAATGCGGCAGGTCCACAGGTGGGCCACCTGTTTGCAGCTGAAATAGTCATTATTGTTGGAATAATGAGCCTGAGTTACTAAAAGTTCCAAGCAATCAAAACAGGAATAGTTTTCTTCATATTGTTCTAAGTCAGAAAACTGATCATATGTTTAAGAACATCTACACTAATAAAAGAGAAAGATGCAAATTGACTATACCTTCGCAACACCCACCAGCCAATCAGGAGTGAGTATGCAAATTAGCCCAACAAAGATGGCAGTTAATTTGCATATGCAGGCACTGAATGGCCGGAGGCAGGGCGTTCCGCACCACCCCAGCAGCTCTGCACCTGTGGGCAGCATGGGAAGGCAGAAAGGCAGATCCGGGCTGGAGCAAAGGCAGAAAGGTGGCTCCGGGCTGGAGCGAAGGTGGTGCCAGCAGCCAGGGGAAGGAAGGCCCATTCTTGCACGAATCTTCATGCGTCAGGCCTCTAGTTCTTTAATAATGTAAATACCAACATATTAGAACATTATATTGTAAAAATATTCTTGTTAATGATTATTGAGAGAGAGAAAGAAAGAGAGAGAGAGAGAGAGAGAGAGAGAGAGAGGTCTGTGTTAGAAACTAATCAAACTCTGGATCTTTGCCTCATTTACCTCAGGTAACAAGCAAAATAATAGGATGTTATATGGAATTGTTGTGTAAAATACTATAAAGTCCTTAAAAGATATAAAAAGAGCTGTGGTGAATTTTAAGTATCTAGGATGGAGCTAATTATAGAAACGTTAAGTAAGTATAAATACATAATATGGCCCATCTGGTAAACTGTTTTCTATATTTTATGACTATTTAGATTAAAAGGATCTTAAATTAAGCTTTATTGAAATTTCTAGAAAATACAAAACAGTTAAGTTGGTTCTAAAAAATATTTTTAATAAAGCAGCTCTTTAAAATTAAAAATTAGCCTGGCTATTGTTTTTCAGTGGTTGAGCATCAACCATGAACGTTCAATTCCCGGTCAGGGCACATGCCCCAGTTTGGGGCTTGATCCCCAGTTGGGGTTGTGGAGAAGGTAGCTGATGGATGATTCTCTCTCATAATTGTTTCTATCTCTCTCCATTCCTGTCTTTGAAATCTATTTTTTTTTTAGATCAAAATTAAATACTGTTGTTGATTGGTTTAGTGTTTACATGATACACAGTGAACTGGATTGAATTTTATACTTTCAGTTAGTAGTTTTGGAATTTTGGAAATACTATTTAATTTACCATTTTGTTTTTAACTCCAATAAAATATTTAAATCCTAACAAGCATGACATTATTATATTATTCCTTATTTGTAAATATAGATGACTTAAAAATCACCTTCCTTTTTCTATCTCAGTGTAAATAGTAGTCCTAATTTACTTTTTACATTTGTTGTTTAAATCATAAAAAACTTTTCTTATCTTACTTTAAGTATAATAAAACATTGTGTGAATTTAGAAAAATTCTATATACAAAGTAGGGCAAAGTCAGTTTATAGTTATGAGTACACGAAATATAGTTTATTCTTGTATTATTTGCTATTGTGTTATTTTCCACTTGAACAACTGTAAAGCTCCTTTTGCCACACAGTATAGTAAATTACCTCAGTATATTTTGGAAATTTGTTCATGTTTTACCTTTTTCTTATCTAGCAACTTAGATTTATTTGTACAAGTTTAATTCTGCTTTCCAAAATTCATCACACTCTACATATTAATATTTAAGTTATATAAATTATATATATTAGCACACAGTGTATATATTGGCATATATCCTGTATTTCATGGATATCTTATCACCTAATGTATTCAAGCAGGCTTACAGGCTTAGGGTAGCAATGAAACTTTAAAATTTCTGTGGAAATATTTTAGAAATAATTTGTTTAAGAATTTTCAGAGAATGTAATTATGAGCAAAATAATCTACATTTTCTATTGATTGGTTTGTGGACTATTTTTTTGTGCTTTAATCAACAAAACTCAATATCTTTAAGTATTTGGGAATTTTTTTTTCCTTTCTTGTACTGAATTCTGAGATGTCTGCATAGCCTTAGCAAATTTTAGGTTACCTCCAGACAGCCCAATATCTGTATACATTTACATATTTAAATGTATAATATAAGGGAATTCATACGCCATTGAATTGATTTCTTACTTGGGCATTTATATTTTTATTATAAACATTCTATAGAATCATATCAAGGTCATAGTAAGTAGAAATGATCAGTAGTTCTGGACAGAATATGCAATGACCTTCCATTGGCATTGCTACTGAAAATTTCAGAGAAAATAGATTATGAGAAGGAAATAAAAATACTTCCAGTAACTAAGGGAGTTATTCCAGTGATAGAGGGATTTCCTTTTTTACCCTTCTCATCTGTTGATTATGATAAGGAATATAAAAATTTTATAATTCTTTATGTAGTATGAGAGATAAAGAACTTTATGAGAAAGATGGCCATGAGAATGTCATAACAAAACCTTGATTTAAAAAAGTTCTCCCTCCTTCTAGTTGATAATTACAAGATTAGTTTCATGGTTAGTATACAGTCATGCTGTAAATCCAGATTTATTTTAATCTACATATAAAGCAGTTCAGTTAAAGAAAAATGTTTGGCAAAATACATTTTGCCCATAGGTTTGAAGAGTAAAATTTGCAAATAATTTCAAAAATGTCCTAACATTCACTTATTCATTAGAAAGAGTAAAATTGTCCAAATGTTAATAAAAATAGTATTTTTAAGTAAAAAAAAATTAAGGTATGTTATTCACTTTTGTTTATTTCTGAATTTGACTTCTCAGTATTCACTCTGAAGTAAAATTCACAACACAAATAGCACATTTGTTCTGGCCGTGTATTATCAAACTCTTCCTGACCGGTGCCTATGAGCAAATGCTCCCAGGCCAAGCTGCATAAGGACAACTCAGCCATTCTGGCCTGTCACATTACTACAGTCTCACTCCAAATGAGACCCAGGGTGACTGAAAAAGTACAGTGTCCTAGAGCCCACAAAGGTGATCCGGCCAGTGTGGATCAGTAGTTGAGCATTGACCTATGAACCAGAAGGTCATGGTTCAGTTCCCAGTCAGGGCACATGCCTGGGTTGTGGGCCTGATCCCCAGTTGGACGTGTGCAGGAGGCAGCTGCTCAACCAGTCTCTCTTATCTTTGATGTTCCTATCTCCCTCCCCCTGCTCAGAAATCAATGTTTGTTTGTGTGTGTGTGTGTGTGTGTGTGTGTGTGTGTGTGTGTGTGTAGTGACACACCCTTATTTGTTGCTTGAATAGCAAAGCAAATGCATGTATGGATAGAAATTTTGATTGAGGTTTTCTGTCATGTTTAATAACATTATTTCAAAGCTCTAATTTTTCTCTAGCATAGTAAAGCTGTTGTATTTTTAGACAAATATAGAACACTTTGTGATGAGCAGAATTAATATCCAATAATTTTCTAATATATTTTCATATGTCATAGTATAAATAGCACTCAATTGGATAGTTTCTAATTCTATCTAAATGTGAGCACTGGGGCAAGTTTTTATTTCTTCAGTTTCTCAATCAGATAGAAAACAAATCAACTTATCTTTAATTCTCTTTCACCTATAAAATTCATATTTAGATCATTACATAATTTTAACATTTAAGCCACATTTAACTTTTTATCGAAACTCCAAAAAATCTGAGCTAGATCATCATTTATAACTTTAAAAAGTGATTGCTTAATATTTTTGCTGTTAACCCAATGATATAAAGTATATTTATAATGATCATTTAATTCCTCAAGTTAGTTACTGACAATTTCTTGAAATACAACCTAGGAACTTTTCATTTGTGTTTTATTTCTCCATTGGGTAATTTTGAGATGTGCTTCTCAGCTATGATCTTTCTTTCCACTTCCTCCCTTCTTTCTTTCCACTTCTATTCTCTATCTGTCAATAAAAATAATAACTCATTCTTTTTTTCTTTTATATTTGTTTCAGATGTATAATATAGTGGTTAGACAGTTACATGAAACACAAAGTGATCCCCCTGATAATTGTAGTACCTACCTGACACCATACCTGGTTATTACAATTCTAGAGGCCCGATGCACAAAGATTCGGGCAAGAATGGGCCTTCCTTCCCCAGGCTGCCGGCACCACCTTCAATCCGGCTGTTTTTACCATGCGGAGGTCACAAGGAATGGACAAGAGGGACAGCTAAGTGATTATAATACAATAACTAAACCTAACTGCCGATATAAAAGACATACTTAATAACGGAACATTTTATAATTATATATTGTACATGTTATTCAGTTACACATATGAAGTAATCAGTAATTCCACAGTTTCCTCATGTAAGGAAGGAAGTGTATAGGGGAGAATCTTGGGACGTAACAGTTAAGTTCTGAGGCACAAATTCACCTTCCTGATTCCACCGTTCCAGCACTTGCTACATCATCTCAGAGAGGTACTAAGGATTCCAAGTAATCTTAAAATTCAGTTATTTTAGTTTGGCTTTATGTTTTGGCAACCTTAACTTTATTGGGTTGACATTGGTTCATAAAATTACTGCATAGGTTTCAAGTGTACAATTCTATATGCATCACCTGTGTATTGCATTATGCGCCCACCACCCAAAGTCCAGTCTTCTTCCGTCACCACATATTGGACCTACTTTAGCCTTTACTACCCCTCCCCCACTTCCCTCTGGTAACCACCATACTGTTGTCCGCGTCTATGAGTTTTTGTTTGTTTTTCTCATTTGTTCAGTTTTGTATCCCATGTGTGAGTGAAATCATATGGTTCTTGACTTTCTTCTGTCTGACATTTCACCTAGCATGGTATTCTCAGGATTCACCCATGTTGTTGTAAGTGGCAGTATTTCATCCTTTTTTAGGGCTGAGCAGTATTTCGTTATATACTAATATATCTATCACGTCTTCTTTATCCAGTCATATATCAAAGGACACTTCAGTTGTTTCCATATCTTGGCCACTGTGAATAATGCTGCAGTGAACTTAGGGTACATATATCATTGTGAATACTGTAAATGCTTTCAAATTTTGGGGGAGGCACCCTGAAGAGGGGTTGGTGGGTCATCTGGTAACTCGATTCTTAATTTCTTGAGGAGCCTCCATACACTTTTCCATAGTGGCTGTACCTATTTACATTCCCACCAGCAGTGAATGAGAGGAGCTGGACTAGAGAGAGAACAAAAAGGGGAAAATCCAAGACTATTGCAAAGAATGAGTCAATAGGGTTTGCTGATTTGTTGAATTACTCTATTCATTCAATAAATATTTAGTGAAGGCTTATTAAGGGCAAGACCCTATTCTGTATGCTTGGGATGTAGCATCGAACTAACAGGCAAAGTCCCTGCAAATATGGAACTTAAAAATCGATGGATGCTGCCATTAAAAAGAAGGAATTCTTACCATTTGCAGCAACCTGGATGGAACTGGAGAGCCTTATGCTTAGTGAAATAAGCCAGTCAATGAAGGAGAAGCACCACATGATCTCACTCATTGGTGGACAATAAAGAGCATTATAAGCTGATGAACAAAAGGATAGATACAGAGGCAGTAAAACATCAAACAGACTGTCACATTACAGCAGGAAGGTTAAGGAGAGGTGGGGGAGATAAGAGATCAACCAAAGGACTTGTATGCATGCGTATAAGCATAACCAATGAACACAGACACTGGGGGGTTGGGGTATGCCTGGGATGGTGGGGAGCAATGGGGAGATATGTATACATGTAACACAATAAAAAAAAAAGCCATGAAAAAATAAATAGATAAATAAATAAAAATGGATGGAGGAGACCGATAGGAAAACATACTGGGTGCGGGATGATGCCAGCAGGAAAGGCAGTCGTGTGCGGCAGAGTCCAAGGAAATGGAAACGTGGCTTTACTGCCCGCAGAGCAAAATTAGGATTTGAATCCAGGAAGCCAGTGGAGATGTCAGAAGCCTCCGCTTTGTGTGGCGACTGAAATGAGCAGGGAGAAAGGGAATGAGGTTAGTCCTGATAGTCTCAAAGCTGAGAGTGGAGGCGAGTCTGTGTTTGCTGGAGTCGGGGATTCCTACAGAGCACCAAAGGTTCTAGGGGCGCGGCCGTCAGGCACGTGTGATGGAGGGCGATCTTACACAAGCGGCTGGAGCGCAGGGCCAGGAAGAGGTAGAAAACGTCCGTGTTTCTACGTTTGGTAACTACGACTGTTGAAAGACAAGCTGGGAAGTTGAAAGTGTTATGAATTTTAAGCAGATGAAGAATAAAAGATTTTTGAATTTTGAATTTTTAAAAGTCAGACGGGGATTTGGCATGAAGGTCATTGTAAAGTGAATATGCATATTCCTATGCTGATACATCCTTCTAGTCTATTGAAAGGAAATCAGAACAATCCATGTTATCATTGAAATCAATATTAGCTTCATGTTTATTTATTTACTTTTTTAAATTTTCACAGAGAAGAAGGGAGAGGGATAGAGAGTTAGAAACATAGATGAGAGAGAGACATCGATCAGCCGCCTCCTGCACGCTCCCTACTGGGGATGTGCCCACAACCAAGGTACATGCCCTTGACCGGAATGGAACCAGGGACCTTTCAGTCCTTGGCCGGCGCTCTATCCACTGAGCCAAACCGGTTTCAGCTTAACTTCATGTTTAAATTCAGTTTTAAAACTGTTAAATAAAAGCAAGGCATTAATTATATCACCTGAGATTGTTGTAAACTCTTCCCAGGGCAGGCACTTAACCTTTCCTATTACCCTGCCTACTTTCTGAATAGAGAACTTGGCAATCAACAAATTACTCTCTTCCTTTCAGAACCCCAAGAAGTGTGAGTCTAAATAAAGTTTCTTGTACTGCTAAATAAATAAAGGAAAGAATGGATCATTTACCGAATGACACTATGTCTTGGTATCTTAATTTTCAGCTTGCTAAAGTCGTTGCATTATTGCCATTTATTTTTGTATAATGATAATCTTTCAAAAATGTCTGATAAATTATTATGCAGTGGAGTAACATTTTCAAGCAAAGAAAATATTGAATTTCAATATGGGCGTGTCTAGATTTTTGCCATCTGAAAGAAGATACTTTAATTACCTTTTAAAATATGTTTATTTTATAATGCTAAGTTTCATTCAACCTGTGTATGTTTTTATTTTAATGTAGAATCATAGGAAATGAAGGGATCTTATGATAGTTTAACAACTTAAAAAAAAGCTTTTATTTTAGCTATAGGCAATACTTTTGAAAAGTCTGGTTCACAGAAAAAATATTAATGTCCCTCATTTTAGTATGGAATGATCCAGGTCATTTTACTTAAGTAATCTTTCTCCCATTAAAAAAAAACACCTTAAGTAGTAACATTTTACGCTAGTTGTAAATAGTTTTGAAGAATTGATGAGTATGTCAGGCATTACTTACAGGGAGGACAGTAGGCTGAGCTATAATAGTAAATGATTTTTTTAAAAATCACATATTTAATGTACAAAGTAGATCATTTTGTTATTTCTCAAATGCATTTTATTTAAGAATAGGATATGACCAAATGTAAACCATTGGTGGAATACACACACAAAAAATTGCAAGTGATTACTAACTTGTATTTTTTAAACCAATTTTAATATATAGGACCAGTAATATAGTGATTTAAAATTATTTTTAAAACTCAAAATGCAAAATAGCTAAATTTTTAAATCTTCTATGGTCAAAAAGTATTTTAAATTTTACAAGAAAATGAGGGAATAGTAATCAAATACATAAATTACAATGAGATAATTTCCAAATAAAGTTTTTATAGCCCTAACCAGTTTGGCTCACTGGATAGATCATTAGTCTACGGACTGAAGGGTCCCAGGTTCAATTCCAGCCAAAGGCATATACCTTGGTTGCAGGCACATTCTCAGTAGGGGGTGTGCAGGAGGCAGCTGATCGATGTTTCTCTCTCATCAATGTTTCTAACTATCCCTCTCCCATCCTCTCTGTAAAAAATCAATAAAATATATTTAAGAAATAATAAAGTGTTTATACATAAATACATTAAAAAATTCCAAAATTGATTATCTATTATGTGGAATTATCAACCCAACTGGACCTGTACAATTATATCAACAACTGTACCAAAAGTAACATTTTATTTTTCTCAAAATTTAAAAATAGCCAGTATATAAACATAAAAGAAACATGAATGATATACAACCAAATCATTTCTGTGCTGAGAAAAAAATACTTTCCCCCCCAAATCATTCTTAAGTGTATGCTAATCACAATAACACCAACAACTGAACAGCAAAGCAGTGCCTTCTAGACTAGATTGTTTTTATGTAGGGACAGAACTGAGGCTGCAGAATAAGATTTTACAACAGAAATCGACAAGAACATTTGTTGACAGCTCGCTGTCTGCCTTGACCGTCTGCATATGGTTGGTGGTATAACTGAAGCATGATGGGTGGTTCCTGGGAGATGGAAGGATGAGCTTAAGTGGAAGAAGGAGGCCGCTCCGTCTTAGGGCGGTGCTTTCTGCATCTGCAGCGGAGCAAAGCCAGGGCAGCACCCGGCAACCACGGCCTGCTGCGGAATGTGCGGATGCACAGGGGAGAGTAATTTAACTTATTATCGGGGATCACTGTTGTTTGCAGGCTTCAGATTAATTGACATCTACCAAGTTCTGCCTCGGATCCTATTTTGTCTTTACACTCTACTTAGCAAACTGGGTTAGAAGTTGTTTTAGAACAAACATCATGTCTTACATTTTTAATCAGCAGAGCGCATCTGAAACACGGTAGAGGTACAAGTGGTATTTGTGAATTGGGTCATATCTTATGTATTTCTAAAACAATTTTTAGGAAGTTTTATTTTCCTCATCGGCAAAGACATATTTATTGAGAACCAAAATGGTTTTGAAACGTACTAGATGCAGCTTAAAATTAAATTAGGACATAATCATCCCTACATTACTCGGAGTGTTCATTCATATAACGAATTTCTCTAATTCACTTACTCAGTAATTCTTTCCTTAAAGCCACTTAGTGCCGAGTATCAGGTACCAGGCCGCTGAAGTCACTGACAAAGTGCACTATCCCTGCTCTATGGGAAGAGAGCAGACGATTGCAGTAGTTTTTATAGTGGAGACGTAATAAAACAGAGAGAACACATTGTAATTGGCATCCAAAACTTCATGATGCCGAATGTGATGCTGCCGTTAGGTTCACGAAATGACCTGGGGGAAGCTGCCCAGCTGGCACGCAGTCTTGCTACCAGAACCCCACTGCCCAGATACATATCAGATGCATTTTGATGCATCAGTGAAAATACCAAAACTGATTCTGAACAGCCAGTGGAGGCTCACCGTCTTTTCACACGGGCAAGTTGTACTGCTGAGTAAGACCAGCCAGCGGGTCTCAGACTGGCTGCTGGGTCTGCTGCATCAGCGTCACCTGCAAGCTTTCAGATACCACCCCAGACCCACTAAGTCAAAACTCTGGGGATGTGACTTATTAAACTCTGATTTTATAAGCCCTCCAGATATGCCCTAGCCAGTTTGGCTCAGTAGATAGAACATCAGCCTGCAGACTGAGGGGTCCCAGGTTTGATTCCAGGCAAGGACACATACCTGGGTTGCAGGCTTGCTTCTAAGTAGGGGGAGGCAGCCAATCAATGAGTCTCATCATTGATGTTTCTCTCCCTTCCTCTCTGAAATCAATTTTAAAAGGCATGTGTATGTGTATGTATGTGTGTGTGTGTATCTATATATGTATATATGAGCCACATATATATTGATTATTCTGAAGCAGTCTGAAGTTTGTCCATCCTGCTCTAAGCTAGGCGGAATTTGTTTTCAGTACTGATCAAGTGTGGTGCCTAAGAGCCTGCATTTTTTAATCATACAGGCCTTGCTATCAGTGGCACCAGGCACACTTCATGACCTTTCTGCGCTTATATCCTTCTGTTCCTAGAGTAAGTTCCTCTCTCGTAAGGTTATCCTGAGGATTATTTCAAATGAGGCACAATATATATGAAGGTCTTGAGGTGGAAACGTGCTTGCCATTTTTGAGGAGTTTAGAAGAGGCTGAAGAGTCGTTTGTAGAGAAAAATGAGGTGAGGGGAAAGAGAAACACAGGGCCATGTCGCGCAGATTTGCAGGACCTTGGGAATGAGGGTGGGTTCCTGGGCTCCTGTGGAGGAAGTGGCATTTGCGAGGGGAGGCGATTGATGTTTTATTATGGAGGCGGAGGGAGGGGATAGTGGACAGAAGCTAGTCGTTCCTACACAGTTGGGAAATAAATATATAAAATACTTCTGCTAACTTCTATTTTATGGATTTTGGGGTTTACCCAAGTACAATGAGAAGACATGGAAGAGTTTTAGAAGTCTAGGGACATAATCCAATTTATGTTTTAGAAAAAACGACTTTGGCTGCTATTATAATGGAAAGTAGAGCAGGGGCAATGAGGATGTATTGCAGTAAAGTAGACAAGAGTAGCATGGACTTGGGTGGTAACATCCGGAAGGGAGACGTGGAAGGATATACATATATTTTAGGGTTAGAATCTGGAGGTTCTAATGATAGATTGAGTGGATTGAGTGTAGGGATAAAGGAAAATGAGAAGTCGAGGGCACCTCTTGGATTTCCAAATTAAGCAACTTGGTGAAAAGTTATAATCTTTACTGAAACAGGGAAGACTAAAAGGAATATATTTGGTTAAAAGTTAAGTTTTGTTTGGGACATCTCAAACTTGTGAAATCCTAATCCTGTGTGACATCTGAGTGGTTATTATGAGTAGGCTATTGGGTAGACAGTAGTCAGCTAATTTAGATTTATATATTGTTGTTGTTGGTGGTGGTGGTGTGTGTGTGTGTGTGTGTGTGTATACATTGATACAAATTGATATCTTCTGATAGCTTCCATTTTCCCATGAAATAAAAAGAAAAGTTATCCTGCTGAGAGAAAAGCAAAAGGGAAGGTGTCAGTAGCATAAAGAAGCAGTGCGGTGGTTATTGTGGAGTGAGTGGGAAGTAGAGTAACTTTAAAGTCAATGACAGTGAATTATAGTGGAATCAGTGTGTCCTGCTGATATTTTTTTCGACAATGCTCAAACAAATGCTTTTATTATAGTTGAGATGTGGGCATAGAAGAAGCACATGATAGGAGTCACCAGAGGGTTATGCCAGTTGGATGTGTACAGAGAGGGGTGCTAAAATGTTGAGAGTGTTTGCAAAAGAGTCATTGAAATGATGGGCTGTGAAATCTAAGTTAAATGTAAGATAAAGGAGCTGATAATTTGGGAAAAAGTGTGGGAATCAAAGTTTTAATATTGGAGGATAAAGATACCTGGTTAAATGAGCTAGAAATAAAGGAGTAGAAAGCCTTGTAGCAACTCTCTGAATAAAGTTGGGGTATATTATCTCCATTTTAGGTAGTGGTGTAACTGAGGAACAATTACTCAAGTAGTGCAGTTAAATCGTGACTGTGAGTCTCCTGGTTGAATTCAGTTGACTTCTCAGTAGATAATTATTTTTCCTACTAGGTATACAAATCACAAATATTCTTTGTTCAAGATTAGGAGTCATTGCCCTTAACAAAGTGGAAATCCATATCCCCAAATAAACATTAAAATAGAAAAAATAAATTGTTCATTTTAGAAGGTATGTCTGACCTGTCTTTATAATATTTATTTGCTAAGTATTATTTTATTGCTTTATATTTTTACTTTAAATGAACTTATTTTGTTTTGAGTGTTAATAGTTTTCATTTTTAATATTAAGCTTAGTGTTTGTCAATGTTATCATTTATAAGATTTTGTAAGATTTTGCATTAGTCCATTTTATTCACAGAACAACACTAACTTCATAGTTAACATCAAGGGCAAATATAATTTACATAGGAGAAAAATTATTTCAAATGTTTTTGCTATAATCTATATATCTCATTTAACATCAGTTATCTAGAGCAGCATTGTCCAATAAAAAAATATGAGCCACATATATAAGTTTAAATCTTTTAGTAGGTACATTAAAAAAAATAAAAATGAACAAGTGAGAGTAACTTAACATACCATTTATGTTACTCAATACATCCAAAATATTCTCACTTCAGATATTCATGTATGTAAAAAGGTTAATGAAATCCTTATTTTTGGAGGGGTATACTAAGGCTTCTAAACCTGTGTGTACATTGTACCTAGAGTACATCTCCGTTTAGATGAGGCACATTTCAAGTATTCATCAACCACAGGTTGCTAGTGCCTACAGTATTGGACATTGCAGATCTAGACGCTTCATAAAGTGTAATTCTACAGAGTAAAATACTCCGAGTCAGGCTCTTTGTCTATTTCTCTTGAGAGAAGTATGGTTTAAGAAATCTTGGTTAGGAAAGATACAGATTTGGGAAAAAGAAAGAAACGCTGGTAGTTTTGTTTTGTTTTGTTTTAAAGCAAATATACTATCAAATTTATACAAAGTTCTGGTCTTTTTTAATACAACAATCTGGTTGGTAATTCTGTTTTTTAAACTCATCATTTTTCTATTAAATTTTTATATGTGACTATTTATAAAAAATATATATATGGCATACTTGTGTTTATTTATATAAATTAGACTTTAAATGACTGATGGTAAATAGTTGATAGTTTCATTGTATAATAATCTATAGCATAATCATTCATAAAGTTCTGAGGGTTTATGATTTTTATTTTGGAACATAAGAAGTTAAAATACACCCTAGCCAGCTTGGCTCACTGGATGGAGAGTCAGCATGTGGACTGAGGGATCCTAGGTTCGATTCTGGCCAAGGGCACATGCCTGGGTTGCGAGCTCGATCCCCAGTGGGAGGCATGCAGGAGGCGGCCAATCAATGATTCTCTCTCATCATTGATGTTTGTATCTCTCTCTCCTTCTCCCTTCTTCTCTGAATTCAATAAAGAAATATATATTTTTAAAAAGAATTTAAAATACAAGGATTTAATTGTGTAGAATATAATAAATGTTACATCTTAAATGTACATTTTTAAATTAAAAATTTAGTATCTTCATTTACTGTCAATTAGCAACATTGTTTTTAATAATTTTAATCAAAATTTTATTATACAAATATTTAGTGCAATATAAAACAATATCAACACGTTTATCATGGGCTTATAAATGAATACTATAAGTCATGTCGAGGTGAAGAAAAATACCTTGTTTTCATATTTGCATTTGTACATTTAATTCATTATTTAGTCATTCAAACATGAGTTTAAGAGCAGTGGCAGTGTTTATTAAAGGAAAAGAGCTTATAACAGATAAATATCTATAAAAACAGAAGTGGCCTGTAAATATGCTAGGAGAAGTCTATTTGAGACATGATATTTACAAATTGCTTACTCTCTCTCACTCTCTGTTCATCTTTATTATTTCATTATGAAGAATAGGTTCATTTGAAAATGGAAGTATATTAGTTGCATAAAGTGGCTAATTTTAAGGGAAGTAATAATAGCCTTGGATATTATTGCTGTTAGTTTTCAGCACAAACTTGAGAAAATATTATTGTCATGTTTCATGAAAACACTATTGCCACAGTGTATCTAGGTTAAGTGTCCACTCCTTTCTGATGGCCTCTTTATGGGCTACCGTTATTCTCTAACCTCACTGAGCATTTTAATCACATTTGGCTAACGCAATAATTCAGCACTTAAACTGGCCTTCTTTCCAGGCAGAAAGGGCCTTATAGGAAAGTCTAAGTTTGAGAGTGTTTTTAGGAGGATGATCTGTAACATAAAGAGACCTTCCCATTGAACTCAGAATTTACCAACAAAACAGCAGAGTAAGTTTATTTGCCTGGATTGTGTGTAGCGTATCATTTAGTGCCAAAAGTGTATAACTTTTTTATTCAGTACTTAACACAGTATCTATAGATAATCAATGTCTGTTTAATGTACTTGTATATACATTAATAATTATTAGTCATATGTGTAACAAGATCATCTCAAAAACATTTTCATTGAAATGCATCTTTTCAAGTTTGAAATGATCAAAGGTATCTTAATTATTCACTTATATGCAGTCTGAAGGACCATTTCTTTGAGGCCACTTGACTACTCTGCTTAGAATAAATCTAGCAAGTGTGTTTATTTTTACTAAAGCCTCAAAGTCCCCATGTAATTGTAAACATATGTAATAATTAGAGCTAACATTTAGCCTGTGCTAAATGTTTTATTGACTTGTCTTTTTTCATTTAATACTCACCACTACCTTGTGAGAGTTATTATTTTGTTAGGTTAATTAACTCATTTATTCAACAAATGCTGTACACCTATCATGTGGCAGGCATTATTTTAAAACCTGGGATTTCACAGGGAACAAAAGAAGCCATGTTCTTGCCCCATGAAGCTGACATTCAAGTGGAAAGGTACATAATAAATATATGAGAAAACTAATGCTCAGAACAGGTAAAGAAATACTATCAAGATCATGAACCTCTTAAATGATGGAAATAGGATAGAAACCCACGTTTGACTTACTTAGAACCTAAGTTTAGGTTTTTATCTCTTGGTAAAATTGTCAGATTTTGTTGCCTTCAGTAGATCATATAATAGTGTTGAACTGCTTGTATACCAAAGAATCAAGTATAAAACTTATTCTGTAAGGGACTGTGCCCTCAGCCTAAGAGAATTTGACAACTAGAAGAATTATAGGAGCCACCTGCCCCTGGCCTCCTTAACCACAGTTTCACTGTCACTGCTTGTTCCCTCTAGTCAACCTCGGTCTGAAAATATTAAATGGAAAATTCCAGAAATAAACAACTCATACGTTTTAAATTCTGTGCCATTGTGAGTAGCATGATGAAACTTTGTGTCTTCCTGCTCTGTCCTGCCCAGAACAGGAAGCAGCCTTTTGTCTAGCATAGCCAGGCTGTATATTGCTACCTGCCCTTCTATTACTCACTTAGTAGCCAGCGCCTTAATCAAACCAACTGTCATGGCCTGGAAGTCTCATATTCAAGTAACCTTATTTTACTTAATCATGGCCCCACAGAGCGAAAGTTAGTGATGCTGACAATTTAGATAAAGAGAAGCCGTAGAGTGCTCCTTTATGTGAAAAGGTGAGCATGTGTAGATAGGGTTTGGTACTACCCACACCACAGTTGCAGGCACCTACAGGGGGTCTTGGGACATATCATCCATCTATGGATAAGAGGAGACTACTCTTATTTCATTATTCAAGTATGAAGAATTAGACCTACTTTAAATATAACTTGTTTCTCTTTGAAGCATGTTGACCAGCAACTCTCTTTTAAAAATGCCATTATGAGGGCAAACAATGTAAAAAGACAACAACAACCCCATAGAGTCATTTTAATGATTACGCCAACCAAAGAAAATTAAAAATATTGATACCTAGAGAAGCATGGCTTTAATCTCAGCATTCTCCCTGTGTATTTTGCTTTGTTTATGTAATGAGATTAAACAAAAAAAAAGACAAGGCTTGAGAAATCCCTAACATTGGGAAAAATATATTTTAGCTTCAGAAAAATCTGCCAATCTCTTTTTTTCTTTTTATTGTTTTATATCTGTCACATTTAAAATAATATTAGAAAAAAACCCAAACACCGTGCAGTAGACTAAAAAAAAATGGTTCACTTAGCTTCCTGATGTTAGCTCTAATTCCGCGGACTTCCTGGCCTTGAAAGAGCAGTGTGCCTGCTGAGGCACCGTTCCCGAGCAGAAACTCACTATCTCTGCAGGACTGAAGGACTTAGAATCTGAGAAGAAGGAAAAAATAAGTTGAGATTTCTAACAAGCTGAAGGCCTTCCTTTAAATGGTTCCAAAAAACACTCAGTGTACTGGTATCTGACCAAGGCCATCTTGTCAAAATATTACTGCCCTTACAGTCATTGAAGGAGGTTACTGTCTTTTGGGTCATGGTGGTTTCTGAGTCACACGTAAAACCAACTTGAGTAATGATGACTGGAACTTTGCCCAAGGCACAAATTAACACAGGATTTTAGCCATAAAAATGGAGTGGTTGAAAGTACCTTCACGGTGAGCTTCAGCATCCTCCCACGCTAGGTTAGGAAAATGCTGTCCAGTGAGTAAAAGAGACTTCTGGTCAACCATTAGCAATGTGGAATTTAGTAGAATGACTAAAATTCTATGCTGTCACAATTTCTTGGCTTTAGAAATTGTGACAGCATAGTAGAATTTTAGTCATTTCACAAGCTGTTGGGGAATAAATTTTGGAGATTACAGGCCTTCCTGGTGTCTCTTAAAGTATCCTACCTAAGCAGTGACATCCCCCGACTGCTGCTCACCATGAGACCAAGACCTGAGAACCTCACACATGGCTTTGATACTAACTTTCTAAGGTCGCGACCCACAGATTGAAAACCACTAGCAGGGTCGCCTAAAACCATCGGAAATATTTACATAATGATTCATTCACAGTAGCAAAATTACAGTTATGAAGTAGCAACGAAAATAATTTTATGGTGGGGGGTCACCACAACATG
Source organism: Lasiurus cinereus (assembly GCA_011751065.1). Taxonomy (NCBI): domain Eukaryota; kingdom Metazoa; phylum Chordata; class Mammalia; order Chiroptera; family Vespertilionidae; genus Lasiurus; species Lasiurus cinereus. Next base: position 13,185,874 of record JAAGEH010000297.1, on the reverse strand, counting down.
AGGAGCTGTATTAAAGGGTCTCGGCATTAGAAAGGTTGAGAACCACTGCTTTAGACAGTAGCTGGATTTCTTACACACACACACACACACAAAACACACACACACACACACACACACACACACACACACACAGAGCAAAGAATATGCCAGAATTAAAGAAAGGGCACTTTATAGTCCAGACATCCACCCAATGACTGGAACTGGTGCAAATAAGTATGAGTGGTAGCGAGAGGTGTTCCGTTAGCTGTTGGCACCTGCCTCCAGGAAACAGCAGAGGGAAGGAAAAAGGAACTGAGTCTTTCAAGGTTCTCTAATGTTTGGGAGGTTAGCCAACCTCATTGGGTTTTCCTGCCATTATTACTATCACCTTCTACCTTCTGAGCCCTACAATCCCTCTGTAGCACCACTTAGTTCAAGATATAAATGCTTCTACTCTAAAATTATGTCTCCTTTTCATCCTTAAGTGTCTTCTCTGTTCCTGTGCTGCGGTTCTCATACTCCACTGTTATTAGTTGCTAGGCCCCAAGTATCTCTAATCACAAAATTCTGAATCACCTCAGTTTCTAATTCCTGGGGTGAGTTCTCTTCTAACCACCTTCCAGCTCTCTAACAAGAATATAATGAAATTCTTGTTTGGACAGGACTATATATTTTGGTTACAGTGCTACTCACAAACTCAGAATTTGTCTTTCCTATTTATGTTAACAGCCAAACACTTGGATCTGTTCATTCAAATCTCTACTTAACACTTTGAGCCCTGTGGCCTGTAACCTTCATTTAATTTAATCACATATTTCTTTAACCCCTGATATGCTATTTAAGTCCTTGGGAAAATATTTACAAATATTTTACTCACCTTTCAGTACTTTTTGCCTAATGATTGACAGAAGTAGATTTGCTTTTTAAAAAAAATCTTTCAGGATAGCCCGGCTGAGATAGCTATCAATTGGTTGGATGTCAACCTATGAACCAGGAGGTCAGAGTTCAATTCCACTCAGGGTACATCCCCAGTAGAGGGTGTGCCAGAGGCAGCCGATCCAAGATTCTCTCTCATTATTCATGTTTCTACCCCTCCCAGTCCTTTCCACTCTAAAATCAATTAAAAATATATATTTTAAAAAGTAATTATTAAAAACATCTTTCAGGATACAACTTTCAATAACTATAAGGATGTGATAAAATAGATCACTTGCATTGGCAATTTTATATATTTTACTTTTAGAATACTAAATATGTAGTTTTTCATTGTTTTATAAAGCAAAAATTAGAAAATGTGCATAAGACAGAAAGTAGAAATGTAGAATCTGTGTCTCTTTCTGAAACTGAGTATCCTGTATCAACACCCAATATTACTGTGTAGTGAACTGGTTTAGCTTGAAAGCCAGGCTGTGCCTTTGGCCTATGGAATGAGCTGTGTGCCTTGAATGAGTTTACCTTTGATTGCTCTTTTTATTTGTTTCATTTGTTTCTTTCTTTTAATTTTTTTTCTTACTGCCAATACCTTTTATATTCATTTTGGAGGGAAACAAAATAGAAAAAAAAGACATTTTTTAAAAGCATAATTACCAACCAGAGAAAATTAAAACTACTGTTAGGACACTGTTCCCAGTGTCTCCATCTAGGTCTTTTGCATTTATTCTTCCCACCCTAAGAATATAAAACTTTCTCAACAGACAAGTTACTTTTCTTCAAATCACCTGTTCATATTCATATTCTTTTTTTTTAATATATTTTATTGATTTTTTACAAAGAGGAAGGGAGAGAGAGAGCTAGAAACATTGATGAGAGAGAAACATTGATCAGCTGCCTCTTGCACACCCCCCACTGGGGATGTGCCCACAACCAAGATATGTGCCCCTGACCGGAATCGAACCTGGGACCCTTCAGTCCGCAGGCCGACGCTCTATCTACTGAGCCAAACCGGTTTTGGTCATATTCATATTCTTACGCAGGTGACTGCTTTATCATCTCAGGAATCCAGGTTTCCCAAATTACTTAATTTAGCGAGATGCTTCTTTCTTTTTTCTTTTTTTTTTTTTTTACCTGAATTTCTTTGTTTCTCCATGTGGGCCACTGAAGAGCCTCTAGCAGTTGAATTTGTCTGTGTCCTCGCGCGTTAGGGTGATTCCTTATGCAGTATGTGTGGTAGCCAAAACTAAGCTCAAATATCTGCTTTCCCCCTCTCTTTCTCCATGTCAGGAACATATTCTTTGTCAATGAATATTTATTTACAACAGCATTTTCAAAGGTACATTTTATTTTATTGATGGACATAACTTATTCAGACACCCTCTATAGCTGGACGTTTATGGGGTTTTCCCGGGTGTGTTTATTTTGCCATTGTAATCAATGCTCAATAAATTTCATTCTTGCTAAATCTGTACACATTGCTCAGATTTTCCTAAAACATAGAACTGGCAGGTTAAAAAGCCTGCTTCTTTTTCTAAACATTTGCCACATCGCCCCTCAGAAATCTATCACTGGACCACCAGCCACATTGGAAATTTATTCTGAAACTAGACCCTTTCAAATTCTGTCTTTTAAAGTAATTGGTAATGTTATGGGTCTTTGCTTTATTGAGCACAATGAGCATTCCAAAAGACACCCAGGTTTGCAGAGTCTTTGGGTGTTATGGAAGTATTCTATAAATCAAGAGCCCCAAAACTTTAAAATGTGTGGTTGATAGCTTGTTTGCTTTAGGTTAAGTGGCAGAAAAATAAGCCAATAGTGATGCCCTCACATCAGTCTCCCTCCCTCAGAACAGTATTCCAGCGCAACTGTAAACTCATCCCTGAGTTGAATCGAAGTTTCAAGGAGATGAAAAGTAGACCCATCTTAACAGAACTTCTAACAACCCTTTCTTGTTAGATAATGCATTATCCAAGTGGCTAGGTTGAAGAGAGGTGTACTTCCTTAAAACCAAATGGTAAAAGGTTAACCTGCACGCTGATTTATCATTCCCATTTAGTATTTTATTGTATCCCGTTGGATTTTGGCAAAGTTTTTTATGCCCTTTGTATCCAACCATGAAAATTAAAATGCAGAAATGACAAGGTCTGGTAAGCCATCTATTGTGAGTATATCTTTGACCTCCCTGATAGGTAAGCAGGTGGGTTTTTAGAAATGTATGTTTGGGGTACAAATTCTTACATAACAGGAACTCTAGGTTACTGTGACTATGGGCCCATGTTGTTATTTTCAAGGCCTTTGCTCAACCAGAAACTTTGCTTTTTCTATGCCATGCCAGGCCTTGTTTGCTGGCAGCGTACTATGAAACTCTTATGTTGCTTTCTGTTTATTTGCTCAGAGTCCCTGGAACAGGAGATATCTAGAGGAGCAAAGCATTCACTAGTTAAGGAAGACCTTAGATATTCCAGTTCTCGATGTTTAATGGATGCTTAATGGATGATGATGGTGGTGATGGTGCTATTGAGAAAGAGGAAGAGAACAGTTTTGGGAGCTCATATGTCTGGCATTCTGCTTAGTGCTTACTTATGTTTTCTTTTAAAGAAAAGAATGTGAACTTTATTTTTATTTTTTTATATATTTTATTGATTTTTTACAGAGGGGAAGGGAGAGGGATAGAGAGTTAGAAACATCGATGAGAGAGAGACATTGATCAGCTGCCTCCTGCACGCCCCACACTGGAGATGTGCCCGCAACCAAGGTACATGCCCTTGACCGGAATCAAACCTGGGACCTTTCAGTCCACAGGCCGACGCTCTATCCACTGAGCCAAACCAGTTTCGGCTACTTATGTTTTCTTACTTGTTAAATAAGGAAACCAAATTCCAGAAAGGGAAGCAACTCTCCCAAGATCAGTCTCTAAAGCCAAAGAACAAACCAGAATTCATGATCCTAGTGTAGTGTAGTCTATAGTTTTATATGTTTTAATCTCAAAATGTTTCACATTATGTTTATAATTAAAAATATTGTTTCTATCGATGCTGTTATGTATTTATATAGTACATGTTTAACCTTATTTTATCTATTGCCCATATCCCTAATAATAATTATTGTAATTCCCATTTATTGAAGTGTTTACTTCAGATATATTATCTCTATTATTGAAAATAAGGGAGGAAAATCTTAATTTTATAAATTAGAAGAAGCAGAGGCTCAGAGTTAACTCTTTCAAAAAAAGCGAAGTGAAGATTCAAGCCCATATCTATATGCCTCTAAAATGTTTTGTTTTTGTTGCTTATTAAAGAATAGCAAAATCAAACAAGCTTGAAAATGACTGATTTGGGTTGTATAGAAGCAATACACTGTTCTCTTTGCTTGCTTCTCTCTCTCTCTCTCTCTCTCTCCCTTTATGCCTCCTTTTTTGTTGAAACTAATGTGATGGTTAAAATAATACACTTCACTGTATTTTTTAAATTTCGTTTTGAGCCTTTCCCCTCTTAAATCTTTGGGGAAAGTGTATATACATTAATAGAATTAACAAGCTGTCCTATCCTTTTATCAGACTTTACTCTAGGATAGAGAAAAAAACGTTTTGTTCACCAAGACCAAGAGGTTGAGTAGAGATTAGAGCTCACCTCAGTGGGTCAGTTTTCTCATTTTCATCCTTTAAATGATGTATACGTTTACTTCTAATGTCTTCTATTTGTAAGTCTGTTTCTATAATTAGGTGTTATATGCTCAGATTGGTCAAAATCAAAGTAAACTTTTCATACTAAGCCAGAAATTGCTGACACATGATCAAAATAAACTTTCTCATACTAAGCCAGAAATTGCTGACACATAAATGAGTGCCCCTATTTCTGCCAGTCAGGCTGCTTCCTTCACATTCGCCCAGGTTTATGGGTCTCCATGGATAGCCTCCTTCCACATCCTTTACCTCCTGCCTTCACCTCCTGCCGCAGGCAGCGATCCTGAGAGAACCCGAGTCCTCTCTCTGACCACTTCCATCCACGAGTCAGTCCCACAAACCAGCAGCCTCATGGACTCACTGATTGCTTTCTGACCTCCTTCTAGAAAGCGGATAATGATTTTTCTTTGCCAAATGAATGCAAGAGGGCAATCTTTTTTTTTTTAATATTGACTTAGGTCAATACATATGAAACTATATGAAGTGAAATAAATTATTCTTAATTCAAAGCTAATGAAAACATCAATCCCTGTAAGAAAATTTTGTTATTGCTAGATAAACTTCATTAGGTTTTCAAGAAAGTGAAAGAACTTGATTTAAAGGGCCACTGAACAATGGATGCTGTGATTTTTGCCATTTTTTGTAAAATGTTCCCACTCCATCAAATTTCTCTCTGAAGGCAATAGTGAATCCGTAGGAGGGGTATGCTTTGGAGACACCCTCCTGAGGCTGCACTGCTGCCTCCAAGCATATTTTCATAGCGGGACCACCCACTGCCTTTCCATGAATTTCTTCTCCCTCTGGCCATGCAAACGGGTGTCTTCTTTGACACCAGAAATGAAATAAGTCCGTTATCCATCGTCGTGTTAAGGTTCGCCCTGAACAGGAAGGCCCATTCAGGACCCTGGTTATTTGCAACATGGCAATCCTCAAAAGATGCCCCATAACTGATACGACTTCATGACAGCTCAGACGTGTCCTCTAAAATACCTTTTTCTGTCTTTTCCCTTTTCACTCTCGTCTCCACTCTTAACCCGACCCATCGGCCTACAGTGTCTTTACCTCCAAAATGCAAAGCAGACAAGCGGGCGCCGCGGGGAAGAACATGACCAAGAGCACCAGCATCAGCGGGGACCTGTGCTCGCTGGAGAAGAGCGAGGGCAGCCAGTCGGACACGGCGGTGGGCGCCCTGGGCCCCGGCGGCGGCCACAAGCGGCGCTCCAGCATCGGGGCCAAAATGGTAGCTATTGTGGGTCTCTCCCGGAAAAGCCGCAGCGCCTCTCAGCTCAGCCAGACGGGTAGGCCTTTTTCCGTTACTTTTCACCTTCATCTCTGAGTTGTCATGCCAATACACATCCTTTTGCAATTGCTCCTTTCAGTGCAGTCACATGTGGACCGCGACCTGTTGCAGAGGGGAAGGGGCGCTTGAAACCAGGCAGCGCCTCTGACCGTGGATCCGTGACTTTGGTTTTCAGGGATGAACCTGCTTCCAGGCGGACCGTGGCCGCTGTTCTGGCCACGTCTTGAATGTCTTTCTTCCTCGCAGGGTGCAGCTGAGCCGGGGTACCCCCTGAGGGCCAGTTTGCTGGTCCTCTGTAAAGATGATGCTCTGGCCTGGGAGCGGTTTGCTTTTCTGTAGCTTTCCCAGGCAGGAGCCAGCCCAGCTAATTTCCAGTTCCAGCCAGACACGATGATGAAGATGCCACCTCGTGTTTTGTGCGAATATAATATCTTTTTATCGCCGGCAGCCTAACTTCCTTTTCAGCTGGGGAGCAGCCGCTAGCAGGGGCCTCCGTTTCCTCGCTGCAGTTCATTTCCCCGTTAAAACTTCAAGCAGCATGTTCTGCCCACAGGGAAGACAGTCAAAGCTTTGCTAGCGTTTAAAATGCAGTCGCTAAACCACAGCTACCAAAATAAATTAGATCACAACGCTCCGACTCAGAAAAGCCTCTGTGAGCAATTAAGAAATCTGTGAGTCAAAGCGATGTCTTTTTTTTCCCAACGGATGTTGATAATTAAACATTAACTCCCTGGTATCGTGGAAATAATAGTGTATATCTTCTAACTTAACTCGCAGACAAAAGCATGTAATGTGGTGTTTTCTTTCACAGCAGATAAATTATAGGCAAATGGATTAAGTCTCATTTGTGTTTGAACACCGGCGTTCTTATCCACAAAAGTCAAGGTGAAAATGGGCAACACAAAAATATGGGACGATGCGTTATTCCCTGGACCCGGCTGATCTTGATTTTATGAACCATCATGGCGATTTTGGAATTTGAGCCTTATGTAACGATATTATATTGAAATAGTTATTGGATGGTATTCCTTATAACCTGGTTGTGAGTCATTATATTTAACATGATTGTTCCAAGAATTTTTCATTTTGTGTTTCAAAGTGTTATTTTGCATTTTAATATAGAAACAGAAATTTGATTTATGAACATAAAGATCGTATTTAAATGATTTTAAATTGCTAATATTTATATATAATTAACTGTTTTAACTGGGTTGTGCTAATACAATAAATGTTAGCCTTTGAAATTTTTAATATATTTCTCTGGAAGAACTTAATTTATTGCACTTTTCTTTTTAAAATTGATAAATATCTATAAATCAAAAACTGCTCTAAAATAAGGTTTATTAATTTGAAAAATTACCAATCTAAAATAGACAATAATAAGACTACAAAAGAATGTGTGGTATTTAAATAATTGATTCCATAATGAATTTAATTGTAAGACATTCAGAAGAAGTCTTTAAATTTTATTAAAATACGTACTTTAAGGTTTTACAGCATCGGCATATAAACAAATGCAATTTTAAGGTAAAGGCTTGTTTTTCGTTATTGTTAATACCTGAGAATCTTTTTCCATTGATTTTCTTAAATATATATATTTTATTGATTTTTTACAGAGCGGAAGGGAGAGGGATAGAGAGTTAGAAACATCAATCAGCTGCCTCCTGCACACTCCCTACTGGGGATGTGCCTGCAACCAAGGTACATGCCTTTGACCAGAATCGAACCTGGGACTCTGGAGTCCGCAGGATGATGCTCTATCCACTGAGCCAAACTGGCTGGGGCTTTTTGTTTGTTTGTTTGTTTGTTTGTTTAGAGAGAGAGGTGGAAGGAGAGAGCCAGACAGAGAGAAACATCAATGGGAGAGAGACTCAACTGGTTGCCTCCCGAATGCACCCCAACCATGGTCCAGGAAACAAACCTGCAACCGAGGTGTGTGCCCTCGGCTGGGAACTGAACCTGAGACCCTTCGGTGCAAGGGCGATGCTCTAACCACTGAGACACACCGGCCAGGATGGGAAAGGCCATTTTTAATGAAATCTCCATACACTCTGAATAGGTATATGGAACTACTATTTGCTTTTTATTCAACTGAATCCTATTACCTACTAGAAAGACTTCCAAAGAGGCGGTAGCAGGTATTTGCTGGAAATTTAATAAAGCCCTAGCGGAACAGCATAAAACTCTACCCGGAGCGACGATCGCTCATTTCTCCGACATATGGAAAAGCAGGAGCGTTGGCTCATTGCCCCCTTGGGGCTTGGAAAGCTATTTGGTCTGGAAGACTTTGTAGCATGGAAAGCACTAAGGCAGCACTCATCTCTCCTCCCTGATGCTGCTCCAAGTGGACACGTTCTTCTAACTTCTTTCTGTTAGGCAAAGTCCTGTGTGTTTTAACTGACACTCTTACTACCTTATTCGGCGTGTTTGACGACGTCACATTAGACTCTTCCTCGGTAAATATTTCTTGGATTTCTACTCTGTGGCTGGCACCAGGGTGCGCAGATCCTTCCTCGTTTGCCATGAAAATGACATTGGGGAGGAGAGACAGGCCTGAGCAAATGAAGTAGCACTTAGTTGCAGTTACAAAGCCTGCCTTGATGGAAAAGTAGCAAGTGACTTGAAAGCATAGCGTAAGAGATGCTAACCTGACCGGGCTCATCTGTTCATCCACCTGGCTCTGGGTGGATCTTTGCACCCAAGAGGGTTGTAACCAGTGTTGAATGGTCTAAAACAGTGGTTCTCAACCTTCCCAAGGCCGTGACCCTTGCATACAGTTCCTCATGTGGTGGTGACCCCCAACCATGAAATTTTGCTACTGCTATGCATCGTGATGTAAATATCTGCATTTTACGATGGTCTTAGGCGACCCCTGTGAAAGGGTCGTTCGACCCCCAAAGGGGTCTCGACCCACAGGTTGAAAACTGCTGGTCTAAAACATCACACATGTTGTAAGGTGCCTTTCTGTCTTTGTGCTCTGTTTGACGATCTCTATGTTTATTCATACAGTCCACAGATAGTTATCCTTTGTTGTCAGTGTGTGTGTGTGTGTGTATTTCTGTTAAAAACAATTGAAAGTCAAATGATCTTTTCAAACGGCATTTAAATTCAACTGTCTAGGACCTGAATTTGTATATGAGGTATATAAATGAGGGAGAGCGGCAATAGATTCCAGTTTAACCTAGATGTGTGCTGGAAGTTGAAATAGTGGGAAAGTGGTTCTCGGATACTTTTCCTAGACATAAAAGTTCGGCACTGACACAAGAATGTGATTTCCGTAGCTTTTAGTCCAAAAAGGTGGTGTGTGTTTTTTTGTTTCTGTTTCTGTTCTGGTATGTGAGGCATTTATGGCTTTTCCCTTTGAAGCTTCATGATCGCTCAGAAAGTGAGAGGGGGAAGAGGGCTAAGAGAGAAGTATGACATGAGGCGGGGGAATTCTGATGAGGAAATTGATGGCAAGGCACCATGTAACGCAGACGTAGAAGGAAACATAGGAAGGTGTAGAGACGAGGAAATAATCGCAGTGAACCACAGAGAACGCCGTGGTGGGGGGTGGTAGTGGGAGGGGGGCTGTGCCCATAAAGGAGACATCTCTGCTTCTACAAGTTTCTTTTTTGTTTTTTTATCTTTATTGTTCAGATTATCACAGTTGTTCCTCTTTTTTTCCCCCTTAGCTCTCCTCCACCTGATTCCCACCCCACTCCAGGCCCTTATCCCGCCCCCAACACCGTCCTCATCAGCGGTTCTCAACCTTCCTAAGGTCGCGACCCTTGCAAACAGTTCCTCATGTGGTGGTGACCCCCAACCATGAAATTTTGCTACTGTGATGCATCGTGATGTAAATATCTGCATTTTCCGATGGTCTTAGGCGACCCCTGTGAAAGGGTCGTTCGACCCCAAGGGGTCGCGACCCACAGGTTGAGAACTGCTGGTCCTCATCCATAGGTGTGTGATTTTTGTCCAGTCTCTTCCCACACCCCCTCATCCCCAGACCTTCCTTTCCAAAGGAGATATAGTGGTGAGGGTGGAAGGGCAGCCGCCGGCCCTTCTCACAGCTCTTCCAGCCCCATGGGTATCGGAGGTAGCTCAGGTCCGTGCCCTTTCTGGCCTTCTCCCCCCTCTGCCAGTGTCATTTTATCCTGGAGGCAGAACTGACTCAAAGGGGAGACGATGGCCAAGGTGTCTGACCAGCTTGCTCTCAGCCAGACTGAGCTCTTCATTTGACCGGTCGCTTGTAAAATTACCTTACTGGAAACGACAGTGGGTTACACTCATCTACTTTGGTCTCACCAATATATATATATATATATTTAAATATATTTTATTGATTTTTCACAGAGATGAAGGAAAAGAGACAGAAAGCCAGAAACATCGATGGAGAGAGACATCAATCAGCCGCCTCCTGCACACCCCCTACTGGGGATGTGCCTGCAACCAATGTACATGCCCTTGACCGGAATCGAACCTGGGACCCCTCAGTCCCCAGGCCGACGCTCTATCCACTGAGCCAAACCGGTTTCGGCAGTCCCAGCAATATATTAAAATAGATTTCTTTAAAAAAAAAAGTTATTTAAGAATCTGTGTTCAATTTGACTTCCTCATTTGGAAAGTAAGTACATGTTCAAACGTCCATTTCTTATTTCTAACTGAAATGGAAAACTGTAGTTCATTTCCTTTCTCAATGAAGTGTAATATTCTAAATCATCTAGCGCAGTTGACAGTTTCAGAGTTATATGAGGTTTTCTCTTTGAATCACATGCTGGGGTTTAATTTTCACTTCCAGTTAAATCTCTTTTGTTTTATATTTTGTACTAATGAAACTGAGTGGTTCACATTCTGTGTATATTTGAATAATCTTCATATATTTAGAGATGAATTAGCTTTATTATTTGGAGTTACACAATCTCTAATAAAATTTCCTCACAGTTTCTGGATACTGAAGTAGTATTTCTCTGTTTAAGTCTCTCAATCATATTTAATATTTATTTTTTTGTGTGTGTGTGCATATTTATTTTTGTTAACCCTCATTCGAGGATATTTTTATATACTAAACTCAGGTAAAATTCCATGCTTAAATTTTTAAGTGGACTATCAAACTAACATTGGGTACTTTGATTTTTAAAAAGTATTAAAATTTTAAATCTTCAATCAATATGATTGTGTTTCTAATAAAGATTGTGTAGGTACTATGGACTATGAAAAATTATACAAATATACAGAAATTCTATAAATCAAGCTCATCATGATTATGTCATCTCCTTTCTTTTCCACACCCAAGTACACCTTTGAAGAGCTGCCAGAGATGTGTTACCTGCCAAAATAGCCTTGTTTTAGCATAATGAATTTTCAGTAACCTTCAAGCTGCAGTAACAAACACAGAGACTTCTCTGTTCGCATTTTCAGAAATTGAATCCCCCGAAACCTATTGAAACTTGCTCTTTACAAAGATGGGTTCCCAAGAGCAGAAATACCAGGAGAAACCACAACTAGAGAAAGTGCAGCATCATTGCTCATAGAAAGCTTTCGCACCTGGCAGACATTCTTTCTGCAAAGGTTAAAGAAATGCCAGCCTCCGAAGCACCACTGGGCAGCCCCAGTAACTTCTTGTTCCGGGGCATGGTTTCTAGGGGTGGCCAGTCTCGTGTTTCACTCTGAGAGACAAAGAACGGTGCCAAGCTGCATGCCTGCACATACCTGCACACTCCTCTTTATCCCAGGACTGGGTAAATCTGCTCCCAAACCAGTCCAGCTTCTCAGGGTGGCAAGTCCCTCCCTCCCTCCCTCCCTCCCTCTCTCCATTCCCCACCCCTTCCTCCCTCCTGTGTTGTTCTGTCCACAGTTCCATCTTTGGCGGGAGTTGTATCCATTGCAAGAGCCCCCGGCCCCGTGTTTGGCACGCTATTCTAACTTGCTTGCGCCCGTGCTATCTTGCATTGCCCAGCACCGTGTGCTGCCCGACTTCCAGCTTCTTAGCTCTTATTATTGACTCATGACCTTGCCGCTCCAGCTGTCCTGCTCCGGCTGGTTTTCCTGTCCTCCATTCGGAACTCATCCTAAGAACTAAGGTAGTGGGCAGATTCCCTGTGCCTGTCTCTTCTGGTTGTGACAAGCTGTGAGTCAGGGACCATGCAGAAGGCTCCTCTGATTGGATTGGAGGCTTGCCGGCCGGCCATCACCATCACCATCACCATCACCATCACCATCACCATCACCAGTACTCTGGTGCCTGCCAGTCTGTTCCTGCTCACCAGTCCCCGCCGGGCTGTCCATCATAATGAGTGTGGTTTCGTTCTCCCAGGCTTTCATTTGGTGCTTTAAATGATTGGTTTATTTCTTCTCTCCTTGCTGTGAAATGATAGGCACTTTTCATAGTAACATGTAGCTGTGGAGATACAAGGCAAGCCTTTCCATAATGAAGAAAAGAAAAAAGTAGGTAAACATGATATTTTCATATTAAGGAAAAATATTAAGCAGGAATCATTGGATGGCCGTCATTTGACTTCACCAGGCTTTCTCTCTAACTACTGTTTAGAAGTGATATGTACTTGAGAATTGATATCCGAACGGCAGAAACAGCCCATGGCTTTATATATTACTCCTGTTTTATCATGAGCAACCTTTATCAATATTTACTTACTACAAGCAGTATGGTTCTTGGACATAAGGAAGAAATGCAACAAATTCAACCGGTGAATTTACACTGAAATAACGGTTCTATAAATTACTCACCAATATGTTTAAGTATAATTCACTGTAATTATGATCAATAGTATACCATGTTTCATTTGCATCTAAAGGAGATAACATTTTTTAAAAAAAAACAAAAACTTGAATTGCTTTTCTCACTAGTGGAATAAGACAGGTGGTAATATCATTTCATGAGTGTGAAACCGAAGCAAAAATGCCCAGTGGACTTCTTGGGTAATGAAGTAAAGAAAAAGCCTACTTCGTTGTTTTAAAACACGATCACGCTGCCTTTGTACTAGGAAAATTTATTTTAAATTTATAACTATGTTGTACATAGTAGCTATTTTTGTAGGGCGTACAATAGGATAGCAAACGTATATACCTTATCTGTAATATACTTACTGTTTTCAGAACTAAGCTGATTCTCTGCTTAATAAAATCTCACAAATAGATGGTCAATTTCTAGCTTTTACATGTCCACTAAAGCAAAGTGCTACTGAGAAATGTTTGTAACATAAATGACTCTAGAGGTAAAATAAACTTAAATGCTTAAAGATGATCTCCTCCGATTAGTTCTGCGGGCAAAGAAGGAAGAACCACACGCTGGATGTGCAGTGGTATTCAGCAATAGCGTGTCCGTAATGCATTTCTCGTGGGGCCTGGCTTTCTTGATTCTCGGCTTCCGGGAAGATATGAGATCTGATGATGGAAGCCTTAATGGTGATGGAGGCAGAGGAGAAAAGGGGATGGGCCAGAGTCTGAGGGATTGGACTTTCTATTGCCACTGTAACAAATTGCCACAAATGTGGAGGCTCCAAGCAGCCCAATGTGTGATCTCACATTCTCTGTGGGTAGAGGTCCAGACAGTGTGGCTCAGCTGGCTCTCTGCTTCGAGTCTGACGGCCAAAAGCAAGGTGTGGGCAGGATGTGCCCCTTTCTGGTGTCCTAAGTGAGGGCTCCTCTTCTAGGCTTCTGCTTGCATCTGTGGGACTGAAGGGCAGTCCCCATTTCTTTGCTGGGGGTCATTCTCAGCTTCGAGGATCATTGCAAAGCCAGCAGTGGCGGTCAAGTCCTCAAGTTTCCAATCTCTCTACCTCTCCTCCTTCCTCATCTAAGAGTATCTAGGACTTATCTGTAGAAGAGTTTCTGCACATCGAATAGCTAAAAGGGCATACTCATTTTTAATGTAGAAAAATACTTGCAAATAACCCTACAAAAGTACTGTGCCATGCATAGCCTCTCTTGAGAGATTATCAGAGAGTTTATTTGGACACACTCTTGGCCATAATAGTGTTGATTAATTTCTTTTCATCTTTGCCAGTGTGGTATAGATTTTCACTTTATTTAGTACTCAACACTGAATACATTCTTTGATTATCGATAAGGTTAACATAATTCCACCACTTAGAGGTTTATTAATTATTTTAATTTCTTTTTCCCAGTGTAATACTTGTTCTGTCTGTGCCCATTTTCCTGGTTTTGTGTCATAGTTGGTAAAACCTTCCCCTCTCTTATACTATAAAATTTTATTTTTCATTTTGCCGTGTGTATGAGGTTTTTGTGCATCTGGAATTTCGTTTGTAGATGGTAAAAAGTAGAAATCTAGATTTATTTTTTCCAAGTAGTTAGAACTAGGTAATTCACTGAATAACCCAAACTTTATTTCTATAAAATCCCATATTTTGTATATTTCAGTTGTTTTTATTTTTGTTGTTCTTGGATTTTCTACTCTGTTCTGTTGATTTGAGAAGTTGAAACAATACCATCATGTTTTAAATATTAATTTTGTTTTTGGTGTTTATTTTACTAACTCATAGGTCAAGACTATCCATATCTTATTTATCTTAAAATTTCTCTTGGCTGCACTCCTACTTTTTCTTCTTGGAAAACTGTACAATTAAAATTGCATTGAAATTTAGACTAATTTTGGGAGAATTGGCATCTTATTATACTATTGATTCATTCTATGCAGACCTATAGGCTGTCTACACTTATTAGGCTTTCTATGTCCTTCAGTAACATTTTGTAATTTTTTTAAATATTTGTGGCTCTGTCAACACTTCCTAATTTCTATCATTGTATTTCATTAGTTTCATACTCTTACTAATCCTGAATCTAAACAGGTTGGTTCAAAAGGAGACCATTCTAATTTTAAAGTATTTAGTGATGTGCGTGTGAACTAAGCACATGACCCTTTCTTGTACATTCAGAACCTGAACACACAGGTAAAAACAGTACCTGTTTTTGACAGATGTGAAACCACCATTGTGTAATAAATAATGATGCAATCTTTTAAAAAAACACCTATTCCTAGGTATTTTGTAATGTGTATTACCATTAGAAATACCATCTTTTTTTCCTAATACATTTTCTAAGTGGTGGTTTTTAATATTTATTAACATTATTGATTTAAACAGTGCTTTAAATCTTGTACGAGGCCACCTTACTGATCAATTCTAATACTGTTTTCTCATTAATTCTACTTAGTTTTCCCTTTAGATTTTTCTAAATACATCCTCAGATCTTCTGAAAATAACTTTCTCACTTCCTGCAAGGTACTTTCAAGGTGCCTCAACTCAGATCCATCACGGCTTAATTGGATCAGTGACTTGAGATATATTCTGAAATAATGTTTCACTTATTCTCTACTACTTTAGAAAATGGATCAGTCTGACTCTGCTTTTTTTTTTTTAAAGGGATGGAGGAGAAGCAGTGATTTTTTTTCTTTTCCCAACCCAAAATAGGCATTATATAAGTCATGTTGTCAAATGAGAAAGTAAAATTGTTTTCACTTGTACTGTATCCTCTGTAGTTCTTTGAAGCCTAAACTTTAATCTAAGATTCATTGCTTTTTAAGGTCACGGTACTATTTAATGTATTTATGTGACATTGGGTCTTTGGCCAATCTAAGATCTATTTCCAGCTATCAATATTTTCAAAAGCATGAAGAAGTAAATTTTTAAAATGAATTAACAAAGTGACAGGAACAAGGACAAAGTGATCAGAGGCAATATTTATTAAGGGCTTCTGTGCCTGTTGCGTTCTAACTTTTCTCATTTAAATGTGTTTCTGGTTAAAAATGGACACTATCGGACATCATAAAAATGAAATTTTTTTTCATCTAAAGTAACATTTCCCAACGTGTGTCCTATAAATCTTCAGGTGCCAACAGATAATAAACAGAAAACTGATGTTTTGTGGACAAATGAGTCTAGAAATTGTGGGTTAAACAGTTTTAAAATGTGGGTTTTATAAATTGCAAGACTTCATAAAGTCGTTTGTTATGTTTATGTGCTTTGTGACTTTTCAAAAGAAAGATACAATCTGTAATGTCCCCATGAGTCATTTTGACCGAGTAATTTTGGTCTGTGAAGCATATCTTAGAGTGAATAGGTTTTGGAATACTTTGGAAAATACCTAAACATCTTCAAGTGTAAATTGTAGCATGTGCTTTTAGAAAACATCGAGTTAGAAGAAGTAGGAAAATGCTTTTCTCTGGTTATTCAGTTATATATCTCAATGATACCTATTTGCTTATCTATAGTTGTAGTTTTCATTAAGTGGATTGACTAAGAACCAAAATGATCTTCCTCACGGTTTTAAGTATCTCTAATCCATTCTTTAACTGAATCACGAAGACACCATTCAGAACTAGCTGGGCGGTAATTAGTGAGGTGAGAGGTGTGGTAGGAAGAGGGGAAAGGCAATGATAGAGAAGAGAAGTTGGGGGGCAATAAAGGTGCAGTGATCTAGCCGGAGATGAATTGCTTTAATATAAGTGATACCTATGGCAAATACACTTCTCAAGTGCAAAGACTTTCTCTTTTCTACAAACGATTATTTCTTTTTTATATATGTTTTCATTGATTTTTTTAGAGGGGGGTGGAGAGGAAGAGAAAGAGAGACATCAGTGTGAAAGAGAAATATCCATTGGCTGCCTTCTGCACAACCCCTACTGGGCATTGAGCCCGCAACCCGAACATGTGCCCTGACTCGGAATCAAACCGAGATCCTTTGGTGCACGGGATGATGCTCAACCAACAGAGCCACACCGGCCAGGGCTTAAATTATTATTCTTAAAGCATCTACACTCAACTTTGTGTGATCGTAGATTAAGAACTTGTAGAGAGCCGAAACCGGTTTGGCTCAGTGGATAGAGCTTCGGCCTGCGGACTGAAGGATCCCAGGTTCAATTCCAGTCAAGGGCGTGTACTTTGGTTGCGGGCACATCCCCAATAGGGGGCGTACAGGAGGCGGCTGATCGATGTCTCTCTCTCATAGATGTTTCTAACTCTCTATTCTATTCCCTTCCTCTCTGTAAAAAATCGATAAAATATATTAAAAAAAAAAAGAACTTGTAGAGAGAGAACACCATTTGTTATAACTCCTTTACCTGCCTCAGGACATCAGTACTTTTATTGGATAGCATGAAAGATGATGAAAATTCTCACTGACTATAGTCTTAACTCTCTATGATTTCTCTTTTAATCTGTGTTGGGAAGCGTTTCCAACTAAATCCATGTATAGTGGTTACTAGTAGTTGCCATTGAATGACTTTTCATTTTACTTTATTTTGGTTAATCCTAAAAGACTCAGTAAAAATTTAAATAATGTGATATATTTCTATAAATCTTTAGTTAATCCAAGATTGATTTGTGGAAGTAATAAAGTTAACTGAGACTCATCTACCTCCTTTGAAAAGTACTATGTTTAGAAACTCTCTTAACATATATGTACACATATACATATCATGCTAAGAAGTCAGATTCTAGCAAAAGTATATGGTAGAGAAGAAATAAACAGAAAACTCATAGTCTGTGGAAGAGTTGTTTTTTTTTACTGCTGTTATTTTTGTGTATACTAATAGTACTAGTTACATCTGTTCTGACTGGTGAGTTGTAAAATATTTTAAGTGTGAATCCTGGTTTGTGTGAAGTATATTTGCCTTATTTGTATCTTTTTATATGTATGAATACATGAAATGTGTTTAAATTTATTTAGTTACACTTACATGTCATACCAGGAACCTAATTGCAACTCAATAACCCCTAAAAAAAACAGCATAAAATTTTGCTTTAATAATTAATTGCATTTCATAGTAAACAAAATTAATTTATTAAAACTTCTATGGTTTTTCTTCTTGGTAATAGTGGGTTGTGTATATATTTTTAATTATCTCCGTTCTCTGTAACCTTTCAAAGCTGTCATTTTGTCTTCATTTCTTTTCTGATTAGAAGGAAGAGCGATTCAACATGACTAAATAATACGTAGGTGTTGTTTCCAAAGGACCAAAGGTCAACCAGTCTAGATTCGTCTGAATCAGTATTATCTGTAGCCCCAAGACCTGGCAAAATTCACTAATGCAAATAGTAAGCCTTATACTAAAAAAGTGCCTTTGACTATGGAAATATAAGTAGAAATTAAAGAGATTTGTCATTTAAACTTGAAATGGTATAGTCAACATCTAAAGATTCAAGTCTTTTGTTTTCTTCCTCACTAAATATCTTCTTAGTTATAATTATTTCTACCACTCTCTCTTTTTTTTTTTAGTTTTCAATTACAGTTTACATTCAGTATTATTTTTGTATTAGTTTTCATTGTACAGCATAACGGCTGGACCATCTTACACTTACAGTGTGACTTCCAGTACCCAAATGGCACCGTACATCGTTATTACAGTATTATTGACTGTTATTTCCTATGCTCTACTTCATATCCGGTGACTTGTTTTCATAACCACTAATTTGTACTGCTTAACCCTTTCATCTTTTTCACCCAGTCCTCCACCCACCTTCCCCTCTGGCAACCATCCGTCTGTTCTCTTATCTCTGAGTCTGTTTCTGTTTGCAGGCGTCTGACTTCTAGCATTGCCAGGGGAGGGGGTCGGGAATGAGGAAAAAGTAGGGGAGAATCAGTAATTCCCTTTGTCTATAGGGCTGACTACCAAGGTTACTCCATTCTCAGAATGCCAAAGGCTCTCTTCATGGCACATGTAAGCTTGTGGCCTTAATGCCTTCCACCACCTTCATCTTCTTGTTCTCTTAGGCCTTACTGACTGGGGTTTGCTGGTCTGCAGTGCAGAAGCAGGCTTCTCCACGTGAGGCCAGATGGTTTTCCTCCCCGCGCTAGAGAGAGTATTTGATAAGCCATCTCCTCGGCCTTTTACCTATTCCAGGATCAAGTCAGGATCCCAGAAAGCCCAGCAGGATCCCAGCATTCTGCTGGTGTTCCCGAAGTTTAGGAAAGGATATTATTCAAAGGGGAAAGAATATCTCAAAGGCAAATAAAAGAAAGAACCTATTTCCACTGGGAGGTCTGGGGGAAAGGAAAGGATGGGAAGAAATAGCGTTGGCAGACTGAGCAATGGAACAAAAACCATATAGTCGTCTCAAGTCTCAAGTTAGACGGATTTTAATCCTTTTTCTCAGAGGAAATCAAAGGGTCGCCTTTGGAGGAAAAGGCGATCTGTGTAAAAGTTATTATATGATTCTTACCTTTGCCTTCCCAAGGCAAACTTTTTGCGGAAATGTGAGTGTGGAAAATATATGTTCTTGTAAATTCCAAAAGAATTCAAGTAGGCACTTCATCATCTCCTCTGTGAGAATTTCTATTCAGTGCTTGTAGTATGAGCAATATAATAATGACACTATAATGTGTTTAAGAATAAATCTCCAGGAACCTCGTGATGTGACAGCTCAATAGTTTCCTGCTGTTGGAGAAATGTCAATGCAGAGTTCAGAGAGGCTAGAAAATAAACGTGTAGGTGAAACCGAACCATTTCGAAGCTGGAGTCTTTTATTCTGTCACCATGCTCACATCTAGCATAGAAATGTAACTATTTTTATTTAGACTGTGTACCTACCTTGCAAACTAAATCTCTTGCTTTTAACATCAAAAGTAACATGTCGAGTAGTTTTCTTCGGAGGCATGAAATCCATTTGTTTTTATTGAATTATTATAAATGACTTTGTCAGTAATTAAGGAAGTAAATGTAATCTTATTTTAAGTATATTACTTATGGTTTAGGAATCGTGGGATTTTGTAGGAGTAAGACGAGCCAGGCTCTTTACTTTGGTAAAATTTACCGGGCTTAATACAAACCGCTTCTCTTCACAGTGAACACCTTCCAATATCACATGTACTTCTTTGTCGGAAGTTCTTATTACTAGGCATTGAAATGATACAGAAAGTTTTATAAAAAAATAAAACACACATTTTATTGTGATACAATTAAATCACAGTGATCCAATTAGATCAGAATGATCCAATTAAATTAAAGTGATTCAATTAAATCAAGGTAACCCAATAAAATCAAGGTGATCCAATTAATTCAAGGTGATCCAATTAAATCAAATTTAGTCAATTCTAGTAAATCTAGTTGGTTACGTGCACTGCTCCGCTCCAATCTGAAACAGTGCCTGGGACATGCCAGATTTGCAATAAATATCTGTTGAAAAAAATCCAAATTGCTACGTATTTCTCAGCTTGTCAGACCCTAACCAAACATTAACAGCCAGCATGCTGGATGCTCTCCACAGCAGTACATTCAAAGAGTCATAAGCAAGTAAATTCTAATACTTTCTAATTCTTAACTTTTTTTCTCCAAATGAAATGCTTTTACTAAACACATGGTTGTACCCAGATTTAAGTAAAGCTTTTTAGAAAATAAACAATGCAGAAAATCAACTGTTTCAGCAAGCCCACGCTTTAGGTATGATTTCATCACTTTCCCCCGCCAGAAAAGTTCACCATAATTGTGCTCATTCTTATTTTCATGAGTAAGCAATGTGTATTCTTTGGATTTCAAAAAACGAATTACGCATTGCAGAACTGATCATTAGGGTATACAGTTGAAAACGGTAAGCTTCTAAAGAACAAGGATCCAAAACAAAATGTGCTCAATTAAGCAAAAAAAAAAAAATTAGTCATTACCAATGCCCTCCTGGATTTGATAATTATGTTCTAAACTAAGAGAGCTAATCAGAAGTTAAGGGCCATCTCAGATTCAGTATTTAACTACATACACAATGGTCAGGACTTATTCAATCTCAAATGGTGTGTTTTAGGGTATGAATTTTGGCAACATTGGTTTTCTGATTTGTTTTTTATGGGTGTTTTTTTTTTTAATCCTCACCTGAGACTATTTTTTATTTTTTCCATTGGTTTTTAGAGAGAGTGGAAGAGAGGGGGAGAGACAGAGAGAAACATCTATGTAAATCAAATCAGTCACACCACCAGTGAGAGAATTCTGTAGTTCACTCTAGATCTACTTGATTCCAGAACCTGAGCATCTAACTACTATGCATACTACCGTGGAAGTGGTCTTTCTCTTTGGTTGACTTGGTGCTATTTGTGTCCAGCCAACAGCTCTAGGTTATTTTTTCTCTACATACTGTGTCCAAAATAAATAAGACATTGCTCTGTTCCTAAGACTTGAGTCGTGTTCTCTCTGCTCTTTCACCCTTGGCAACTTAATCACTGCAAAAATGTCTCTTGAAGTCTTCCCCAGTGACTTTCTAATCTGAGTTCCCACACAAAACCCTCGTGCAGGCACTTGTCGACTGCTTGTCATCTTCTCCTGATGACAAGTAGCCTGTGGATGGCTTCACAATCTCTTCGGCTTCACAATCTCTTCGCCTTTCCTTCAGAGACCAAGCCAGTCTTATCTTCTCCGTGTGAAAGCACAAGTGCACATGACTAATGGGACATTTCTTTCATCTTTTCTCTTTCTTTCTTTTACTCCTGAACTCCACTGGTACCTTTTTAAAAACAGGACCACTTCAGTCAGCCTGGTTTTCCAACCTCCCTGTCTTGGGCTTGCTCACCATTGACCAATTCTCGGATCACTGCAGTGAACATGTTTTCCTAGGCTCAGTGTGACTTGGAAGCACCACCCTTCACACTCATACTTTCCCATCCCTGAGTTCTGCTGGACTTGGCCTTCCCCTGATGCTAGCGTGGACACTGCTCCAATCCTAGCAGTTGGATCAAGATGAGCATGTGATTGAAGATGAGCCAATCAAGTCCTTTAAGGAGACTGGTGCTATTCAGCAAGCTTCACTCTCTCCTGAGAGGGTAGGGTTTAAGGATGATATAAGCCTGAAACTGCTGGTGGCCATCTTTTCCTCCAGTAGAAAGAGCCTTGAGAATGGAGTCTACACAGAAAATGCAGTATCGAAAATGGAGAGACACAGATTCCCGACACCATGGTTTAACGCCTGCATCAGACTAGCCCTAGCCCTGGCCAGAGTGGCTCAGTTGGTTGATCGTGCACCGAGAGGTCACTGGTTCAATTCCCAGTCAGGGCATATGCCCAGGTTGCAGGCTTACTCCCCAGTAAGAGTGAGTGTGGGAGGAAGTCAATCGATGTTTCTCTCTCACATTGATATCCCTCTCTCCCTCTCTCTCTCTCTTTCTTCCTTCCTTCCTCTCTTTCCCCTTCCTCCTTCCTTCTCCCTTTTTCTCTTTCTAAATCAACAAATACATTTTAAAAAAAACATGCTTAAAGTCACCTCAATCTTTGAGCATCATAACCATCACTAGGGAAATACAGAGTAGATCTCTGTACTGTTCTCAGGAGAAAGAGAACACCCACCCTTCATGAAGTATAAACAGTATATAGACAGGTGGTAAGGAAGGAGGCAGAAACACAAAGTTTCAGACCTTGCCCTGAGCTGGCCTGAGGGGTTCCATGAAAGTTCTTCAGGGAACACCATGGAAACTTCAAAGCAAGACAAAGAATAGCTCCGTATCTGAAATAAGATTTCTGAAGAAAGGCTCTGTTGCTAACAAAAGCAAACGAAAATCCTTTGAAAAACATCGACACAACATTCATGTTAATTTTTCTAGAAGCCCAACATCTTCTATTGCTCTTCACCTACTTGTCTATATTTATGCCTCCAACTACATTTCATATCTTTTCTTTTTTTCTATTTTCTCTCTCGGGGCTCCATATACTCTTTCTCCTTTCTCATGGAAGTCAGCTAATTCAGATGTTTAACAAAATTCAAATTCAGCAAATATTTGTTGAGTGCAAGGTAGTGCTGTGTGCTGTATTTTGTAACATTCATGAATTCTATGAACTCCCTGAGAGGTGTGTAGCTATTTATATTTGTGTTTAGTGAATAAGGTAAAGTGATCATCTCAAAGGTTACTGGGCAAATTGTTGATAGAGCTAAAAATACAATTTCTACCCTAGTCAGGTGTGATACAAAGAGCCTGAAGTTTGGGAACAGACAGGCTTGGCTTTATATCCTGATTGGTCACTTACTTTATATTTGGAACTTGAGCAAGTTATTCAGCTTCCCATAGTTTTCTACCCATAAGCTGTCATACTTTCTACCTTGCAATGACATATGTGGATTATATTAAATAATGTGTTAAACACATTAGCATAGGGTTGGCTCAGGAACCATTAGTTTCCTTCCACTCTACCAGGAAATACCTATATTCCTTTGTCCAGGAGGATTTGCACATAAAAGAGGTCTCTGTTACATGGTAACTCCCTTTAAATACTGTTTTCCATTTAGATGCTCATATATGTAGGACATATTGTGTTATAAGTCGTAATATTTAGTCATTTTATTACTGACTAGAGGCCCGGTACATGAAATTCGTGCATGGGTAGAGGGTCCCTAGGCCTGACTGGCCATCAGGGCCAATCTGTGGGGCGACCTGCAGGGCAGTCAGGGGGCCTCTGCTGGCACCTGCCTTGGTTGACCTGGGGCCTGCAGGCTGGGGGAAGCTCCTGTGTTGAGCATCTACCCTTGGGTGGTCAGTGTGCATCATGGTGACTGGTCATTCTGCCATGTGGTCTATTTGCATATTAGGCTTTTATTATGTAGGATAAGACTCTTGTTGGCCAACAGAGAGCAAAGGCTCATTGCTGTGGGTTCTCAACATGAAGACTCATGATAGGAAAGAATCAAAATCA
This sequence comes from Lasiurus cinereus, assembly GCA_011751065.1. Taxonomy (NCBI): domain Eukaryota; kingdom Metazoa; phylum Chordata; class Mammalia; order Chiroptera; family Vespertilionidae; genus Lasiurus; species Lasiurus cinereus. Next base: position 13,162,360 of record JAAGEH010000297.1, on the reverse strand, counting down.
AATTTTTTTTTTAATTCTGTTCAAGAAAGAGGAAGAGACTTGTAGATTTTCAACAAATTGTAATTTCTCTCTAGTCATTTGTATCCGGAGAGAATTCTATTTACAGCAATTAGATAGTTAGGCCTCATGTACACTAGGCACTGCTCTAGGGGCTGGAGATACAATGTGAACAAGGTGGACTCATGGGGAGGAGAGAGGTGCAGACTGGTGACCCATTCATCCTGTCCCCCACCTTTTATGGCCCTATGCTTGCTGCATTCAATCACGTCAGATTAAATTTAATTAACTGGATTCAATTAAATTGATCAGATTCAATCAAACCCTGAGATAAAGTTTTAATCCTAGCATAAGAATCAATTTTTGAAATAATTTTAAGAGCATAATTAGATGTATGTACTTTGTCTTACTTTTTTTTTAATATTTGACATGAGTTTAGGATCATAAATCCATACTTAGAATTTTAAGTGGTTAGGTAGATCAGTACTCCCAACACTCATTTAGTAATAACACTTAGGGTTTCTGTATTATTCCAGAACTGTCACATGAATTCCCAAAATATTCTCAAAATAAACTTTAATTCATTTCCATTTGATGTCTAGGAGAAAGAGGTGGTTATGAAAGCAAGTGAACAATTAAGGAAGAGAAAAAAACTCAGCATCACAGGTTTAAGTGAAGCTATTGAATTAAGACATTTTAAAAATATGAGTTTACATTTCTATTATATTTAATTAAATGGCTAAAAAATGACATAGTTAATTCTTATATAGTCAGCATTTTAAAACTCATCTAGACTTCTAGTGCTGAACACTGCAGGTGATAAAAGTGAGAAACCTTTTGATTTACTTTCTAATAAGTTGGAAGTATGAAAGATGTGTTCACAACATCATTTACTTTGTTGAATTGGATAAGCCATAATTGTATTTTGTAGAACATTTTAAATATCAAAAAATGTAATCTGTGAGTAATGATTTAGAATGCTAATGAAGAAAAATCAATTCCAAAAGCCGCAGTCCACAGTAATAGTAGTCAGATGATTCATTCACATTCACCATGGAAGCTGGTATTAGCAGTTTTCATTTTAAAATAGTTTCTTTTAACGAATAATGAAATGAGAATTAAAGTATACCGGTTGGTAATAAGCAGCTCCTTTATCAGAATTTATTCAGATAAAATAGTGTCCTTAAGCAAAAAAAGCAAACTAAGACCTATTGTGGTAGGTCCTGGAAATCCTAATAATGTCATCCAAAAATAAAATTCCTGCTCTTAAGAAACGTTAAGTCTTATGTATATTAAAATGTATTGACAAGTGTGTTTTTTAAGAGACTATCTTTAGGGATAATTCACCTTTCTTTAACCTGGAAGCATAATACCCACCATTGGTGTAGAAACAACAGTTTTTAAAACAGCAGAATTAGAAAGTGCCACTCGATTTGTGGATAATCAATCACTTTAAAGCTAAACTTTTAGAATACAAAGAGACATGGATTTTTTGATACAGCAAAGTTGTGTAAGATGTTTTAAGTAAGCAACTTACTTAAATTTTCACAAAAGTGACCGGTGACAGCTTTTGAAAGCAATGTAAAGCTAAAGACCTTAGGAAATTTAGTTCATCTCAAAGCTTGTGGTATTACAGTACTTTACTGGGCTGCCAGAATAAAGCGCTACCGACGGTGGCTTTAACAGCAGACCTTTATTCTCTCTCAGCTTTGGGGACTGGAAGCTCTCTCCCCCTGACATAGATGGCTAACCGCGTGCTGTCCATTCCCAAGGTCCTTTGTGCACTGCACATCCCTGATATCTTCCTTTGTGTCCGGATCTCTTCTCATAAGGACACCAACCACAGTGGGTTAGGGTCCCCTCCTAACAGCCTCATTTTAACTTAATCACCTTCTCTCCAAATACAGCTACTAGGGCTTGGAGCTTCAACATAGGGATTTTAAGGGAACACAAAGTGGTCATAAATAAGATACTGCATCACAATAAGTTTTCTCCAGTTTATTGGAAATAAGTAAGGGGTGAAATGTAGAGAATAGTGTCTCCACTTTAAAACTTCATGACCCTGGACACGCAGGAGGTTGGGAGGCACCTTTTCCAAGTAAATTTACAAGTGTCACTGATGGTCTTCAGGTGAAGTTGTACCTGTGGACAGAGATTATACCAGTACCTTCTGAAGACATGTTCAAACTTCAGTATATTGTCATTCTTCCCAATCCCCCAAGTCCAAAATGATTTACCAGGTCTAGAAACTAAGAAACACTGATAGCAGCTCAATATAGTTGTCAAGTTCTATTACAGGAGACAAATGAATTTTTTGATTAAAAAAAAAATGGCATACATTTTTAATATCACAAATTTTAATATATAGTGTATAGCTGTTGTTATATCCAGAAGAGAATTATGTTAGAAAAGGTATGTTAAAGGGACTTTGAAAGAGTACACTTATTAAACTGTGAGTTATATCATTTCTTGTATATATTCTAGAGGCCTCATGTATGGTGAGGTCCCTAGGCCTAGCCAGTGATCACGGCCTATTAGGGCCAGGCCAACCGGGGCCTGCCGGCTACCAGCTGCCAGACAGGGCCTGCTGGATGCGGGGAGGAACTGCAGGAGGTTGGCTGTGGGAGTGCACTGACCACCAGAGGCAGCTACTGTGTTCAGCATCTTCCCCCTGCTGGTCAGTGCATGTTTAGCGACTGGTTATTCCATCATAATGGTCGCTTAGGCTTTTCTATATTTAGATGGATTAAGGCTGACATGCAGAAACCTACTTAAATGATCAGACAAATTAAGTTAAGAGAGCAACTTAGGACTGAAAAATGCATTGAATTTTCGACACAAGTTTTAAAAGTTATTTTTTTATGCAACTAGAAACTCTACTTTTTATTTTAATTATGCTCAGTGAAATAATTGAAGCAATTCGTTAGAAATTAATTCTGAAGCATTTAAACTTTTTGCGTTGGTGACTTGTACAGAGAATGGTTATAGCTACTTCTCAGTTGAGTAAGGGAAGAGGCAAGGCCGAGTTTGAATATTTTATTTTATTATTATTTTTTAATATATTTTATTGGTTTTTTACAGAGAGGAAGGGAGAGGGATAGCATTAGAAACATCCATGAGAGAGAGAGAAGACATTGACCAGCTGCCTCTTGCACGCCCCCTACTGGGGATGTGCCCGCAACCAAGGTACATGCCCTTGACCAGAATCGAACCTGGGATCCTTCAGTCTGCAGACTGATACTCTTATCCACTGAGCCAAACCGGTTTCGGCGAGTTTGAATATTTTAATTTGACACTTACTACACCTACAGAGTGGATCTACAGTCAATACTACAAGTAGTTGAGCAGATGGACCCTTTGTCTTCCATTACACCCACAAGAAAATGCTAGACTCAATAGAGCAAAATCGTTCGGGGACATAAGTTTATCTTGAGTCCATCTAGCCATTTGAATGAAATAAAAGCTGTGAGCAGTTATTCACAAATGGACTTATATAGACACAAAGAAATTAACCAAAGAATTTACATGCATGTATGCATAGCCCATAGACACAGGCAACAGAGTAGTGAAGGCCAGAGGTGGGGCAGGGTCTGGATAGAAGGGGGTGGGGGAGGACTGGAAGATATCTGTAATAATGTTAACAATAAAATGTACATGTATAAAATAAATCTAAGTATACCGCGCAGAATCCTATATAGTGAACCTGCCTAGAGATACATCATTAGGGGGAAATTCAGGACTTTGTAAATGCAGGTTACATTTTAATTATCTTTGTAACTTTCACATATAATCATGAAGAATGAAATCTAGGTGATAAACGTATGCCCTAGAAGTGGAATTCATGAGCTTGAGGTGGCGGCTTTGTCCAGTTTGACTTAATCATGAGCCTTTCTTGCCTGACACGATTCTGTTACATTCATGTGTAATATTTGCGTGTTCTCCCTCGGCCTCCGAGGAGTGTTGCAGAGGCTGGTGTTAAATTTCTACGGACAGCATTGGTGACATTTGAATGTATTGAGAATGTGTGCGCAGGTAGCTCTCTGACATACAAATGTCTGACGGAAACTTGGCCTCAGCCTCTCAGTCCTTCGCCCTCTGGACCACCTGGTTTTTAAAAAAAACCACTGGGCCTTTGTGACAAATCTGTGTTCGGTTTTAGAGGAAAGAGAGAAGCGGTGACAAAGCTGGGACTCCGGAGAACGGAGCCAGGAAAGAGTCTCAGGAGGGGTTTGCTTTTAACGTGAGAAAGTCTACCAGTTCCAGATATTTGTAAGTGTCACTTTTAACACCGCTAGGAATTCCACCAGCTAGTTAAGAATATTACTGTTTAAACATTAATCTATCCTGAAAGACAAATGCATCCCACCACTTTATTTTCACCCTAAAACCAGTCAGGTATTAGCAATGTTCCCAGCGTATAAGCTCTATTTGCAGCTGATGGTTTGGAATTTCTGAATTTCATAGTCACTATTAAATGAGATAGCTTCACAGCAACGATAAGGCCATTGCTATTATTGCCTCCCATTTGTGGATGAGAAAGCTAACCGACCCATAGGGGGTTGAAATCATTGCCCAAAGTCATATACCCTGTTTCCCCGAAAATAAGACTGTGTCTTATATTAATTTTTGCTCCCAAAGATGCACGTATTTTCAGGGGAAGTCTTATTTTTCCATGATTACACATTGATTGTTGAACAAAAAAAAGGAAATTTATTACCTGTAAACGGTACGGTAGTCGTTGTCATCACAAACCAGCTCACTGATGGGCCGCAGCGCAGCCGGAGCTGTTCAGGCAGTGCGAGGCCTCCTTAAATCAGGAGTCAGACGCCTGATGGTAGCTTTGGGGACTTTATATTCCGGGGAGGCCTTATGTTCAGGGGAGGCCTTATTATCGGGGAGGTCTTATTTTAGGGGGGATGCCTTATATTACAGTGAGAGACAAAACTAGAAGTAGGTCTTATTTTCGGGGGATGTCTTACTTTGGGGGAAACAGGATAGCAAGGATGTAGAGGGGCTGGGATATATGCTCCACCTGTCTAATTTCAGCATTCACACCACTAACCCCTGAGCCTTCACACCTCCTCAGCAAGAGTAAGTCAGCATCTGACCAGGCTGCATGGAGATGCCCACGGAGTAAGGAGGCCCAACTTCCCGTCCCTCACCAGGAGGGATGGGAAGTAGGGGCAGCCTTAATGCCAGTTTGTGAAAAAGCAGAAGGTTAAAAGCCGCAAACGACTAATGCTGGGAGCGGCCCCGTGACCTCTGCAGAGAGTGCAGAGAAGCTATCTGACCTCTCAGGAACAAATCAAGGGACAGAGTGAGTAAATGATTTCAGCCTAAAATCACATATCTGTTAAAGAGAGATCTAGTTAATGATCATCTAAGATAAGAATAAGCATATATATATATGGCCCTGGCAGGAGACCGAAGGCTCTCAGGTTCAATTCAGGGTCAAGGGCAGATACCTTAGCTGCAGGCTCCATACCTGCCCCTGGTCAGCAGGGGAGCGTTTGGGAGTCAACCAATCGATGTCTCTCTCTCACAGCTCTCTCTGTCTCTCCTCTTCCCTTCCACTCTCTCTAAAAATCAATGGGAAAATATCCTCAGGTGAGGATGTAAAACACACACACACAAACATATGAAGTTGAAATGTTTGCAAGGGTCTAATGAAGGCTCTCTGTCAGTTCTCCGGTTTGAAGAGGACTGAAAGCTGGGCCTGGCTGACCATTTTGGCTAGACCCAGCCGGCCCATCTTTTCCTCATGCCTAGCCAGTCTTTGTCCAGCTGCCAGAGCTAGCAAATAGGAACTGGCAGGCTTTATTGGAGGGAACATGGAAGGTAAAATGAAACTTTAAATTACAAAATCCAGTCTAGTGTATTCCTAACAGTTATGTAGATGTCACCTGATAATATAATATGAATATTTAAAATTTAAATTATTTAGTATTACTCCATGAGGGCAGCAATATTTGTTCATTTTTGTTTGCTGGTATATCCCCAGTAACTAGAATAGTGTCCGGCATGTGGCAGGCACTCAACATATATTTACTGAATTAGTATGCATCATTTTTCTTATCTGTAAAATGAGAAGTAGCTACTTTATAGGGAGTTGGGAAGATTGAATGAAGCAAAGTATATGCAGACTATAACATTAGCTGTTTTCATCAGTGATCAGTGTTTTATATAAAGGGCCATAATTAATATTAGAGTTCAAATATTAATTCTTTTCCCGGCATTTCTAGCTCTTCTGCTTTTAGGATTCATGACTTGGATCATTAGAGATTTTCCCCTTCATTCCTCAGTCAAATCTTACCACTGTTTTTTAGCCTAAACAAGAAATTATTTTGCTTACTTCCATTGACATTTTTTTTTGTTAGAAGATAAAGGCAAGACTTATAATAAATCTCATTACAAAAATAATCATTCAGTTTTTCTTTTTGATCTTCTCAAACATCTTTTGACTGTGTCAACCTTTGTGAAAGTTTGGGTTAAAAACTGCTAAAGAGTAACATCTGCTGTGTAGACAGCAAAAATACTTTGGAAAACATAATCCACAAAAGTTTACAGTTTATTTGCACCACATTGACAATAATCTGGGGATGTGAGAAAAGATGGTGTATTTTGAATTTCATATTTCAAAGTCAGGGTAATTGCCCAAGACTAGTAAATACTTTTAGCAATTTGAAGTCAGGATTAAGATGTTTACTATGTGGGTTTTATCTCTCGGGACTTAAACGCAATGATATTTTGTAACAGCAAAAATACGTCAATTTTAGGATTCTGAGACTTGGTTTTGATAAAACAAAATATGCCCACAAATGTTTTTACTTCGCATAGAACTATTTACCGCAAAGAGGAATAGTCCAAAGTGGCAAAGGTCATTGGCATCATTGTGAAGATGGAAGTACAGACAATACCCATATTATCGAGAACAAATGACTGGAAAACAATTGTGGCTGAATAGCAATCAATAAGAGTCCTCCTTCCACCTCAGGGCCTTTCCGTGTGTTTTTTTTCCACTACTTCCCAGAGGGCCTTACTTCCTCTGCTCTTCCCTTTGCTAGTAGTTTGCTTTCTCATCTTCATCTCCTACATCATTTCTAGCACAGAAAAGGGCAAGATGTCAAAGGCACAACTATGTTTCTGACTGAACCGATCCGTGGTCTTGACACACTGTATGACTGACTACCTCATGTAATGACCTTTTTATTGTTTCTTGTAAGTAGCTAAGCTTCTATTTCAGGAAACTAACAAACCTTAAAATTTTAGTGATTTTTTTTTTTAGAAACTATTATAAAAACTGATACATAAATGATATATAATTTTATTCCCTGTTAGAACTGATGGACTGAAATACATGTATGGCTAAGCAATATTGATATGTTTTGATTTTTTAAAAGGCACATATAGATTTAACATTAACATAGAGTTTAAGTGGACATCGTGGTGTTAAAGATTTATTTTCAGTATTTTAATTCTGAGCCGAATAATTGACTGAATAGTTCATATCAGATCTCTCGCCTATGTTCTGTGTAACTGTGTGTGGTATGAGGCACCTGTGATGCAGTCTACAGGGCGCTAAACCTGAAGTCAGATCATCTGAATTTGAGTCTTGCGCTTCCATGTTCTGCTTAAACAAGTCATTTAATACTGTTGACGCCATTAGCCAATTTATAAAGAAGAAATAATGATGACATTCTCAGGATTGAGGTGAGAATTAAGTAGCGTATTGGTGTGCTAGTTTCATATTTATCAGATAGAATGCTGCGGAAGTATATGCAATCTATCTCTAGATATCTTTTCTTCAAAATGATTATTTTTCTATTTAATGGTAGAATCTTTTTTTCTAGGCCATATTTTGCTTTTAGGAGGCAATTTATTGTGTATATTTATGACTCACTGTTTTTCTCTAACCTTCCGGTGAATGAGAAACTTAAAAATAATTTGAATACTGGATTATAATGATTCTGGAACTATACTTAGTTTTATATAATGAAACTATATAGTGGAGTATCATTTGAGAACTATATCCAAAGCCATTGGAATGTATATTCTCATATAGAAGAATAACATTTCCAGTCTTATATCTTCATGTCAATTTTAAAATTCTTTTGGGGGTGATAGCACTTAGAATGGAATGAGGAATAAGAAGTAAACTTGTTAAAACATATAAACCAGAAATATTATTTACTATACATAGAGAAAAAGTTGAGCATAGACAAAAATATTAGTAAATTTTCTCAATAAGTTCAGTGTATTCTGCAAGTTATTTGAGCCTAGAGGTCTCTGGCCATCGTGGTGGTTTCTCTGTCTGATGCTATATGCCAGTGGTCGGCAAACTGCGGCTCTTTGACCCCTTGAGTGTGGCTCTTCCACAAAATACCACGGGCAGGCGCGCACATACAGTGCAATTGAAACATCGTGGCCCACGTGCAGAAGTCAGTTTTTGGCTCTCAAAAGAAATCTCAATTGCTGTACTGTTGATATGTGGCTCTGTTGACTAATGAGTTTGCCGGCCACTACTATATGCCAACACTCTTCTTTCTCTTTAAAGCTCTCTTTCCTGAAATTAGATGGTTCTCTTCTTTCTTCTCCAGTCCTCCCTACTCCTGCCTGTGCCACTCCCTGTCACTTCTCCAGATCTCTCAGTCCTCATATAGAAAAAAATATATCAAAAAGCTCCCCAGCACAACCTTGTTCTAAAACTGCAAGAGAGAAATGATGCTCGTGTAGCAGGAGATACATCTGGACTGTTCCAGACTAACCTCTTGTTGGCGTATAAAACCAGGCCATAGAAAGCCAGAGGAGGCAGGGCCCAAACAAGCCAGACATGCAGTCGCTAATGGAAACCCAAGATACGCCCTGCAAAGTGACGCTCAGCCATCATTGTGATGTCCCTGGATGCCAACATAAAATGTTTCAATCCTGGCCAAATACTTTCCTAGGATTTCCCTGCTCCAATCCTTCTTCCTCGATACTTTCCTCTCGATCATAACTCAGGACACATATGCATGTACACATACACACATCTATATACACACACGTATACATAATCATACATAATTATGAAACAATACTACAATTGATGAGTAACTACATGGGCCCCACTCTGATACTGTATTTCATTTTGTTTTTTTAAATGTTGATTAAAACCTAATGCATTATTTTCATGAGGCACTAAAAAATTTTTTTAAATTAGGTGACTGATAAAGAGCTTTCGATTTCCAAAGTTCTTTGATTCCCTTTATTCTTACAATGAAATGTTTACTTAATGAGAAAATTTCTATTCTCTGAAGAAAGGCAATGTGGTAGGAGAAAGTGCTCATAGCACTCCTGGTTTTATCAATGTTCTATTGAAATGCTCCTTTTTTTAGGAAGGTGAATAATAAACAGGAAATTGAACTCAAGAGAGTTGTAGGAGTATTGATGAGAAAAGACAAAGCCTTTCAGAAAAAGAAGCAAAAAACCTGATGATTCTGTGTAAGCAACCAAGCTTTGTTATTATGGGATGGCAATCTTGATGGCAATCTTGTTTGTACTGAAAGTCTCCTAATTTTGATAAAGATGTTAGAGCTTGTATGCATTTTTTTTGGTACATTCTAACTTGTGATGTCCCAAGGCCAAAATCATTAACATACCTAGAAACCTGTGTGTGATCTGTCCTCATCTCAGCCTCTTTCTCTCTCTGATCTCCCTTCCTTCTCACTCCAGCGACCCTGCTCTTGGCTGTATCATGTCACACCTCAGGGCCTGGCACTGGGGTTCTCTTGGCCTCAAACTCACTCTTCCTCACATGTCTGAATGACTGGCTTCCTCTACTTCCTGAAACCTCTGTTCAAATGTAGCCAGCGAGGCCCACTGACTGCCCTTTTAAATTGCAGACTGGCCGAGACTGGTTTGGCTCAGTGGATAGAGCGTCGGCTTGCGGACTGAAAGGTCCCAGGTTCGATTCTGGTTGGGGGCATGTACCTTGCTTGCGGGCACATCTCCACTGTGGGGTGTGCAGGAGGTGGCTGATCAATGTCTCTCTCTCATCGATGTTTCTGACTTTCTATCTCTCTCCCTTCCTCTCTGTAAAAAATCAATAAAATGTATTTAAATTGCAGACTGCCCGAACCCCTTAATTTATTTTTTTCCTATTTGCATATATCCTCCTTTTAACACTATGTAATGTACATATATATTGTATCTCTCCCCCTCCTAGGATGTAAGCTCCCAGCAGTCTTTTTTTAAAAATACATTTTATTGATTTTTTTACAGAGAGGAAGGGAGAGAGATAGAGAGTGAGAAACATCAATGATAAACATCAATCAGCTGCCTCCTGCACGCCCCCTACTGGGGATGTGCCCCCAACCAAGGTACATGCCCTTGACCAGAATCATTCCTGGGGCCCTTCAGTCCGCAGGCCTATGCTCTATCCACTGAGCCAAGCCGGTTTCGGCTCCCAGCAATCTTTTTTCTGCTTTGATCACTCTTGTGTCCTAAGTGTTTACAAAGGTACCTGGCAAATCTAGGAGCTTAATTAATATTAATTGAATAAGTGTCTGAATCTCTCAGGATAGCGAGCAAAGAACTTGGAGATAGAGATATATATAGTATATATACACTATTCAGGAAATCCTTATTGAATGAAAGAATCATTTTAGATTGTATAATTTGCATTTTATAGAGCACTTTGAATTCCCTATTACACATACCCAACCATTAAGCTATGACGGGTTAGGACTGGAGTCTTTGTACCCTGCGTTGCCACCGCCCTGGATAGTGAGTGAATAGAGTGGATGAGTAGCTTGTCTACAGTTACAGAAAGGGGGCAGCCTTCTGAGTCCTGTTAAAATGGAGCTGCAAGTTGCTTTCCATTCCGGGGTAGAGATTTGCAGTTTGCAGAACGGAACGCGTCATTTCACTTACAAACTGTTTTCTATCTGGTATGCCTGTGTTGCTTCCAAGTTTATATTAAGAAGACGTTGCCTTTTCTTTAGATGTTGAAGCCTTTCGGCGTGTATAGTCATTCATGGCAACAGTAGGCAGCAGGTTATTTAATTTGGAGAAAGAAAGCATTAAAAATGTATGGAGGTAAAGCAAAGTTGACCGGCATCACAGTACTTTTTATCGTCGGCGCTTTTTCTCCGGGCTCTGGATGGTTTTACAAAACTTTTCTCCCTCCGTCCACTTTTCATCCTTTTCCTAGAGGAAAGGTGAAAGTGGAAGCTTTCATTCCAGATTTCGTGAAACTTGTTAAAAAAAAAAACAAAACTGGGGAGCTGTGGTGTAATGAGTTGGGGTGTAATGTATTTCAGGAGCATGATTGCTATTGTCTGTGACCCTGAGGGAAGGGAACGTGACTTTCGGAAACCTGCCTGCTGTCACCCACCTGCGACGCCTCCTGTTGGTTGCATCTCATCCATCCCCGCTCTCTGCCCTCACCGCGCGGGCCAGGGCGGGGCAGGGGGCGGGGACAGCCCGAGCTGCTCGGGTCCGAGCCGCCTGGACCCCGCGGTGCGGCTCCCGGGCCGCCGGGGTGCCGGGCCGCCTCCCTCCGGCCGCTGATTGGCGGGCCCCGCAGCATCAGCAGCACCTCCCGCCGCGCGGCGGGCCGCGCGCCTCCTGCAGCCTCAGCCTCGGGGATCCTCGGCGCCTCCCGGCGAGCAGAGCAGCTGCGTCCGCCTGCACCCCTCTCCCGGGCCGCTGCCCAACAGGTGGACGTCCCGGCCGCCCCGAAAGCCCCGTCTGTCCGGGCCGGGCCGGGGAGGCGGGGGCCCGAACCCCCCGGGTGGCGCGCGCGGCCCCCTCCCGGCCCCGCTGCTCCTCCTCCTCCTCGAAGCGCCGCGGGCGCCGCGCCCCAGCCGCCAAGACGCCTCGCATCTTGTACCGCGGGAAGAGCGGGTCTTCGGCCAAGATGGGCCGCCAGGGCCTGGGGGGCGCCGGCGCCGCGGGGCGCTCCATGCAGCGCTCGCAGAGCCGCAGCAGCCTGTCCGCCTCCTTCGAGGCGCTGGCCGGCTACTTTCCCTGCATGAACTCCCTGGACGAGGAGGACGAGGCAGGTGAGCTGCAGCGGGGCTGCTGTCTGCTGACATCTCCCACCTCGGGGAGTCGGTGGTTTTGGGGAGGGGGGACTGGACGGGGGAGAGAACTGCAAGAAGCAGGGTCCCTGCCCCTCCGACCTCGGGGACTGGGATGGGGCGAGGGCCCCCCCGGAGCCCGGTTCTGGCCACAGGGGGTTGGAGAGTCCCCAGCGCGCACCCGGGCAGTGTTTCCCGGGGGAGCGGACTTGCCAGGTGTTGGAAGTTGGAGGAGGAGGTGCTGGAGGGGGGCCGGCGGCGCCCGCGGGGTGCTCCCCGCTCTGTCTGTGCGCGCCCTCACCTTGGTGTTTGCATTGAAGTCCGAGGACGGAAACGCTCCACAGTGGAAGGGGGGCCGCAAAGACTGGGAACCGGGTCCCAGAGGGCAGGGGCGGCGCTGCGGAGCCCGGGAGCTTGGTTCGCAGGGCGCCCAACCCCGTGCCTCTGCCCGCGGGTGCTCGGTGCCCGGTGGTGGAGCGATGCCTCGGTAATTAAGCTGATGAGAAAAACGGGGCAGGGGAACCCCCGGATTCAAACTTTTCACCAGGTGGTTTCAAGTGCTTCGCAGAGCAGAGTTTTGGAAAACACGTTTTCTTCATAAAAGAACTTCCCTGGAAGTAAGCTTTGACCGACGCGAAAAATGCAGTTTGTAAATCAAGAGTTAAGAACTGACTGCTGAACAATAATCGCGTCCCAACCTTGGCGATACTGTTTGTTAGTTTGTTGATATACGAGTTGTAAATTGTGTCCACCCTTCCCCATAAATGCAGAGGTTATCGTCATCATGTAAACCCTACTGTACATAACGGGATTTATTGTGCTGTTTTTTCTGGGACTATCTATGATTTCTTATTGGGAAATCTGTAGGGAGGCTTGATTGGGGAGAAACTAGGTACCTGCGCTCAGGAGAGGTAGAAATAAAGTTTTCCCTCGGTTTTGCCCCATGGGGGGACAAAGAAGTGAAAGACAAAGGAGGACTGGTGTGTCTGAAAGTGGCCTTCAGAATAAGTGGCTAGGTAGAGCTACCCAAGTTCCTTCCAGTTTATTGTTGCAATAGCAGCTTGCTCTTGATCAATACAGGTTTAATGTCAGGGTACTTCCCTAAACGTGGTTTAAAATGTTCACAGTAATCCTTTGCTGTTCTTGTGTGCACATGTGCATCTTATTTATTTTCTGCTAGAGGCTCGGTGCATGGAATTCGTGCAAGAGAAGGCCTTCCTTCCCTCTGGCACCTGGGACCCAGGCTTCCCTCACAGCCCGGGCTTTGCCCAGAAGGATGTCTGGTCTAATTAGCCTATTATGCTTTTATTATTATAATTACTTGCTTAAATTTTTAGGAAATGTAAACATGTCAAGAATTTAGAAGCTCAAATGAGGTAAGCAAATGTTTATAATTATAGCTAAACATTTCAATGTTTATTGTTAGCCAGGCACTGTTCTAAGAACTTGACATGTATTTAATCTCTTAGGCCCACGACAACTATAAGAAGCAGTGCATGCTTTCATTATTCCCATTTCACAAATGAGGAAACTGAGGCAGATAGAGGTTCAGAAATGTGCCCATGTTCACCCAGATAGTAGTAGGTGTGAGTTACCTTTGAACACAGGCAGTCAACAAGACCAGCTATGCACTCAGCTTCAGCCTACACTAGATTACTATGTATATATACTTCTACAGTCACATACGTAGTATTGGTGAAACTGGAACCAAGGTGTGCCTGAAAATCACATTTAAATAAGACACACTATTGTAGTCTTGTTTCTCAAAAAAATTTTTTTACACCCGGTCTTCAGTCTTGAGTTTGCTTCAGTTAAACTATCATCATTAAGCAGTACCTAGAATGGATTTACCAAGCACCATCCTAAAAGCCTTTTTTGTGGCCAAAAGAAAAAAAGCTTATACAAAATGTGAACATTTTCAAAACTTAAGGTACATTCGTTTAACTTTGGCTCTTGCAGACTGGCCCCAAAGGAAATCCCTACATCTCCACATGGCTAAATTGGAACTGATTTTTGTCCTATAATATGGCTTCTCGAATTGCCAAGACAAAATGTTCCATAAGGAAGCCAGCATTTAAAAAAATGAAACACATAGTTCTTTACAGGTAACTAGAGAAGAGGCATTTTCTATAAAGGAGAGATCTTCCCACTGGGTTACTGTCCTTTTACAGCCAAGAGAAGAAATCCTAACTTGCTTTTTTGATTTCTCAATATTTCTACCCCCCTCAGAAGTCCTGATTTTTTTTTTTTAGGGTATTTTAACGTTACCCCGCAGAGTTGTAAAAGTTAGAAATCAATGGCCTGGAGCAGTGTTGCTTCACAATTTTTTTTATTGAAACAACCCACAGAGGATGCATGAAGTTCATGTGGATAACATACCCTCATGAGCCTACTCAAGAATATGTTATTATAATCAAAACTGTGAAACCCATTCTGACTTATAAAGAAAAGTAAATCCATCGCAACAGATGGACTTCACACTGGTTGGAACAACTCGTCTGTCGAGAGAAGCGGCCTGGTAGATCAGTTCAGGAAGCCAGTCTGGTTGTAAAGCTAGCCTAGTTTTTGTCTTTTTGGAAGTAGTGCCCTAGCTAACTGTCTTCCAGTTCCATATTCTCATTTCATTCTTGCGCAGTGTATCCAGACATTACCTTTCTGCAGAAGAAGTTGATGGAGAGACCATGTTCTTCCCATTCATTTGTTCACGTAGAATTATTGATTGAGGTTATTTGATGTGCTGGTAGCGTTGCTCGTCCCTGAACGAGGTGGATATGCTCCCTACCCTCTTCGAGTTTTCAGTCTCATGGAAATGGGAATTTATGGGAGTAGCTGTGTGATTATCAGTGCTAGGAAGGTGAAGTACAGGGTGCAGTAAAAGATGATAGGCAAACCTCATTTGGGAGTTAGAGAAGGATGCCCTGGGAAAGTGAGAGTTAAACAGGAATTCAGGCATCAGTGCCTCTCGCACACCTTTGCCCAGAATCCACAGCTAGGAAGAGGTGGAGCTAGGATCTGTACCCGGATCCGGCTCGAGTTTATAATCATGACTACTCTGGGTATTGTTTCTTTATTATTACACTGGATTTTCTTATAATATGCTATATTCTTTAAAAAAAATAAGTGCAATAATAATAGTTACCGTTTATTGAGCACCTTCTCTGTGCCCCATTTCTGTGATTTTGTGATAACTCTTCAAGGAAGTTATTATTTTCATCATTTTACACATGTGAAAACAGACTTAGAGACATTAACATGGTCATGGATTATAAATCTCAGTGGGGCGGATTTCAGTGAGGATGAAAGAGGCATTCCTATAAGCAAAATAATTTACGATTGTACGATTGCTAACTGGTCTTTTTTTTTTTTTTTTTTTTGGTAAGCTTGCAAGGGTTTTTTTTCATATCATTTGACTTTTTGCTTTCTTGTTCTTGGGTATATTCCAAAGCTCTGAGTACTATTTTTAAAAAATAAAAGTAACAATAATAGTACTTTGCTATATTTAACAGTTTATAAATTATGTTTACTGATTTTATCATTGAATCCTAAATGGTGTTATCTTCACTATATAAATTCGCCCAAACATTGAGTATACTTCCCTAATAATGTACAATATTACTGCATATAGAGGCTTCAAACATTGCGGGTAATTCTGAGAAAGAAGGAACCATTTTAAGGAAAAAGATACCATTCTTAGTAGGAAAAACAACCCCACAACTTCCGACTCATAGACCGAAGGGCTAATAGCATGGTCATATAATGTAGAAAAATGGCTCATTTTCTAGTACTTGGTTGGTCTAGTTCATCAGAGACTACCTTAATTTACCTGTGCTAGCTATTCTTAATTAGTTTTCAATGTATAATTTGTGATGAATTTGATTCACTTGATTGTGTGGACTGCTTCTTCTGGTTAAAAATATGGCTTGGCAACCATATAGAACAGATCCTGTCAATAATATTTAACTGAATAAATTAGCTACTTTAATTTCTCTTACATGCCATGAGCTTGAAAATTAAGTTGCAAGAAAATCATCCAAGAAACAAATATTTTCAAAATCACCAGATAACCAAAGGAAGTTTCTTTGCATATGATGAGGAATTAATATACAAGGAACTAAATAGACTATAATAGAAAGACCTATTTAATTCTCCCCTACTCTTTTTTTTTAACATTTTATTGATTTTTTTTTTTTTTTACAGAGAGAAAGGGAGAGGGATAGAGTTAGAAACATCGATGAGAGAGCAACACCAAGCAGCTGCCTCCTGCACACCCCCCACTGGGGATGTGCCCGCAACCAAGGCACATGCCCTTGTACCTTGTACATATATATTTCATATATGATGATAGTTTACCATATTCAGCAATAATACAATGATTTTCTGTTAGATTTATATTCTAGGCAGATAAGGTGAGGCAAAAGATTTTGGAATTAAAGAAAATAAGTGAACACCAGTTTCACTCCGAGTGCTTACCATATATCACCTTTGTAATTGAAGATCCAGAATCATTCACTCTCAAGTGTCCAGACAGTACCCTTAAAGCAATTTCAAACTTTCCTACAAAGTCAGGTTAACCCCCAAATTTGCTTTCAGCCTTCAGTGTGTTCACTAGATTCAAAACCAGTCATGGGGTGGCCTTTCCTATGGAGACAGCTTGTTCGAAGTGACTTACAAACACCCATTAGAAAGTTGTAATGGCAGCACTCCATGGCCTCCAAAGAGTATGGTTTAATGTGAATGCTCTCTGCTGTTCTTACATGTGATCATTGATCACACAAGATCAGTCTATACGTTTGTTCTATCTCATATTGTAACGGTGTGTGATCAGAGAAGATGGGGGTCTACTTAATGCTAGGGATATATAATACTATTTGAGCAACTGAAGAAAAAGCTAACACGAAAATGGTCATACCAACTCTAGTTTTGAAGTATCATTTCTTCAGATTTCGATTTTGCCTGATGAGACTAAAATGAAAGGACTGTTTATTTTAGCTATTTCAGTCCTCACTTTTTCCTTTGTAACTATGATAAGTTAGGGGCCAGGATGGCACCATTTATCAGTGAAATAGGCCAGAAAAAGTACTCTTGAGAAGCTGGAGGAGGCTTTCCCGTCCGTCGAGGAATGGTAGTACTCGGTTCTAAATAATTGATGCCAAATTGAATATCAGCCCAGAGTTGGCAAATCTACTCTGACTTTTTCCTCTAAGAGAAGCTATAAATGTGCATGTTACTTAAAACATTTAAATTTAAAAATATATATATTTTATTGATTTTCCACAGAGAGGAAGGGAGAGGGATAGAGAGAAACATCGATGAGAGAGAAACATCGATCAGCTGCCTCCTGCACACCCCTCTCTGGGGATGCGCCTGCAACCAACATACATGCCCTTGACCTGAATCACCTGGCTGACGCTCTATCCATCGAGCCAAACCGGTCAGGGCAAAATCATTTAAATTTTAAAGAAAGTGTTGGCACCTAAATGAAAAATGTGAGCATTATTTGGTCCAAACGAAGTGTCCCTATTGACCAAATAAATCTGTGCCACCAGCTGGCAATTTTTATTAAGGAAATGCTTCCTCCTCAACGTGTCTTCTCAGTTTTCCTTCTTCCCCATCCCCACTGTCACCGTGATAGTTTAGGGCCACATTGGCTCACCTTTGAAATCATCTGAGTCTCTCATTCTGACGTCTCTACCTTCTGGATCTCCCCACTGCTAGCTAACGTCATTGCCTCTATCACTTCCCTTAAACATCATCTTGATCTTGACCCCACTCTTCTAAAATCTTCAGTGGATTCCTACCTCCCACTAAATGAAGCCTTAGGCTTGGCTCTCAAAGCCTAACAATTTGGTTCTTCCATAGGATAGCCTCTCTGTCTTCTACAGCCCTTAGAAACTACCAATGAAACTAAGTGAATCAATGAAACTAAGCCTTCTTGCTCTTTACCTCCAATTTTTAAAAATATATTTCATTGGTTTTTTACAGAGAGGAAGAGAGAAGATTAGAGAGTTAGAAACATTGATGAGAGAGAGACATCCACCAGCTGCCTCTTGCACGCCCCCTACTGGGGAAGTGCCTGCAACCAAGATACATGCCCTTGACCAGAATGGAACCTGGGGCCTTTCAGTCCACAGGCCGACGTTCTATCCACTGAGCCAAACCGGTTTCGGCTACCTCCAAATTTTTGTTCATGCCTTTCTATTCTTCTTTTACCACTGTACATGCATGTCTAATTGCCCTTCAGGTTAGGAAAGTTGCCCCAAATCACACTCCAGAACTAGCCCTGCCAAATTGCCACTTCTGTTGGGCACAGACATCACAGCATGTACCGGTGTCAGCATTGATGTTGAGTCACTGCTATAGGATCGCTCCCCAAAACTATACATTGTGGCCACTGCCCTCCTTAGAATGGAAGCCTGTGGTGCCTCTGCTTCTTGGTTGAGGAGCTTCAGAGTCCAAGTGTGGGACAGTGGTTGGAATCTGATTAACAGGACCTTGGTCCTGTGCTCCTGCCCTAAGATGACACTTGACCATTTTAACTTCTACAGTTGAAGAACGAGACATTTCTCGTACGTAGGAAGAGTGTTCAAATGCTGGTGAGCCAAAAGCATGAACAAGTATCCACTTAACAATGAAAAGTAACTATCTATGGGGAAAGGGGATTATTAAGCTCGTCTTAATGACCTATTTGATTTTTTAAAATACTAGTTTGCTATTTTTTCCTCTTTGCTCAATAAGCATAAGCAGATAGGAAAGGAGAGGAAATCAATGGGAGAAGGTTAAGGGAAAGAATATGACCCTTAATTTTAACATTTTCTGCAGATCTGGCCACACAAATATCCATGCACACTCTTATTTTGCATATAGAATAGAGTCAATTCCTCCCCAGAAAGACAACCTTAAAATGTCATGCATTTAACTGTGTGCAGATTAAAATCTAGGATTTTGAGTGGTGTGCAGTCCTCTCCCTCACACCCAAATGTGGCTTTTCACATTACGGTGACCTGTACACCGAAAGACAAGTCATCTGCCTCCCATACATCCAATTTAAATGGTACCTAGCAACAGGATGACCAAATAAAAATTCTCATTTCGAGAGGAGAGGATGGGAACACAAAGCAATCCATCACCCACAACAATGATAAAACCCCACTCAGAAGTAATGGGGAAGACTGACAGCAGAATACATTTCCTGGCTTACTGCCGTGGCACTTCTGGTTCTGTTTTCTGGAAAGTGTTCCTTTGTCCTTGATTCTTGGAAGCTACAGGTTTTACATGAAGAGGGGGCCTCGTAGCTTTCATAGCCTGCTTTCGAGTGCAGATTAGGAAACTCAGTAGTTACGTTAGGGGTTGAACAGACTTTTTTATGTGGGCTAGTAATTCTTTTTTCCTATATAGTCCTTCAGAAATTCAGTAGACTTACAGTCTTTTTTACTCCAGTTAAGTTTCCAGTGTGGGTAACTCCAGTCAAGCACCTCACTGGACAAAGATTTTAAGCCTCAAGTTATTGATCTTTTAGTTTCTAGCCTCTGTGCCCTTGGCTCTCAATTCAATGGCAGTCACCTTGATTTGAAAGCAATGGGTTTGGGTGGGAAGGGAACCCCTTAATTCAATTTGGTCTTGCCCTTTGGATGGCAAGATCCCACTTGTTTATACACACTTTTCTCCCTGCATGTTTAGGATAATTTTACATTATTTCAGTCATTTCTAAAATCAGACTTTGTGTAGCAGTTTACAGTTGTCAAACTTTTTATACAGATTATGGTATCTGATCCTTATTCCTCAGTACTCATTAAATACCACTACATGTCATATGTTCTGTGATGCAGGCTAAATATGATCCTGAGTTTATGCAGAAGACCTCAGCTTCAGGAAAGGAAATGACCTGCCCAGAGTTCTACAATGGCCAACTAGCGCTTGAACTCATGTTATCCGATTCTAAAGTGGCATGCTCTTCCCAGGCCAATGGAGGCACCTGTTGCTATCTGGGTCCCCCAGGCAGGGGCTGCGGGCGGAGGCAGGGAGAGTGAGGAGGAGGTGTCTGTCTGTGTGTGGTAAATCGCACATCAATTGTTGAAGCTTCTGCCCTGAAGTTATAAGGGCCAGTTTTGCTCACATTTCACTGGCCAAGCAAGTCACATGACCCCACCTTGCTTCAGAGGTGGGGAGAAAAGTGCATCTATTTAAACAGCCCTAATAGCTACCATTAATTGTGACTTCTGCTTGTAGTTTACTGTATTACAGCTATTAACTACATAGCTTTCATAATAGTTGTAAAAGCTGTTGGAATGAATGAATTTGTGATAAACTCTGAAACAGTGTTGAAAATCAACTGTTCATTTTATTCAGTCCTATTTTAATTGTTAATGCGGATCCTGAATTAGCCCAAAGGAAATGGTCAGGGAATTGTCCCCATTTCGTTTAGACTTTCAGGGATTTTAATTATATTTTTTTATAGTTAGAAGCTCTAGCAAGCATAAATATCAGTGCACAGCTTTCATATACAGATATATGTCCCCAGATTGAGGTCTTGCAGGACAAAATAGGGAAATAAATCAACCTCTTTCATGTCTTGATATAAACTCTGGAGATGGGAAGTTATGGCCACCGTGCCCACCATGGAGGTGGGGAAAGTGCTGGAGGCAATTCTTACACTTGCAAGTTTGAGGTAGAGGGAGTTCAAGTGCAATTTGAAATTATTACTGGTTTTTAAAGATGAAAAGCTACTGAAGAGGAATTAGCCACTCTGGACCTCGGCTTTCTCATGGCTACAATATGGGAGCACATAGGTACAAAGGTACACTGGATCCCAAAGACAGCTTCTGACATTCTATGATTCAACAATTTTAGTAAGTCTAATGTTAATGCATTGTTAAAATGACTTAAATGTAATACAAAATGGCTTCTCCAAATTATACTCACTCTGGAAATCGGTAGTTTTGAATAAAATGCAAAAAAGAGTGCCTTATTAACTCAAAGGACATAAATTATATTCAAAGCTAACCGTTAAAATCAAGTTTCAGAGTCTACCAGCCTGTCAAACCTGTCCCCATAAGTCATTTTGCGCATTAACATCAAGAAAGGTCTGACTCTAAAGTAAGTCTGCCTGCAGTGGGAGGTGACACCTTCCAGGGGAGAGTCAATCGGGGGGGGGGGGGGTCCTATGGAGATAGGATTTGGAAAGAGCTCACTGTGACTTTAAGTTTGGCCTTTCCTGGTGAGTCCATTTGGGGGCTTGGGAGATTTCCAAATGTGTGGCAGCAAAGGGGACCTTCTGGTTTTTGTTGGGAAGTCACCCCGGGTTTTCTGGTTTCAGATATTGTGAGGGAAACCGGCGCTTCAGTCGGTTATTTAATCAGGAGGCTTTCTTTGCATGTAGCCTGTGCCCAGTAAACGAGTCATCATCCTGAGCAGAGCGGAATTACCGGGCGCCTCCCGTGATGTTTTGTTCAGCTTCTGCCTGTGATGGTTTGCAATTCAGAACTTGGTTTTTACCTGCAGGCATTTTCTCCAAATGCACGTTGGCTTAAAATACGTAACAGGAGAGTGAGTGGTTTGAAGGGCTCTAAAACACAATCTGGGCCTTAGTTCTATAGTGCGCTACCTGGGTATTTTTAAACATCTTTACACACACACACATTATGCATTTATAGATAGATAAGATAATGTGTGTATATATACTTTAAAATATACACTTTTTTATTGTGGCTGTTGAGCTCTTACAAATAATTTTAGGTGGTTCACTCCTATGGTTATAATAAATTATCTTCATAGATCTCTCCATTAATAATTATCTGAAAAAGGACTTTTTGCTGATTACCACAAATTTAGGCGCTTAAAGAAACATCCACTCATTATTCACAGATCTGGGGGTCACACGCAGCAGGTCTGGGTTTTCTGCTTAGTGTGTCACGAGGCTGAAATCACGGTGGTGGCTGGGCTGGGCTCTCTCTCGCCTGGAGGCTCTGGAGGAAAATCTGCTTCCAAGGTTATCCAGCACCCCTGTTTCCTTGCTGTCAGCAGCTAGGGGTTCCACAGAGTCCCCTCCATCTTCAAGCCAGTAATCCTTCTTGTGTTTCAGATCTTCCCCATTGACTTTTCTGGAACCTTCCAGAGAAAGCCCTCTGTTTTTTAAAGGCCTCATGTGGACATGTTAGGCCCACACAGATAATCTCCGTTATCTTCAGGTTAACTGATTAGTAACCTTAATCATATCTGCAAAATCCCTTTTGCCGTGTAAAGTAACATAATCATGGGGGCTATCTTAGAATTCTGCCTACCACACGCACTTTATGTAGAACCTTCGGTGTTATAGGTTCAGTTTTCAGGTTGAATCACCTGACAGAGCATCTGGAACACTAAATGAATTATATTTTGTTTAAATTACTTTTATTATGAACGTGATGCAAAGGATTTGTGGTACTGAAAAAACACATTTACTTTTTAAATAAGTCTATATATGCATCAGATAAAAATACATTTAAAAGACATGTTTTAAGGAGCTCTTATAAATGCCCAGCATATGGCTAGAATTCTTTGATTCCATCAGGTGACAAGGAGTAGCATTATCTTCCTCAATGCGTGCTATTAACCAGGGTCTTGATCATACAATAATGATACAAACTAAGAGCTAAGAGATCAGAGAACATCTGTCATCCACCCCTTCCTTTTAGGTAAATGAGGAACCAGAGACTCAGAGAGGGGATATGACTCAGAGAAGGCCACAGGGCCAGCTAATTAGTGGTAGAGATTGGCCTAGAATACATGTTTACTGATCCCCTACCTGGTAGTAATAACTGTGTCATTAATTGAAGAATTTCTATGTAGGAGGTACTACTCCAAGCACTTTAAATACATTGTTTTCTTTAATCCTCACAAAAACTCTGTGAGGTAGACATCATTATTGTCAATGTCATATGGGTTTGAGAAAACTGAGTCATGGGAGGGTAACTTAGTCAGCATCACCCAGCTGGTAGGTGGTCAGAGAGACAGTTTGACACCAGGACCTGACCTCTTTGCTGTGCTCTGCTCCCCTCCCTTCCCCCCCCCCCACCTCTCCACCAGCTGCTGGAACAGGGCCTCTCTCACACAGCAAAGAGTTAGCTTATTACTGTCTCCATTGTCAGCTGCACAGGCCGCCCATGGGTTGTCTGACAGTCCGTCGGTGAATAGCAGAGAATTTGAGGTGGGAACTGTGCACGCACTCGGACCCTGCCATTTTCTCTGTGGTCTCCAGGATCTGTGTAACCCTCTGGGGACTGGGATGCTGTGTCTGTACGATGGGATCCCTAGAGTTGTTCTGAAGAGGATGCATGTAAACAGCAACCTGTAAACAAGAGGACCACGTGCTCATTGCACTGCTGTTCTCTGACAAATGATGGCTGCTGCTCATCAGCCTGTACCAGCAGCTTTTCTACTCACTCTTGCTGTGAAAGACTCAGTTCCTCTTTGCCATTGCAAGGGCTTTGTCCTGAGACCTTCAGGAATCTCGGTGCTTTGAAAGTCGTATTTCCTGTACATACCCTCCTTCCACCTTTTCAAACCTAACGGGAGTTGTGGTTCTCACCAGATGGGGGTTGTTAACGGGGCCTTCTTCGCAGGAAGTGGGCAGGAAAGCGACCTGCAGAGACCAGGCCTCAGCCCTGGGCGTGGCTCCCTCACGCCACCCCAGTACCTCCCATGGTTCCAGTTCACACCTGGACAAAATGGGACTGCTTTTTGATGTGGCCGTTTGGGAATTGCTCTAAATAAGGTCATATATATTAAATTGATGAATACCAACATCTACTTTTCCTCCCTATCCTTTTATTTTAAACACTTTAACCTCTTTCTTATATGTATTTTTCACTATACCATTTTAAAATACATTGCAGGTAATATGTTCAGATATAAATATTTTTTTGTAATAAATAAGGACATTTTTTTATGAGACATGCCATTATCTACCTAGGAAAATTAATAATTTCCTTATCTCCTTTAACAGCCAATCAATACTCAAATTATTCCTGTGTGTCCTAAAATTTCTTTTAGAGTGTTTTGCCTTTATGGTTTCTTGTTTTTTATTCCCACCTCCCCCCAAAAATTAAAGCCATCACTCATAGCTTTTAATAGTTGCATCTCTGTGATATTTTTTTAAAATCTGGAACAATTTACTCAACCTTGTTAGTTTGTTTATTTTCATGATATTCGCTATTTTAAGAGATTAGGCCAATTCTCTTGAATGAAATCCCATGTTGTGGATTTGTCTGATTTTTTTTTTTTTGTCATTTATCTTTTTACCCTCTCTTTTGTATTTTTGAAAACTAGAAGTTGGTTCCAAAGATCTGATGAGAAGCAAGTTTTATGTTTTTGTTCGGAACAACTCAGTCGGCGATATTGTGTGGGTTGTATCAGGAAGCACATAGGATTGTCCTGCTATTAGTGCTGCTAAGTTTGACCACTTGATTACGATGGTGATAGCCAGGTCTCCCAGTGTTAGCATGTGTTTTCCTTTAACAAGTAGAACTAATCTATGGAGAGATTTTTTGTTGTTGTTGTTCATATGAATAGTTAGTGATGTTAGCATTCATCAACGTGCCTTATTTGAATCATTCATTCCATTGGAGATTACAGATTGGTAATTTTAAAATGTATTCCTTTTACATTTCATATACAGTTGATTTCAGAGAGGAAGGAAGAGGAAGAGAGAGAGATAGTAACACAAATGGTGAGAGAAAATCATTGATTGCCTGCCTCCTGCATGCCTCCTACTGAGGACTGAGCCTGCACCTGGTCATGTGCCCTGACTGGGAATGGAACCGTGACCTCCTGGATAATAGGTCGGTTCTCAACCACTGAGCCACACCAGCTGGGCTCCTTTTACATTTCTTAACTAACATTCCTCTGTAAAGAAGAGCTTTCTCTCTCATCAACGGCAGATACTTTGTATCATCTTAAGCTCATATCAGTACAACATGTTTATTTCAATTATTTAAAATATCAACCTTAGCTTATGGAACTGAGCTGGAAATGAGTCATAACTGTTATTTATATGTACTTTTTAAAGCATTTTGGTGTACATCCAAGGTGAAAGTGGAGAATAGATAACATTTAAAGCAGTGTTTCAAATGGTGAACAAATATTACGAGAGGTTTGGCGAAAGGAATTTCATCAAGTCACTGGCAATATCAGCAAATATGTGTCGATCTAAAATGAAATTATTAACGTCTGGTATTAAAAGAGCTTATTGAATCCCCAAAATGCTAATGATATGCATGGTCAGTGTCGATATTTAGACCTGACAAGAAGTAAAGTATTCCAGATCATTTGAACTGTCACCCTGTTGTTCCAGCTGGGGTAGTCTCTCAATGCCACATGCCAACATGCAAGGCCCTTGATCATGTGACCCACCCCCTCCATTACTCCTCCTGTCCTCTTGCTGCTTCTTGAGCCCCAATCTGCCCATTTTGCAAGCTCAGCTCAAATTCCACTCCGCCTGTGAGGACACTCCTTCCTCCCTGACCTCTCAGATAGCACTTCTCTCCTCTGTCACATCTGTGGTACCTGACTCCGTTTCCTATTTGATCTTCTTCTTTTTAAAAAAAAAATACATTTTATTGATTTTTTTTACAGAGAGGAAAGAAGAGAGATAGAGAGTTAGAAACATCGATGAGAGAGAGACATCTACCAGCCACCTCCTGCACGCCCCCTACTTGGGGATGTGCCCGCAACCAAGGTACATGCCCTTGACTGGAATCGAACCCGGGACCTTTCAGTCCGCAGGCCGATGCTCTATCCACTGAGCCACACCGGTTTTGGCCCTATTTGATCTTCTAATCGCCTTCTATAAGTAAACCTCATATCCTCACTGATCCAAACGGCTGAAGATCCTTGAGGACATGACTGGCCCCATGACCAGATATTAAAAAGCTCTTTTTTACCAGACATGGCTGGGTTTTTGTATTCCTGGGGGGATCTCTCTGAAAGTCACCAACAGGTGAGGAACTATTAGCAAACAAGGCCCTCTCCCTCGGATGGCTCTCCTTGCCTTCTAACATCAGTCATCCTGCAAAACACAGGGTTCCTGTGCAAGTTAAGGCTAGCATTAGTATTACTCACCACCTGCTCTTTGGCAATCACACGAAGGCCTGGTCCTTTTAACTATGCCAGAGAGAAGGGAAAAAGAAAAAGACGCGTGTGCGTTCATCTTGCATTTATGTGTTACAATAAAAACAGAGCGTAGTATGTTTCCCTTAGGTTGACACTCTTTGCGTCGCTCGTTCCCGGTTTGAACACTGTTTTAGATGGAAATCAAACAATGGCCTTTTGTGCTTGGAGGTTTTGAGAAAACGTTCATCCCACTCACCGAGGCATTGTGCGGAACCCCTTTCCTCTCTCTTTCCTGAGTCAGAGCCCTTTGTGTGGGCGCAGTTCTCTTCCTCTGAGGACCTCGCAGTGCCGGCTGCTCCTTTCTCTCAGCGGGTGGCGAGGACCCAGCCGTCACCCCGTTTTGTCCTCTGTCTGTGCAGAAGCCGGCGGCAAGAAGCTGCGGAGCACGGTGCAGAGGAGCACGGAAACGGGCCTGGCCGTGGAGATGCGCAACTGGATGACCCGCCAGGCCAGCCGGGAGTCCACCGACGGCAGCATGAACAGCTACAGCTCCGAAGGAAAGTGAGTGAGGCCGGCCGCCATGCGCGGCCCTGTCCCTCTCTGCTGTCCCCCAAACTGCGCCCCACGCCCTCCGCAGTGCCATCGTGGTTTTCACGGACGTGCTGTGGAGAGGGTGGGGCTCACCTGCCGCTGAGAAAGGCGGCACACCTGGCTCTTTCTATCAGGGACCGAGGTCTGGGGATAAAATGTTGGGCGTTCATGGCAAGATGCTAAAAGGGGACCTTCACAGTGCATGCAGTTAAAGGTCTGCCCTCGCTTGAAACAGTGCACTTAAACGCACAAAAAGAGTAAGCATCGTACCATGCCCGTGTGAACGGTGCCAACGGCAAAAATCTTTTCTCTGAGAGTCACTGCTGCAAAGGACAGAACACGGCTGCATGCCTCCTTCCAGGCAGCAGCCGACAAACGTAGTAGCCGAATGCCGCAGATTGAGTCTTTCCTGTACAGCTTCCCCTTGAATCGGCTGCGCCTGAGATAGTATGGACGCATTTATGAAGATGGTGTAGCCTTGTCACCCGCAATCTAACAGTCCTTAGCAGCTGCAGCTCAGCGGTGGGGTGCAGAAGTGACATTGGGAGAGGAAAGCGGGGTTTACTGGCTTCACTCTGTCATCCCCACGGAAGCATCAGCTGTTCAGACGTCATCCCCCGGGCCGATTCACCAGTGTGAGGCCGTAGGCGCTGGTGGCAGAATCTTCATGATAATGCCCTGCGGACCATTTGTCTAGCACGATTCTATAAGTAGAAGAGCTGTACATGGCTTCTCCGCCTTTATAAATAAGGTTATGGGGGATCCTGATGGAAACATCACAATGTTTGGATTAACTGCAGATTTGGAAACTGAGTTTGGATTTGATGTGAATCAAAGATGCCTTAAAAGAGGGAGAACCAAGTACAAAGTCAATGTGCACTGAGCACTCGTCTTTGTGAAGCACAGTGTTAGATATGTTGAGGGCATCAAAAGTGTACACTGCCATCCCTCACTTCCGATGTTTCTAGTCTTATTGGAGAAATGGATGAAGACTCATAAATTCACTCAACAAATAGAACTTAGAACTTCTGGAGTTCTGGGCGCTGTGCTATGAGTTGGGGATATAGGCCATACAAAGGAGCCAGAATCAGTGGAAGGACTTTAGAACCATGTAGGCTTGAGTCCTCATCTGTTTTTGGCACTATAGAAACTAGGCTTCATTTTAATTAATTGATGGAGCTTAGTAATTATTCATTAAGTGCTTACAATATCCCAGGCACAGTTCTAGGTGCTTGAGATGTATCAGTGAACAAAATAGAAGAAAAGAAACAAACTCTACCTTCACCAGACCTATAATATAGTAGACAAGATAGCCGTTAAAGGAGAAAAACTATTAAAATATATAATAGATTAGGTGGTATAAGTTTTAAGATGAAAAAGAAAGGAAGAGAGATGATACTGGGTATGTGTAAGGTTTTCTGTAGGGTAGACAGGGGAAAGGACACATCCAAGTAAAGATCTGAAGGACGTTAGTGAATATATGGATATTTGAGGGAGGAACATTCTAGGGTGAAGGCATGCTGGGGTCCTGAGGCAGGAGCTTGGGAGGCGTCAGCAGTGGAGGGCAGCACTGGAGAAAGGGCAGAGGTGGTAGCAGACCAGGAATTGAGATACGATGCGCAGGGGCGGGCAGTTTGTATAGTCTGTACACATCATGGTAAGGACTTTGCTTTTACTCTGGGGGATAAGGAGTCCATGGAGGGTTTGGAGCAGACATCACTCTGCCTGCTGTGGGGGTGGTAAGCAAAGGTGGCAACAGGGAGGTCCCTTAGCAGGCTGTTGCAGTCATGCAGAAGCTGGAAGATGAGGGCTTGGGCCAGAGTGGTAGCATTACTGGACTCAGCTTTTAGATGTATTTTGATAGTAGAGCCAGTGATATTGATGCATGTGCTATGACATGAGAAGAAGAGAGTGTATTAGTTTGCCAGGGCTGCCATAACATAGTACCACAGGCTGGGTGGCTTAAACAACAGAAATAGATATCCTCATTGTCCTGGAGGCTGGAAATCCAAGATCAAGGTGTCAGCAGGGGTGATTTCTCCTGAGGCCCCACTCCTTGCCTCGCCATTGGCCGCCTCCTTCAATGAAAGACATTGAAGACAGCACACAGACCACTGAGTCCTCACGTGGTCTCTCTGTGGGTGCCTGTCCCTGCTGTCTCTTCTTCTCCTTATAAAGACACTAATCATATTAGACTAAGGCCCCACCCTTATGACCTCACTTAACCTTAATTAGCTCTTTCAAGGCCCTGTCTCCCACTAATCATCCTGGGGATTAAGGCTTCAATACATGAATTGCCCAGAGGGAGAGGGAGGGAAACACGGTTCAATCTGTAACAAAGAGGAAAGACATCTCCAAGATTAATTGGAAGGGTAAAGTTGAGGGTTAAGATGGGGACCCTCTGAGGTGAACAGAGTTTGTGTTTTTTGTTTGCTTCGAGTTTGGGACAAGTTATATTTCATTGCTTATTAGACATCCAAGCAGACACGTTGACTAAGCAGTGAGAATACAGGTCTGCGGCCTCAGGGAGAGTCCCAAGCTGGGGATACCATTCTAGGCAGTGTCAGCATAGATGGTGTTTAAAACCACGAGACTAGACGAGAGGACGTGGAAATGATAAGAGGCCGAAGGATCAAGTTCCCAATATTTAGGCAGAATTAGCAAAGGAGACTGCCGTAAAGTGGCCAAAAAGTAAAACCTCGACTAGAGTGTCTGGGAGATAAAGTGGAAAACGGGTTTCAAGAAAGAAACGGGCCTCCATTGTGTCAAATGACGCTAAGATAAATAGTCCTAATTATTACAGAGTATTAGCAGTTCAATATACCACTGCGGCTACTAGGTAACTTGATCAGAGAAATGTTAGTGGAGAAGACAAAGCAATGAAGAGAGCAAGGAAAAATGTGCTGGAGTTTCAAGGGAGAGTGCGAGGAAAGACATTGAAGACAGCACACAGACAACTCTTTCGAGGAGTTTCAGGAGAGAAATGGGTGGTAGCTGGAGAGGCAAGTGGGGTTAGTGGAGGGAACTTTTTGAAGGTGGAAGAAAATAACGGTACGTGTGCTGGTGGGAGTGATACGAAAACAGTCTTCATCTATAAAATGGGTTAAATAATGGAATCTATCTCCTAGGGCAGCTAAGATGATCAAGTATGATAATGCCAGTCACGGAGTAAGTGTTCGATATGCCCTGAGCGCTATTAATAGAAACCATAGTTTGTGTCCTGCAGACAAGGAAGAGAAAGACATGTACATGGAAGCCTGCAGTGCAGTGCAGTGTGGCCAGTGCTCCTGGTGACATACATGGGCCGCTAGAGCATAAGGCGGGAGGACCATGGGATCCAATCACTGCAAGTGGCAAAACAGTGGTGCCCACAGCTCCTGCGGGAAGGGCTCCCGGGAAACCAGGCTGCCTGATTGGAAACAGAGGGTGAGGGTTGAATCCCCTGTGTTATTCTGCTTCTAGTCTGATCTTCCCTGGCGTCCGCTTGGCCTCTGATAGCCAGTTCAGCGACTTTCTGGATGGCCTCGGCCCTGCCCAGTTAGTGGGGCGCCAGACTCTGGCTACACCTGCAATGGGTAAGAATTTCTGCCGCATGTTTCTGTTGTTCTTTTAGATTGTGGAGAATCACATTCTTTCCTTTCCTAGGATTCTTAACGGTATTATCAGCAGGAGTAAGTATTTTATAATTTAGCAATTTAAAAAAATCTTCAACTAATTTTTCCCCTCATTTCATTGATATGCTTTTTAAAATGAGATGTTATGCATAAAATGTTAAATCTGTATGAATTTAGGCGAGTAAATTGGAAATAATGAAATGATGTTAAATCCAGGGCTAGGCATCGCATTTTTCTCACTGCCTTTGTATAGTAAGTTCTGTTGGTTTCTCCCTCACATTCTACCAGGTGACATCCAGGTGGGAATGATGGACAAGAAGGGACAGTTGGAGGTGGAAATCATCCGGGCCCGTGGCCTTGTTGTCAAACCAGGTTCCAAGACACTGCCAGGTAAAAGCAGAAGAGATGCTTCTCTCATTGCTCACTGTCCACATTCTGCAGTTTGGAGACTTTGTTTTTTATTAGCGGCTAAAAACTTGGTTTTCAGATCATCGAGGATTCTAACATACGTCAGTTATCTGTCGTAGTTTGTGTGTGTGTTCTGAGTGAGCACCAGTGAGGGTGGCCTGGTAGGAGTAATCAACGCTGTTAGCTAAGTATGTACATGTGTAGTAGAAACTGCTGAAACATAGAAACTACCACACAGATCTTTCACTTCGTATAGCACGTCCATTGGTAATTCTTTTTCTCATTAGCTGATGTTTTGTGTCATTCTTGGATTTGTCTGGAGCTTCAAAATGTTCCTCGTGAATCCTTGAGTTTCTGGAATTAGAATAAAAATAGATACAGGCCCCCATGGTAAGACTTACATTCTCATGATAAGACTTACTTCCTGTGGTGTCTAAAGGAAATGAGCATCGTGATAAGTGTTCATAATGCCACGTATTTCGTCCTGAAGGCGCGTTTGCACCGAGTTGCTTGTAGCATGGGCAGTGCCTCAGACTCCTGCACTGCGCGGGATGTACGTCCAGATCTGATGCACAGAACAGCTACTGAGGATTCTGAAACGAGGTTTCTCACTTCAGCCTCTCCACTGGTTGTGATCTTGAATCTCTTCACTCTGCCACCCCTGCAGAAATTCTAAGTTATGATATACATGACCTATTGTACAGCCTTGTGGTGGTGATTGAGGCAGGTGTATTTATACAGATCTTAGAGCTAGTGGACCCACTGCCCTGGAAAGAAAAAGATCATTTCTACGTGCATGAAAATGCTTTCATGAGTCTGTCAGATATGGAATTCAGAATTCATTTCCTCTTCCCAGCGAATTGGATATGTTATACAAGACCTCAGCCTTGTCGTGTGGCCACACCATCATAAATAAACCGTTTGTGTTTATTAAACAAATTTACTATCCAAATAAAAACCCCTTTGAGTGATAAATAAGTGATTTATGGGGATGGGTGAATAAAACAATGTAGATTAAAGCGTGTTTGATTAAAGTGTTGACAAATGAAAGATTAAGATATCTCCTTTGAATACGGTTAGGGACTAGACCATTTGACCTTAGTTAATGCAAATTTGTATAACCTGTTGATGGCAAATGAGTAATCATTTCCGGGGCTGTCGACATTGCCTAAAACTGCCTGAATAGCTGGTAGTTACCTTTTGTCTCCCTAATGACTTTGATCTAAGGTGGAGAGGCTGGTGACTGTGGGTGCCAGCTTTTTCTGACAAGGTTAACCTGTCACAGATGTCACCCAGGAGTCGGGTACAGTGGTACCTCGAGATAGGAGTGCCCTAACATATGAGATTTTTGAGATACGAGCCATCGAGCAAGCGATTTTTGCTTTGAAATACGAGCAACATTTGAGATACGAGTAATCGCGTGGATCGGCCGGCTGCACACGACTTACCAATTTACCGCTACTCGAGCGTCTCATAGTTTCCCACGCCCCTCAAGGTTACGGAACGAATTAAACTCGTATCTCGAGGTACCACTGTATTTCGTAACCACAGCGCATCACTTAACTCTCCTCTGTCTTTCTTTCCCAAGCACCATACGTAAAGGTGTACCTACTGGATAATGGAGTCTGCGTCGCCAAAAAGAAAACAAAAGTGGCACGAAAAACGCTGGAGCCCCTATACCAGCAGCTGTTATCTTTCGAAGAAAGTCCCCAAGGAAAGGTCTTACAGGTATTTGCTGAATTGTTTCTCTCTCACCTAAGAAAGCGCTTCCATGGAGTCGGACCTTGTCGCCAGCATCCTTACTTACCAGGTCCTTTTCTGTTCCTCGCAGCTGCAATTCTTGGGAAACTTCAAAGCAGGGTCCCGTGCTGTAACGCTGTAGACACTCTTGTTTCCTTTAAAGTGAAGGACAGATTAGCCAACCCCATCCCATGTGATAAATCTCCCTGGACCGCTTATGGTCTTCACGCTTCATACAGTTTTCCTAATACACCTTTGGATTCTACTGATGAAAGACAACAATCCCAGTAGTCAATATAGCTATTTAACGTGATGTTTGATGCCAGCACGTTAACTGAATGTGTTTTAGTTTACAAGTCTCTGAGTACATGGTTGTACCAACACTATTCTTCTATTTTGCCAACAGATCATTGTCTGGGGGGATTATGGCCGCATGGATCACAAATCTTTCATGGGAGTGGCCCAGATACTCTTAGATGAACTGGAGCTGTCCAACATGGTGATTGGATGGTTCAAACTTTTCCCCACGTCCTCCCTCGTAGATCCAACCTTGGCCCCTCTGACGAGAAGAGCATCCCAGTCATCTCTGGAAAGTTCCACGGGACCTTCTTACTCTCGTTCATAGCAGCTGTCAAACTGTTGTCATAGCAACCAGCGTTACAAAAAAAAAAAAAGAAAAAAATCACAGGTCGCTAACCCTGGTAACACTGCATGCTTAATGTTGTGTCTTCTGAGCCTGTTTCTAGGGATACAAAGCGATCCTGTGTCCTCAGAGGAAGTCGCACACATTGTGCCCTGAAGAAGGCCCTCAGGTGAGAGAGAGAGCAGCGCCGTGAAGAACTGTCAGGTTTGGAGTTCCGTGACACTCAACATCGTGGTCCCATCCGAAGCCATGGATTTAATCTCAAAGAATCAGTCCATCTCATGCAACAAAAGCCCTTTTCAATGGCACCTTTATATTTTTACCGTTCCTTTCTCTCCATTTCTCTGACCCCCAAGCCCTGCTGATGCCACCGAAACGCAGGGAGCGGTACAGCCACCGAGCCATGTGCTAAGTCCAGGAGCGAAGTGTAGGAAGCAGCAGGGGAGAAGCAGGAGACCAGAGCAGTGGCCGAGGCAGAGGGTCAGCCCTCCCCGGGCAGCGGCCAGCAGCAGCCAGGCCAGCGTGCACAGGGCCAGACCTCGGAGCCCCAGCAGCCCTCACGCCCAGATGTGTTGGACGGTGGGAAACCAAATTCTGTGGCTGCACTGTACTGGATGAAATTAAAGAAACCTTTTCTGCATGGACACAGATTAGCTGAATACTTAACGTTATTTTCTTGGGGCTGCAACTTGCAAAAAACAAACAAACAAAAACAAAAAACTAAAACTCAGCCATTTTCAACAATTTCTATTCTTTTTAAAAATAAATTTCACTAGTGCATGGTTTTAAAAAGGGGCAAGAATGCAACAGGGTGATACAAAGACACACCATGTTTATTATTTAATCAGAGTCTGTGTTTTGGCAGACATTACAAAAGAAAAATACTTTCTAGAAGTTACTTAAAATTCTCTTTGTGACAAAATAAATGAGTATTCAGTTTATTTCCATGTTAAATATACAAATCTGAAGAAGTTCAATATGTGCAAATTGTTCACATCTTTCTCCTCACTTTTCTCCTTCTCCCTCTTTTAATCTTTTATTTTTTTCCTCCCTACCAGAGTGAACATTATTCTAAAAAATTACCAGTTTTTGACCTGATATTCTCTTGTACCCCAGGTTTGAATTCAGAGCCGTAGATGCTTCTGAATTTATCAATTTCTCAAGGGGGAAAAAAATTAAGAGTTTTCTGTATTTCAAGCATGTTGGAAAGGATTTTGCAACATGGCTTGGGAGTGCGCTAAAGTAAGTCAGCATGTATTTGATGAAGAAGATATTTGAACTTTTGCAATCCGTTGTCCAGTGAGTGCATGGTAATTTTATTTTCGCCTTCCAAGTTTAGTTTACAGAAAAATTCTGAAATCATGTGGCCATTGCAATGTCCAATAAATTTGTTTTTAGCACCAGCATTATTCATACAGGGCTTAAAGGATTCTTTCTAGAAGGTCTTGGGTTTCGCTTTTTAATTAATTCAAGCAATTTCTTTAGCCAGTTTTCGTTTACTATGTGAATAGAAACACTGCTAAAACTTTGGGGCCCTGGAACACAGGGCTGTTTATTAATTCATTTTTTTTTCTGTAGTAAAATTCAATTTTTCACAAATTGTATTTCTAAATAAATAGAGTAAACATGAATTTGCAACAAATAACTTTAAAGCTCCAATTTTTAGATGACTCAGAGTCAATCTGCCTATTCATAGTTCTTTGATGCCATCACCAAAAGTCCACCCACAAATCCCAGAAGTCAAGGCCCTGCCTTTGATCTTACGGACAGCTGTTATTGCCATTGGGTGGTGCTACAAGGTCAGATTTCTCTTAAAGGCCCCCTGTGTAGCGGAAGAGTCGCTGGTTGATGTAATAAACCACCCGGACTTCCTATTTCTTTATGTACCCTCTGTAAACACATTCTTATGAGTTGATTTAATTTCTTGCAGTGACTATTGAAATCCACATCCATATCATTTCTTTAATACCATGCACCAAAATTGCTTTTTTTTCCTTTCCTTTTCTTTTTCAATTCAGTGGTGACCATTTAAAACTATCATGCTTGCTATGGTGCAAAGGTTAAAATGAGTATCACTAAAAATGCCTTCTCTTTACGTGGTGCAACATGAACTACACCGAGACTGTGTCTTGGCATTCTGAGATCTGTGATGGCCCCGGGTCAAGTGGTTCAGAGAATGAGGGAAGCTTTACCGAAGTTAATCTAGACACGTGTGTACCAGCAACAATTGGTTTCATAGACCTACAGTGTCTATCCTCTGTCCCTTAGAATAAACGTTTACCATGTCCCTGATACTAAGACGCGGTCACATAACCTTTTGTGTATATTCCTATATAAATTCTTTCTAATTTTAATAAGAAGGACATGACTGTATGGAATATTTGTACATACTCGTCATTGTGCAGTATTTATTTAAAAGTTGGTGTGTTTTTTTTTTAATTTTCACATGTCTGCACCTCGACTTGTGGTTTAGTCATGTAAATAGCACTATTCCAGTGACCATTGCTGCCCTGTACATAGTATGTTTTAAAACTAAAGGGAATTCCAGTTGGAAAATAAAAAAAAAATTTAAAGGGCAGATTAGTCCTGTAAAGAACACCAACTAATGTAAATCAAACTCATTCTGGTGATGGTATTTAACACTTTAAATAAAACATTTTCTTTACAGACTTTGTATGCATGACTTTTCTCTGGTTTCTCTTCTCCTGACACCCCCCACTCCACCCTCACCCCCAGCCAGCTGCAGCTCATTCCTTGGGACCCCTGTGGTTTAGAGACAGTGAAAGGATCTCTCCTACCTCTTACCTGCCAGGCAGACTGCTGGTCTTAGCAGGCGGCCCTCAGTAGGGCAGTTCTTTCGTGCCCAAGGATTTCTGCTCCCATCATTAAAAGCTGCTAATTTTAAAAACGGTTGATGGTTGTTGTTCCCGATTGGAGTGCTTGCTGATTAAATGCCTCGGCAGCTTGCAGGCCGTATGAGTGGAATGGGTGGGGTTTCTGAGACTGTGGCTCACCCGCAGGCTCTGCTGTTCTCGGTGACAGTGGTGAGGGTGACTGTTGGCTTGACAGTCTGTGTTTCCGTAGATGTGTCTGTCCAGCTTTGTGGGGTGCGTTGCATTTTCAGTCCAGGGCACCAGCGTGGTAACCTGACATATGACAACCTGTCCAGAGACTCGCTTCTCTCGTGTGAGCATGAAGGATGAGAGGTTCTCTCCATGTGCGGCCAGGGCAGATCTGCAAACCCCGAGTAGGAACCCCAGCAGAGTTCCATGGGGGTCCTTCCTGGTCCCGAATTTAAGAGCTGGTTTGATTCATTAGAAATCGGCTGAAATCTAAACCTAGTCCACTCTTGAAAATAGTCATTTCTCTCATTTCCCAGGACTCATTTCCAACCCAGTCTCCCATTCCCATCCCATGTTTTTTCATTGCTCAACAAACACCTCCTACTCCAACCAGCTATTTCTCTGCTGTTCCTACACTCCGAGTGTAATAATCCCTTTGCCTTATACGCCATCTCCTGAGAGCCCATTCTGCTCTCTCAACATCATCCATGTTCGTCCCTTTCTGCAACTCTCTGCTCAGCACGAAGCTCTTAGCAGCTCCTGACAGCCTAATGCTCTGGCTGCCACACCTCCATTTCCCCGGGAACCCCACATGGCCAGGCTCCATAGCAACAGTAAGGGCACACTGGTCACTCTTAGGGATGTGAAAGAACTGGTGAAAAATCACTCAAGCTGTCTGCCTGGACTGACCCAGCCACTGTGCACATATGTCATGTTCTTCACGTATCTGTCTCTACTCTCAGCCCATGATGCCCTCAGCATCCTGTGAGCACTCATGGACTGAATAAACCAGTTCACGCACACGCCTTGGCTTTGTGTACTGAGAAGCAGCCATGTAAGAGGAAATTAAGAACTGTGTCACTCAAATTCTCCATGTGGCTGCCCCGACTCCAATCAATCTCTCCATCCTTTTTTCTATCTGGGAAATGAGCCCAAATTAGATACTCTTCTATCATTTAATCAAAACTTTGACTAACATGGAAGCTCTATCAAGGAAGGAGCCATATCTTTTTTTCTTCCCCTTTCGTATCCTCAGAGCCAAGAACAATGCGTGGACACATAGGCGCTCAGTAAATAGCTGCCCAATTGATGACTATCTGGTCCCTGCTATTTTTGTGACAGTGGACGAGGCATGGTAGTGAACAGAACAAGCATAGCCCTGTCCTCATGGGGCTTTGATTCTACTAAAAAAGACATGCATTGGGTAAAAAAAAGTACAGTGGTACCTTGAGATACGAGTGCCCTAACATACGAGATTTTTGAGATACGAGCCGTCGAGCAAGCGAGCGATTTTTGCTTTGAAATAGAAGCAACATTTGAGATAGGAGTAATCGTGCAAATCGGCTGGCTGCACACAACCCACCAGTTTACCTCGACTTGAGAGTCTCATAGTTTCCCACGCCTCAAGGTTACGGAACGAATTAAACTCGTATCTCGAGGTACCACTGTATTGGACGGAGTTAGCTTGATAAGCAGGCAGATAGGACTGGGGTCCAGTGGCAAACAAAGGCAGGTGGGACACAGGCAGGGGCAGACACGGCAGTTTTGAGCAAGCCGCCTTGCAGGAACCAATTAGGCAGAAATAATAGAATGTTTTTGGACTCAGAGCAGGAGGCATGTGAAACTAGGGAGTTTCTGCAACAATAGGGTGAACTGAGGCATAGGAACAGGGAAAGTTCGTTGCTGGGCAAGAACAATTGAAGAAATCAATCAGGTGGCAACACAGGTAGATAAAGAACAGGCTTTTAGCAAATATATACCCCTAGACTATGAGGCTTCAATGGGAAACCCATTATTTGGGAACCCTCTCCGTGCAGGGAGTCAATCTGCTTATAAGAAATTTTCTATGCTTTTGTTTAAATCTGGTCTACAGTGCTCATTCTTTGGTGTTGAGAGACATGACGCGGCAGGAGGGGGGCGGGGGTGAGGGAGGAGAGGAGAGGTGTGCCTCGAACTCAGGTTAGCAGTACAATATAATAGTTTTCTAAAAGGGATGCTCCGGGAGCATACAATAGGTGTTTTAACCACATCAAGATGATCAAAGATGTAAAAAAAAAAAAAATGAACAAGAGTTAAATAGAAGGAGGAGATACCAATGGGAAATGGGAGTGAGGGAAAGAATATTCCAGCCAGAGAGAACAGCAGGTAAGGAACTTGAAGGAAGTGAACTGTGACTACCACTTTTATTACTGTAAAGAGCGTCTAAAGCAATAGTGAGTGCATTCAAAGTGCGAATGAATGCATATGTGAATACCAATTTCTGCAGCTTGGGCTACTTCTAAATGATGGGGCATTTCATCAAGAAGCTAGTTTTAATTTAAACTTGATGTGAGACCTGTTTGTCACAGGCTAATCTGTATAATTCTATTTTAAGTGACTCTCAGAATGCTATTCAGTCCCTAATTCCATTCATCTGTGAGGACTGTAAACATAGGGACTGTGGCCTGTAGTACCCAGCTCAGTGCTGAGCATATGATAAGTGCCAAACACTCAGGCTTAACAGTGAGCATCCCCTTCAGAGTCTCAGAAAGATGACTGTTGTCAACATGGAGACTCCTGAACCCTAAAGTGTATGTTCCTAGTTTGCATGCGGGTGAGTCAAAAAGGTTGAGTCATCCTGTGGTGGTCTCAATGCTTTTTGAATTACCAGCCTGCCATCGTTATTTTCCTTCGGGTCAGAGGACCGTTTTATTTAATAGGCATCCTTTCCTGACCCTCCCATCCATAGTGCTCCTGTGAGACTTGACATTGTCTAACTATTTCCATTCTCCTTGGCTGCAACTGAAGGTGTAGAGACC
The DNA here is from genome assembly GCA_011751065.1 of Lasiurus cinereus. Classification (NCBI taxonomy): domain Eukaryota; kingdom Metazoa; phylum Chordata; class Mammalia; order Chiroptera; family Vespertilionidae; genus Lasiurus; species Lasiurus cinereus. The sequence goes on along the minus strand of JAAGEH010000297.1, from coordinate 13,123,360 downwards.
GCAGGCTCTTAAACTGGGTCAACCTGTACCCTTGTCTGTGAAGATTTATTTGTTTTGCCTTGATACGAAAAGATCTAGTGGCAGAAACTATCAGATGGGGAAAAAAAAGACAGGAACTCCCAGTGGCTATGTTTTCTGGTATCTGATGGAAGTTGGATTAAGATAAGAGAGAAGACAGTCAACAAGGCCAAGTACAGATAAGAACTGGAGAGACCTTTGGGTTTCATGTCCTGGGTCCATTGTGACAGATCAGCTGCATCCTTGCTCTTCCAAGAGAGATCACATATTCTCTATGTAGTGTTTCCAGTACTATTTATTCTTCTCTTTCCCTGGCACTTCTAATCCTTCAACCATTTGTCACTTAACTAGAAATCTTGCTTCTCTGTATAGTCTCTCCAGAAGTAAGCAAACGACTCTAGCTGGTTACTGGCCCAAGAAGAATACTATGGCCTCTACTTCTAGAAGCACAAATGTATTAACTAGGACTCATAACTTCAAGTTGGGTTCTTGCTACTTGAAGTTTTGAGTCCTAATTAATACATTTGGCCAAGGTCAGATCTTAAAAGAGTTGCTGAGGCTACTTAGGACAATCTCATAATATCAAGAGAAACCCTAAGAGGTGGCCGTCTAACCTCTAGTTGGCAAGTGGTTGAAGAAATAGACTCTGGGATATAGCCTGTTCTATAGTCTCTAAAAGTTAGATGCTTCCTAATGCCAGCTTAAATCTTCCTTCCCGAATTATACACTTCCAGTGACTAGCACTACCTTCTAGAACTGTATAACAGGGTTGAGCCTTCTTCTACATGAGAGCCTTCCAGATATTGTCAGTTAGCTTATTTCCTCCAACTTTCAGAAAGCAGCATAGCAAATTGGCTTAAAGTGCCTGAGGTAGAAAAGTAAGTCTGAGTGGAAATAGATGCTCTCTCATTTACTAGCTGTGTAACCTTGAGTGAGCCATTTATCCTGTTTTATCCACTATAAAATGGGAAAGCAGGAAAACAGTGCTACCAACCTCACCAGCGTTAAGAGGACTAGATGAGATAACATAGATAATGGACTATTCTAGACATATAAAAACACTCAATAAATATTAGCTATTGCTGTGGTGGTAGTAATTGTTTCCAGTACTATTTATTCTTCTCTTCCCTGGTACTTCTAATCCCTCCAACCATTTGTCACTTAACTAGAAATCTTGCTTCTTTGTACCTATAGTCTCTCCAGAAGTAAGCAAATGACTCCAGCTGGGTACTGGCCCAAGAAGAACACTATGGCCTCTACTTCTAAAAGCACAACCCATAATTCTCCTGCCCTTTTCTGTAAGCACTTCACATAGTTCCTTTAGACTGGGCTGGAGGTCGACCAGACCTCCTGGACCCTTCTTCCGTGGACAGCTGCCTCATTCTGTCCTTATGGAATTTTGTGTTTAGCCAAGCACAGATATAAAAGTGAGTTGTTTTTTCAAACATTCCAGCCTGCCAAAATCATTATGGCTGTCCTAACACTAGCATAAACTCTGAATAATTAAGACACATCAGATAAATTAGCTTTCACTGCCAGCTCTGTGTCATCTGCAAATCTGATAAAGCTATTTCCTCTACCTTCATGCATATCTTTAGCGAGACATGGACTAAAATAGGCTCAAGATCAAAGCTTTGGAACCTTCTACTGGTGCTACTAATTAATAGCCATAGTAGTTATTGTCATATTAATACATTATATGTTTACAAGATGATCTTAATGTACATGATCTAACTTTATCCTTAAGACTACCTTATGAGGTAAGTAGTATAATTATCTTTATTTTGCAGAGAAGAAAACTGGTAAGTGGCATATCCAGATGCAAACCTGGAGCCGGACAACGAATCAAATTATTTCATCCATTGTGAAATCTCTTCCCTGAACCATCCTCCACCACACATTTCCCCACTTTACCCTCAGGGAATTCATTGAGTCCTTTTTTCGATGACTTGCTGAAATAGAGATCTACCGCCTTTACATTTTCCTCCTATTGCAATCTAGGTGCTAGCAACCATGGGGGTAAGAAGGGGAGGGGGGAGCTTGCCGGTTATATATAGTAATTACTACTTTTCTGAGTTATTATGGGATTTGGTTAGACCATGGATAGGGCTCGGCATAAAATGGGTACTCACTAGAGCCAGTTCTTCCGCTTGCCATGGGCATCAGCTCCTGTTGTTCAGTGTGTTTATTTTGCCACTTCCAGTTGAAGGTTCTTCTCTCAGGTGCAGACAAGAGAAGCAAAGGAGGATTAGGAAATGCTTTCGCATGTTTCCCACTGTTAGCTCTGAGCAGTGGGCCTGCTGTTTTTCTGACAACTCTTTGCCCCCACCCCCTGCCTCCAGAAGTGAGAAGGGCCATTTTTACCACCTTCAGCATTTCCCAGCCTCACTCCCTGTATTCTCACCTTCAGCCTCCTGCCATTCCTCCTGCAGGGACATGCACTGGTCCTGTTTGTCCTCAGCACGTCAGTGAGGCCTGTCATCGGACTGTTTTTAGCTGTGTGTTTGTTTTATATATTTCTGTTTGGCCTGCCTTCCCCTTGTTTCTCAGTGAGATATTAGAATAATTTTGCCCTAGATGTTTGCCGCTTTGGCCATCACTAACTCCTGCCAGACTTCCCCTTATAGCCTCTGAATTTTTTAATGCATCCATTGAAAACGCCAGGACATGTCTGATGATGACCAGCATCTTCTTTTTGTGCCGTCACAACTATAAAATGAAATGGTGACTTAATCCCAACAGGGTAAGTGACTAACTTCTCTATCACAAATCCATTTGGTTTTGTATTGATTTAAGAAAGGACAGGGCAGGGAGAGATGGAAACATCAATGATGAGATAGAATCGCTGATTGGATGCCTCCTGCACGCCCCCTACTGGGAATAGAGCCTGCAATCTGTGCATGTGCCCAGACAGGGAATCCAACCATAACCTCCTGGTTCCTAGGGGAATGCTCAACCACTGAACCACACAGGTTCAGCTCAAACCAGTTTTTAGGTTTGTTTGTTTGTTTTTTGGGGGAGGTTCAGGATTATTATTTTTTTTTAATAATTATACCTTAATGGCTGGTTCCTGTCTCTGCCACTTACTCAATATTCAGTCTTGACAAGGTGACTTATATTCTCTGCGTCTCACTAGCACAGCTGCACAGCGGGAATGGTAAAACGCCCACTGCCTGGTGTTGTCATAGGGACGCAATGAGATAGTGTGTATAGAACGTAGGGCGCCTTGAGTCGTCTGAAATAAGTGTTCGCAAATGCCGGCAGGTATGACCCAAGGAATTGATTAGAATGCCTTGAAAAGCCATTTTTCTCTGCTGGTCTGTCTCATCGAAGGAACACACAGTTCCCTCTGGACATTCGGGGCCACGGCCGGGCGCCAGCTGCCGGGTTTGCAGGCAGTTCTGCTGAGCCCCCTTGTCTGACTGTCCCCGGAGATGCATGTGCCCCCCGATGGACCCAGCAGGCCGCTGTCGGGGCTGCAGGAGAGAAAGACCCCAGGGAGGCACCCCAAGCAGCCTTCTCAGAAGGAAGCAGCTGGGCGGACAGAACCGGGCAGCCGTCCAAAAGATAGGACTTTAAAAATACTGTACCCTGGGAGAGTTCCCTTGCCTCGGCTTGCCTGTGCGCCCCGGAGAGGGGGCGATGGGAGAGGAAGTCGCTGCTTCGAGAAGATAACACGGATGGGAGCAGGGTGACCTCCGAAGCCCGCGGGCAGGTCCTCGAGTTCCTTACACACAGCTGCTCTGCCTGTTCCCCGAGCGGGAACGAGGTCAGGGTCGTCTGGGGTTCTAACCTCCGGAGTCTGGGCTCCCTCTGTCCCAGGTCTGGATGGGGGGCTACTGGGGGGGTGAAGGCAGCAGGGCCCCCGCAGGCTACAGGGAGGCCCTGACCATGGGCTGGGGCATTCGAACCCTGAACCACTGGCGACGGGGGCCCTACCTGGGAGTGATACACAGCTGCTAGACAGCCATAAAAGCCTTTCTTCGCAGAGCTCAGGCTCTTGCTGGGAAAGAAATTGGAAATTTATTTTTGATTTGTTGTAGCAAGGAACTTTATGTACTAACACCACGAAGCTTATATAAGCTGTTTGGAACGTAGTAACAAAAAACCCAACCAAACAACCAAAAAAAAAAACCCTCAGTGCTTGCTTTTGGTGCTGTGAGGGACAGGGTAGGCTGACTCATGGTGAATGTTCTGAGTTCTGATGAGTTCTGAGTAACCAAAGCTGGCAATCCAGTCAACCTTTAGGTACAGATCCGTTAGAAAGAATCCTAAATCATGAGTCAAAAATCTAGTTCTTCAGGGCTCAGAGAAAAGCAATATGGTCACCGCAAACAGAGCCTCGAATCTCAGTCATCTAAGAGGTAGGCTCTCAAAGTATCAGGAATCATTTTACTTGCAAGTAAGTACAGTAGGCCATCTCTCGATATTAATAGACACAGCTTTCCTGTCTCATTTCTTGTCTGCTGTCACAATAAATCACATTTGGATCCTCAGGTATCATTGCTGTGGACTCTTCGTTCCAAGCTGGACCTCAAACCATGGTACGAAAGGGGGAGAAGAGGGCTCAAAACATCCTCACCCTGAACTAGAATGTGGTGTTTTCTCACACCCAGCTCTGGGCAGGGCAGGAGTGGGGGGGATGTGAGCACAAGAAACAGAATGGGAACAGGAGCCGCACGTGGAGGCTTCATAATACAATGATATGCAGGGTCTTCCCGTAGGCCCAGTGCCTTGAGTGGGGAGGAGGGGGGAGGCTTTAAGAGGACACTCAGCGAAGAGACCATCTCGCCTATAGGCAGAGTGAAGTTCCATTATCATTTAGCTAAAATGTCTTATTATGCCTTGGGATTGCGATTTGCATCCATGGGCTATTTAAAAGTGCACACATTCCAAATATTGGGACATTTTCCCGGTATCTTGTTGTTATCGATTTTTTAATTCAATTCTACTTTGGCCAGAGAACAATCCTGCAAGATTTTGATCTTTCGATATTGGTTGGCTTCTGTTTTGTTGTCCAGCATATTGCTTAACGTGGTGAACAATCCCAACATGTTAAAAAAAGAACGTGCCTCCTGCAGTTGTTGGCTGTAAGGTCAGTGTTGGATAAATATCCTTCAGATCAAGTCGGTGGAACTTATTAAAATGTTCAACATCTTCACTGATTGCCTCGTTATTCTATCAATTCCTAGGACAGATGTAATAAAACTTGCAACTACATGTGTCACTTCTCCCTTTAGTTCCATCTTTTTTCTTTACCTTCATGTGTTCTGAACCTTTGTCATTAATCGTGTAACACATATGGTTGTTATATCTTCCTGACGCACTAAACTGTTTATCATTATGCCATACCCTCCTATCACTGACAATGTTTCCTGTCTGGAATTTCACTTTGTGGTGAAATACTTATTCTGGATTTCTGATGCTTATTGTGTCTTATCTTTTTACTTTTAAATTATTTGTATTAATTTATTTAAATTGTGTCTGTCTCGGGTAGCATATGGTTGGTTTTTGCTTTTTAATCTAGTTTGATGCTTTTTTTTCCTCTTAATTAAAATGTTTTATTCATTTTCATTTAGTGCTACCATTTATCTAGTTGGGTTTAAGTGTCTCATGCTAGTATTTATTTCCTAGTTAACCTATCTGCTTTCGTTTATGTTCTTTTCCTGTATTTTGGATTTATGTATTTTTTAAGTATTCTATTTTAATTCCTCTCTTTGTTTTGCATTGATGTTTTTATGGCTGCTTCTGGATAGATGACAAATGAATCCTTACCTTATGATTGTTAGCTTAAAGTTAATATTTTACTAGTTCACATAAAATGTAAGAACCTTATAACAGCAAAATTCTATTGCTATTGTTATTGTTTATTTTGTCTACATAAGTTAACACCATAATGCAATGTATTATTTTCGCTTTAAGTAATCAGTTGTCTTCCAAAAAAAAAATTAAGAAAAAAGCGTTTAGTTTATATTTTCCAGTCATATGTACCATTTCTGCTTCTCTCATTCTGTCCTGAGGCCCAACTTCATGTCTAGTTTCATTTCCTTTTAGCCTGAAGAATTTTCCTTAGCATTTCTTAGAGGCTGCTGACAACGGGTTCTCTAGGTGTATGTTGTTCTGAAACTATCTTTACTTTCACCCTAATTTTTAAAGCATGTTTTAAAGGTGCCATTCCTGACCTCCATTATTTATGATGAGAAGCCAGCTATCGTCCATACCCTGCTTTCCCTTGTTTGCAACTTAATAATGATATGTGGCTGCCATTAAAATTGTTCTGTTCATCTTTGCTTTTCAGCAGTTTGACTTTATGGTACTTAGGTGTAGTTCTCTTTGTATTTAAGTTACTATTAAGTTGCTGGCTGGTTCTCTTGGTCCTGTCAGGTTTGTTTCGGTCACTGTCAGGGCAGGTTGGTTTCAGTTTTGACATCTGTCTTAGAGCATGGCTGTTGTTCCTGACTGGAGTCCTAATTAAAAGGGTCAAGTACACAGTGAGGTGTCTCTGCTCCGGCTCTTCTAGAATTCTAACATCTCTCCGCATCATCTTTCACTCACATCCTCAAAATGTTGGACCTCTTGGCCTGGCCCTTTCACACATAGCCTAGCCCTCAGCCAAGGACTTGAGGTAAATTCTCTTGCTGACTTCTGAGGTCACCTCTCTCTATAGGTCCCTTTGCTCAGGCACTGTGGCCCACAAATTCCAGCTGCTTCAGCAGCCCAGAACCCCTTGGTTTCTCAGCTCAGCAGGATGTCCACTCTACTTCTCTAAATCCTCCTTGTACGCCTAGAGTCAACCACTATCTTGTATTTATGTTTATCACCTTTAGGTATGTCTTTATAACTTTCCTATTCCTGAACATATTCTCAAACAGGAGAATAGTAAGTAACCAAAATACTTAAGCCTTAGAATAGAGAAATGCTTTGGAAAGAGTATAGAAATTGTAATAGAAAGATTCTAGAGTCAAGAAGATTAATTAGAAGGTTGTTGAAATGGCCCATGTGAATGTTGGTAAAGCAAGGGTGAGAGCAAGGAAAATTGACAAGAAGACTCAAAAGACATTTATAAGGAAGCACTATCACATGAGATTTGACTTAGAGCTTGTACTTAAAACACATTTATTGGTATTATTCAAGTATTTGGAAACATAGGTCCCCATAATATGTCCTGTCAAATATTTAATGGCTGTCCACTATGCTCTAGGCACCATGCTGAGCTCTGTAGATGTGATGTTTAGAAAAGAAAAAGTAAGAAAACAAAAACTCAACAAGAAACAACATGTTTCTGCCTATATGGATTCCTCTGCTGTGCCAATGTACCTTCTGAAGGGACAAATCTACATAGCTGTTTTTTCAGTCTGAGAATCAGGAGGCACACATTGGTATGGCTGTGCCAGATGTGGATAGTCGGTGCCTATCCTAATTGGCAACACCTTATTCTAATCAGTTGATTCCCTGTTCTAAATGATGTCTGTGCTGTACCAGTTGTTAAATACTTGACTATTACTACAAATGACCAATAATATGCCACCCAAATGGTAAGCTGGATCTATCATACTCCTTTCTCAAGAGAAAAACATTGAAAGAATAGCCCTGCAACCCCAAATTATGGAGGATCAGAAACATTATTAAACGAGGAAGCTAATTGGCAGCAGGATAAGAAAAGCAGACACAACCGGATGCAATTGCATCACAACCGTGGTGTGGCATCAAAGCTCTGCCCGGATGCTTTGACAAATCTAGAATTTAAAACCACCCCCTCAGCTACAGACTGTGTATCCAATTCTTAGATCTTGTCTTCTTAGATATCCAGAAATTCCCCTAATCACTTCATGTGATTCCTGATAATAACTGCCCCCTTATTTAAGCTACCTGGAGTGGGTCTCTGATTATTAACCAAAGGGACAAATTAAAACTGTAACACAATCTGTAATTCAGAATATACATTATACATTAAACCATGACACCAGCCCTTTCATCAAACTTGAGCACTGTGTCATTTCAGGAAGTGGCCTAATATATTAAGAAAAAATGAGCAACCTGAAGCCCAAAGATATTTTTGGGGGGTAATGGAATTTACTCAGTTCTCTTGACTTTAGGTCTTAACACATGATGTAGAGCAGTGAGGGGTTCTCAAACCAGAGGGCGCAACAGAATCACCAAGAAGGTCTTGTTGAAATACAAGTGTCCAGGTCTATTGCCAGAGTTTCTGTTTTGGTAAGTCTAAGAATTAGCATTTCCAACAAATGTCCAGGTGCTGCTATGCCCAGCCAACATGGCTCAGTGGTTGAGCATCGACCTATGAACCAGGAGGTCAAGGTTTGGTTCCTGGTTAGGGCACATGCCCCGGTTGTAGGCTCCATCCCCACAGGAGGCAGCCGATCAAAGATTCTCTTTCATCATTATTTCTATTTCTCTCTCTTTCTCTTCCTTCCTCTCTGAAATCAATATGTACTGAGTGGCCAGATTATTATGACCACCTGACGTTTGTAGACAAATTAACTATAATTTCACCCTGAAGTTGCTAGAGGGCCAGACCATTATAAATAGGGAAGCAGGTTGTTTACCACGAGAGTAGAAGTGATTTTTTTTCCTGAAGACATGGGTAAGCAACACGATTTAACAGCCCTTGAACATGGGATGATTGTTAGCACTCAGAGCCATGGAGCGAGTATCAGGAGTGATTTCAAGAACATGAGGGAAACTTTACCTTGCTTAGGTGGCCCTCATAATCACCATATCTCAAACCAATTGAGCATTTTGGGGGATGAAGTTAAAAGAGTCATCAGGCAGCTGGTTCCACAACCATCAAATCTCACAGAACTGGACAGTGCTATTCATCAGGCATGGTGTAAGATTCCTCGCATCACCTTTCAACATCTCATGGAGTCAATGCCAAGAAGAATCCTGCAGTATTAAAGGCAAAAGGTGACCCAATGAAGTACTGATAGGGCAGTTATAATAATCTGGCCACTCAGTGTATATATACTAGAGGCCTGGTGCATGAAAGTCATGCATGGGGGAGGAGGGTGTCCCTCAGCCCAGTCTGCTCCCTCTCCAACCTGGGACCCCGCAAGGGATGTCCTACTGCCTGTTTAAGCCCCATCCAGGTAGGATGGGGCCTAAACGAGGAGTCAGACATCCCTCTCACAATCCAGGACTGCTGGCTCCCAACTGCCCCTGATTGTCCCTAACCATTTCTGCCTGATGATCTGATCACCCCCTAACCACTCCCCTGCCAACCTGATTGATGCCTAACTGCTCCTTTGTCAGCCTGTTTGTCCCTAACTGCACTCCCCTGCAGGTCTGGGTCTCCCCCAACTGCCCTTCCCTGCAGGCCCAGTCGCCTCCAACTTCCCTCCTCTGCTGACCTCGTCCCCCTAACTGCCCTCCCCTGTAGCCTTGATTGCCCCCAACTGCTCTTCCTTGCAGGCCTAGCCCCTCCCAACTGCCCTCCTCTGCTGGCTATCTTGTGGCAGCCATCTTGTGTCCACATGGGGGCAGCCATCTTGTGTGTTGGGGTGATGATCAATTTGCATATTACTCTTTTATTAGATAGGATAGAGGCCTGGTGCATGGGTGGGGGCCAGCTGGTTTGCCCTGAAGGATGTCCTGAAGGGTTCCCTTGGGGCATAGAGGGGCCTGGGCAAGGGACCTGTGGTGGTTTGCAGGCCATGCCCCCAAGGGACCCAAGTGGAGGCCCTGGTATCTGGGATTTATTTATCTTCTACAATTGAAACTTTGTAGCCTTGAGTGGGGACCAAGGCAGGTCAGGGCTGTGGGAGCTTGGCTTCCTCTATAGCCAGGGGCAACCCTGGCCTCCTGCTCTCTCCAGCTCTGTGACTGCCATCATTTTTGTTGGGATTTATCTTCTACAATTGAAACTTTGTAGCCTTAAGTGAAGGCCTGGGCCAGCCAGGGTGTTCAGAAAGCTTGGCTTCCTCCATTATCAGGGAAACCCAAGCATCCTGCTCACTCTATGGCCGTAGCCATATTTGTTGGGTTAATTTGCATACTCTCTCTTAATTGGCTGGTGGGTGTGGCTTCTGAGTGTAGCAGAATGATGGTTAATTTACATATTACTCTTTTATTAGATAGGCTATATATGTGTATATATAGATAGATAGATAGATAGATAGATAGATAGATACACACACACACACACACACATATATATTAAAGTGGAGACTGAACATATAACTTAGGAAAACAATTAAGGGAAATAAGATGTTTGGTTGCTTGAGGTAGCAGCAAAATCAAAGCTGTGTTCAGTGACCTGACAGGTTTTCATTCCTCCACTCAGCAAATATTTATTAAGCATTTACTCTTGCCAAACACTGTTTTAGGAGCTGGAGAGAGAGAGCAGCAAAGATAAATTTTCTGTTCCCACGAAGCTTATCTTCAAGTGGAGGCAGACATACAATAAACAAGTGAACAAAGAAATGAATGAGTGAAACAGATAATTTCCAATTACACTTAGTTCTGAGAAGACTCAATCAATTATATGTAGGTCTTCCTTTCCTCGTGAAGGCAAGTGTGGGCTGAGGGTAGGTCCTGGACTAGTCAGAAAGACTTCTGGGGGAGAGAGGGAGAAGGAGACATATAAGCTGACTCCACGAGGACAAGAAGCATCAGCCAAGTAAAGACTGTTCCATGGTAGGCAGAGCCCCGATGGAAAGATCAACCTCTCAGAGAAAATAGGCATTAGGAGGGAAATTAACAACGGCTGTGTGTGTGTGAATATCGACAGTAAATGGAAGGTTCTTAAAGGCATTTTCTTCTCAATGCCCAGGATTCCTTAGTTTAGAAGTGTATGCCTTCTCCCTCAGGGAGCCCTCCACAGACCCAGACTCTGCTGTTTGGGAAAGATTGCTTGCTGCAGGGTAGAGATCTGCTGAGGTCGTTTCTTTCTTATTGTTTTTGTTTGTTTGTTTTATTGTGCAGGTTGTTTCTTTTTAAATTGTTTGAACCAGCCCTTATTGCTTATCATGTAATGCCTCTTACCTGCACGCTCCCTGGTTTCAGATTTGCAGAATAGAGCCCAACGCTTGCATACGCTCGGCCTTTCTCCCCTGCTCTCCTGCCCCTGTGGTTTTTCAAAAGAGAAACACAATCCAATCTGGGCAGAACTCAGTCCCTGTGGCCTTGGCAGGGGAGAGAGGCCGTTATGGCCATTAGGATCGAATTAAACTGTGACTGGAACAAGTACCTACATTGTGTTTGGGGTAATCTGCAAAGAGATGGATTTATATTCATTTATTTCTCGTTATTCATAATAGTTGTTTATTGTCCCCACTGCCCTCCCCTGGGGTCACAGGCTCCAGGCGGGCGGGGCTGTCTGCCTGTGCCTGCAGACAGATGTGCATCCAGCTCCTGGAACTGGCTGCACAGTGAGTACTGAGTGAGTCAGTGGTCCCTGTCCCTGGGGGGGATCCGGGCAGGAAGGAAGGCGGGGTCCGTCCTCTTGTCTTTGGCTTCTTGTCTTTGTTCCCCTCGGTGCTGACTAGAGGGGTCAGCATCTTCAGGGCCAGCGTGCCACCCGGGGCTGTTGGGTGGCTGACCCTAGAAGGGCTCTGAGAGGAGAGGGCAGGCTGGCCCCAGCCTCCAGTGGGAGCGCGGTGTACTCGGAGCTAACGCCCTGTGACAGATGGCTCTGGGAGGGGACGGTGGCAGGCGAGTTGCTCCCCGAGAATTGATTTCTGTGCGTTGGAAAAGCTGTGGGGGCTCTGGGAGCGTTCGGAGGCGGATGATGGATGGAGATCAACGTCCTGTTTGCAGCCTTTCCCCTCCCTGCCAGACAACCTGAAGGAGTGTGCGAGAACAGAGGAAATTGCTTCCCAGGGAGGCGATGCTCAGGGGCAGCTGAGCATGGAGGCCTCTCCCTCCTCCTTTCCGGCTCTCCAAACCCCGAGGGCCAGCTCAGGGCCGCCTCTGGAACATTCTCTGACCTTTACTGTGAAGATTCTCTCTCCTCTCAATTCCCATGCTACCTATTATTTCACTTCCATTCAACTAACATTTACCAATTCCCTGTGTGCTCCAGGTAAATGATAACAATGTCACCACCATCCCACCCTCTCGGGAATTTGGGGGAGAGGCACTCATTAGCACGCTCACAGGGCATAACCACATGCTGCTCTAGAGTGTATGTTCCCCTCATCTGCATGCCTATACACTGAGTGGCCAGATTATGATGATCTCTAAATGCATAATAATCTGGCCACGCAGTGTATTTGTATCTCAAATGGGTACCAAAAGCATTCCAAACCTTTGCTGGAGATCAACCACCTATTAGCCCTGAGCTTTCCATCAGCCAGTGCAAAGGGAAAACCTGATCAGATGCATGATTTATAGTATCTTTTTTTTAAGATATATATTTTTTCTTTTAACTTGATATTTTTTTATTTAATAAATCTTTATTGTTCAGATTACAATTGTTCCTCTTTTTTCACCCCTATAGCTCCCCTCCACCTGGCTCCCACCCATCCTTCTATCCTTATTTCCTGCCCCCAACCCCATTGTCCTCATCCATAGGTGTATGATTTTTGTCCAGTCTCTCCCTGCACCTCCCTCACTCCTTTCTCCCTGAGAATTGTCTATGCCTGATTCTATTATATTCGCCAATTTATTCTGTTCATCAGATTTTTAATTCACTTGATTTTTAGATTCACTTGTTGACAGATATGTATTTGTTGTTCATAATTTTTATCTTTACCTTTTTCTTCTTCCTCTTCTTAAAGAGTACCTTTCAGCATTTCATATAATCCTGGTTTGGAGTTGATGAACTCCTTTAGCTTTTTCTTCTCTGTGAAGCTCTTTATCTGCCCTTCAATTCTGAATGATAGCTTTGCTGGTAGAGAAATCTTGGTTGTAGGTTCTTGCTATTCATCACTTTGAATATATTTCTTGCCACTCTCATCTGACCTGCATAATTTCTGTTGAGATATCAGCTGACAATCATATGGCTGCTCCCTTGTAGGTAATTAACTGTTTTTCTCTTGCTGCTTTTAATATTCTCTGTCTTTTGCTCTTGGTATTTTAATTATGATGTGTCTTGGTGTGTTCCTCTTTGGATTCCTTTTATTTGGGGTTCTGTGAGCTTCATGGACTTGTTAAGCCTATTTCTTTCACCAGGTGGGGGAAGTTTTCAGTCATTATTTCTTCAAATAGGTTTTCGGTATCTTGCTTTCTCTCTTCTTCTGGCACTCCCATAATTCGGATGTTGGTATGCTTGAAGTTGTCCCAGAAGCTCCTTCACATTTTGGGATTATTTTTTCTTTTCCAGTTGAGTGTTTTCTGCTTCTTTGTATTTCAAATCCTTGACTTGATTCTTGCATTCCTCTAGTCTGCTGTTAGGTCTCTGTAAAATATTTTTTATTTCAGTCAGTGTATATTAATTTCTAGTCGGTGCTTTTTCATCTCTAGTTGGTCCTTTTTCATCTCTTCTTGGGTCTCTCTTAATTTATCCATATTTTCTAGGAAATTCTTGAAAAACCTTATAACCGTGGTTTTGAACTCTATATCCAGTCACTTATTTTCCTCTATTTCTTTAGTTTATGATCTGTTCCTTTGTCTCTGCATTTTCGCTGCTTCCCTGAGTTGGTAGAGTAGCTTTGTGTGTTAGGTGTCCTATAGGGCCCAGTAGCTCCACCTCCCTTGTTACCTGAGGTGGACACTCTTGGTGCACCCCTTTGTAGCTGTGTGCACAGCCTTTTTATAGTTAAGTCTTGATTGTTGTTAGTATCACTGGGGGGAATTGACCTCTATGCCAATTGGTTGTGAAGATATGCTGTGTCTATGCCAGGAAAATTTTTGTGCTGGAGTCAGCCTTATGGTACAAGACTTGCAAAATTGCAAAAGCCTTTGTGTTCAGTTTGTATGGGGCAGGATCTCAGAGCTGAGCAGGCATCCTTGGCTTCTCGTCAGCCCTGCCCTACACAGCCCTGTGTCTCAGTGTCCCTCGGTAATTGCTGCAGCCCTCTCTGCACATTCGTGCTTGCACACCTCCAGACCTCTGCCTTTACGACTCCCGAGTTTCCGTGTGCTCCGGAAACCCGTATGAGTCTGGGTCCCTAGGATCTCATCTGAAACTGAGTTCAGTGCAGTCAGAAGTGGATTTCACCCCAGTTGGGAGGTTCTGTATCCCTCCTAATAGAGAAAGCCAGTGGCACAATCAGCAATCAGTCCTCTGTGTGTGCACTCAGCTCGCGTGCTTCCAGACTTCTGTCTTTTTCAGCTCCCCTAAGTTTCCGTGCAGCCCTCCTTTTTCACAACAGTCCAGATTTCCCCCATATGAGTCTTGCCCGGAACTGGGGTTCAGTGCAGTGGGGAGTTTTCATCTCCCTCTCACAAGAGAAAGCCAGCCAAGCACTCCACCACCCATCCTCTCTACTCACGTCTCCGTACCTCAGCTTTTTGCAGCTCCTCTGAGTCTCCATGAGTCCCTCTTTTTCTTTCTAGTTGTAGAATTTCCACTCAGCCAGCTTTCCTGTGGTCCTGGATGATATCTTTTTTGTCTTTTAGTTGTAATTTTGAAATTGTTATACGAGGCAGCAGTTTAGGTGTTCACCTATGCCCCCATATTGGTTTCTCCTCTATAGTATCCCTGATATCAAATAAATGACGTACTTAAGAGAAGTACACTGAGTGGCCAGATTATTATGCATTCAGAGATCATAATAATCTGGCCACTCAGTGTATATTTACATATTAACTATATATGTATATGTTTATTATATGTGTGCATGTGCATGTATGAATTTGTTCTTTCATTAGACTTTAAGCACTTTGACCACAGAACTGTATGTTGGGTGTGACATCTCTCAGGGTGTAGAGTATAAAGTAAATGTATATGAACTCCTTTTGAAATGGAAAGGAAATGAATTTGAGGTGGTAGTACTAGAAGCCAATTCTAGCATGTCATAATTGAGTTTCAACGAAAGGTTTATGGAACTTGGGGACTCAATAAGGGCTGAGTCACTAATGTTATTGCCTGTTGGGAATGGCTAAAGGCATTTCCTGAAACCTGAAAAGGATGCATTAAATTAGTTGTTTGCTGCCAGACAGCTCAGGGCATCTTAATCTACATGTTATTTTTTCCTACTGGCCAAACACCTGAACGGCCACAGGCAATTTCCCAATCTGAAATGCTTCTGTATGGAAACCCTAGCCTTTGAAGTGTATATCTCCACCTGCCTTAGGACAAATTATGTTAATAAAAAGTAAGGGATCCTGAGACAAGGAGAACTTGGTTTCTTCAGCTAGCCTCCTTTGACCCCTAATACCTTTCAAAATTGTCTTTTGTCTCTGGACTATTACTGAAGTTACACACAGCCTTTCTCCATATTGCTGAGCCCTTCTTAATGCTAGAACAAGAACCCCAGTAGATAGTGCTGTGGTCAGAGCATCTCCAGGAAGAAAAACAGCCAAGTGTTCATGTTTGTCACAACTAAGCAGTTTCAGGTACACTTTTTCCACTTGAAAAACACACACAGAATCAGCGGGAACAGAACAGGATCTTACTGCTGACCTCAGGACTACCTGGTAAACTGCTCATTCCTTTATAAGGCAAGTAAATAGGCCTGTAAAAAGCAACTTGGGATCATCATAATGGGGAAAAAACAAAGTTGGATCCCTATCTCATAACACACAAAAACAAATTCCAGATAGATTAAAGACTGAGATGTAAAAAGAAAACACAGATGTTTAGAGTATCTTTTTGTAAGCTGGTGACAAAAAAAGGTCTTCCTAAATAAGATAAAATAAAAAAACAGAAATCTTTAAAGAAAAAGATGGACAGATTTGAGCATATTAAATGTATAATGTTTTTAATAAAGAGAGAAAAGTGTCTGTCTGATGTGGTTCAGTGTTCAAGTGTTGTACCATGCACTGAGAGATTGCTGGTTCGATTCCAGGACAGGGCACATGTCCAGCTGTGGGCTAATCCCAGGTTGGGAGTGTGCAGATGGCAGCTGATGGATATTTCTCTCTCAAAGATGTTTCTGTCTCTTCCTCCTTCTTCCTCTTTAAAAATAAAAATATATATGTATATTTTTAAAAGAAAAAATATTAAATAAAAACACCAAGTATGTGAATATTATTCATATAAATAGAGATCAGTAGGAAAGGTAAGCATTTTTTAAGACACTCTAAAAAAAGGATTTTTTAAAATGGCATAAACATAAAATTTATGGGAGAATAAAAATGGGCAACAAGGGATATCTTTAATTTTATCTCTTAGGATAAGCTGCTTTTTTATTGCCACTAGTCTGTTTTTGGCTCCATTACAGCAAAATTCATGCCATTCATGTGAGATCATAAAATAAGGTACTGTCCCTGACTTAAATCTTTTAGAAAGAAGAATTTTACCCTTTGGTGATATTTTACCTATTTGCAGTCATCTAGGTTTTCTTATTATGACCTGGAAACAAGAGGAAAACGTACCAGAGCCTCAGCTTGGAGCCATCAGTAGAAGATCAGTCACAGATCGTTGTCACCAAGATAGAGCCTTCTATTCACTGCCAACAGTGGACCATCTTTGATTGGTGCAGGGATCCAGCATTCTCAGCAGTGATGAGCTAAATGTTCCTAGAAAAGTAAAGAGTTTGTATCAGTTCCATAATGTTTCAGAGCTTCCTCATTCAAGGCAAGCCGACTTCAGATCACACATATCTACACACAAAGATATGATGCCTCCATATCGCCAGGCACTGGGAACGTAAGCACACCCACTTGTCCTGTTAGAAGTTTTCTTCTCATCCAGGGCCCTTTAAGGGGTAGGTACCCATGTCCATAGCCTTTGCTGCCATGGTAGGCTGGGTACACAGACCCAAGGAGGAAATAGGAGAAACACAATCTATAATTATAAAAGCATAATATGCTAATTAGACCAGATGTCTTTCCATGTCTGATGACCTTCCAGACAAAGCTGGGGCTGTGAGGGAACCGCTGGTCCTGGGTGCCAGAGGGAAGCCGGTGCCAGCAGCCAGGGAAAGAAAGGCCTACTCTTGCACAAATTTCGTGCATCAGGCCTCTAGTTATATATATTAAAAGGGATGTTAATGGAGCTGGGAAGAGACATTTCAAGAATTACCTGGCCAGCATGGCTCAGTGGTGTAGCATTGACCTATGAACCAGGAAATCACAGTTTGATTCCCAGTCAGGGCATATACCAGGGTTGTAGGCTCAATCTATCCTCAGTCTGGGGCATGCAGGAGGCAGCTGATCAATGATTCTCTCACCATTGATGATTCTATCTCTCTCTCCTTCTCCTTTCCTCTCTGAAATCAAACTATATATATATATATGCCAAGCAACCAGAACATTTGCTTTAAGCACTTTATTTTTTTATTTAATAAAATATCTTCCCTTCACCCAGCTCCCACTCCTCCCTCTGCCCTTACCTCCCCCCCGCATTGTCCTCATCCATAGGTGTATGATTTTTGTCCAGTCTCTCCCTACACCTCCTCACTCCTTTCCCCCTGAGAATTGTCTATGCCTCTGATTCTATTATATTCACCAATTCTGTTCATCAGATTTTTAATTCACTTGATTTTTAGATTCACTTGTTGACAGATATGTATTTGTTGTTCATAATTTTTATCTTTACCTTTTTCTTCTTCTTCCTCTTCTTAAAGAGTACCTTTCAGCATTTCGTATAATACTGGTTTGGTGATGATGAACTCCTTTAGCTTTTTCTTTACCTGTGAAGCTCTTTATCTGCCCTTCAATTCTGAATGATAGCTTTGCTGGGTAATCTTGGTTGTAGGCTCTTGCTCTTCATCACTTTGAATATTTGTCACTCCCATCTGGCCTGCATAGTTTCTGTTGAGAAATCAGCTGACAATTGTATGGCTGCTCCCTTGTAGGTAATTAACTGTTTTTCTCTTGCTGCTTTTAATATTCTCTCTTTGTCTTTTGCTCTTGGTATTTCAATAATGATGTGTCTTGGTGTGGTCCTCTTTGGATTCCTTTTGTTTGGGGTTCTGTGAGCTTCCTGGACTTGTAAGTTTATTTTTTTTCACCAGGTAAGGGAAGTTTTCAGTCATTATTTCTTCAAATAGGTTTTTAGTATCTTGCTCTCTCTCTTCTTCTGGCATTCCCATAATTCTGATGTTGGTATGCTTGAAGTTGTCCCAGAGGCTCCTTACACTATCTTCATATTTTTTGGTTTCTTTTTGCTTTTTGCTTTTCTGGTTGAGTGTTTTCTGCTTCTTTGTATTTCAAATATTTCACTTGATTCTTGTGTTCCTCTAGTCTGCTGTTAGGTCTCAGTTTAATATTTTTTATTTCAGTCAGTGTATGTTTAATTTCTAGTTAGTCCTTTTTCATCTCCTTTTGGGTCTTGCTAAATTTATCCATCTTTTCTAGGAAATTCTTGAAAAACCTTATAACCGTGGTTTTGAACTCTATATCCAGTTGTTTGTTTTCCTCCATTTCTTTTGTTTGTGATCTGTTCAATGATTCTCTCACCATTGATGTTTCTATCTCTCTCTCCTTCTCCTTTCCTCTCTGAAATCAAACTATATATATATGCCAAGCAACCAGAACATTTGCTTTAAGCACTTTATTTTTTATTTAATAAATCTTTATTGTTCAATTACATTTGTTTCTCTTTTTTCCCCCCATATCTCCCCTTCACCCAGCTCCCACTCCTCCCTCTGCCCTTACCTCCCCCCTGCATTGTCCTCATCCATAGGTGTTCTTTTGTCTGCACATTTTTGATATGCCAGGAGAACTTCTCTGCTGGAGTCAGCCTTATGATACAAGACTTGCAAAATTGCAAAAGCCTCTCTGTTCAGGTTAGATGAGGTGGAGTCTCAGGACTGAGCAGAGACAACCTTGACTTCCTGTCAACCCTGCCCTACGCAGCCCCTGGGTCTCAGTATCCCTCTGTAATCGCTGCAGCCCTCTCTGTGCACATGTGCACATCTCCAAACCTCTGCCTTTCCGGTTCCCGTATGAGTCTGGGTCCCCAGGTTATTTCCTGAAACTGGGGTTCAGTGCAGTTAGAAGTGGATGTCAGCACAGTTGGGAGGTCCTGTCTCCCTCCCGCTAGAGAAAGCCAGTGGCACAATCAGCAGTCCATCCTCTCTACACGCAGTGGTGTGCACGCCTCTGCCTTTTCCTGGCTTCCCTAAGTTTCTGTGCACTCCTCCCTATCACAATAGTCCAGACTCCCCTCATGTGAGTCTTGCTGGAGCTGGGGTTCAGTGCAGTCAGATCTGGGGTTCAGTGCATTCGAGAGTTTCTGTCCCCTCCCACAAGAGGAAGCCAGCCAGGCACTTTGCCACCTGTCCTCTCCATGCACATGTCTCCGTACCTCAGCTTTTTGCAGCTCTTCTGAGTCTCCATGATCCCCTCTCTTTCCTTCTAGTTGTAGAATTTCCACTCAGCAAGCTTTCCTGTGGTTCTGGTTGATGTCCATTCCATCTTTTAGTTGTAGTTTGAAATAGTTGTGTGAGGCAGCAGTTTAGGTGTTCACCTATGCCGCCATCTTGGTTTCTCCCCTGCTTTTAAGCACTTTAAGCACTTTGATTATAGAGCTGTATGTTGGGTAAGGACATCTCCTAGGGTGGTCACTATGATGCACACTGCAGCCAGCCAACTGGCCTGATCGGGATGGGGCCAGTGGCAAACCTTCCACAGCCCCTCCCCCCAGCCAGCCTGGCCCCAATTGGCTCCAACTGGGGGCAGGCCAGACGGACCCTACCCATGCACGAATTAGTGCACCAAGCCTCTAGTAAAAGTATAAAAGAATTGGGCGGTGACTTTGAGAGGATTGGAACACTGGTAACAGAGAATTAGCTGAAAGGTAAAGGTGCAACTTCTGCCAAGTGTGACTGGAGAGAAAACTAAGAATTGAACTAGGACATGTCTGGGAGGGTTGTTGGTATGGCATGAAGTTGTGCGTATCACCTTTTTGTTAACTCCCCCTCAGGGCTCAAGGGCCAACAAGCTCTACAGCACCGAGAAGCTGCCCTGCCTGCCCCCAGCCTTTCTCTTCCCTCCCGTGTGTGAGAACTAGGTGTCCACAATGTATGCTGGCATATTTGGAAATCGTAATGAGAGTTTTCTCTTCTCATTTACCTTAACAAGGTACTAAAATATGTATCTCTCTCAGGCTCCTGCCTCAGGACAAATATATTGGACACGTTATTCTCTCTCCTATTTTGCTTGTTGCTTGCAAATGTGTGAATAAGCTCACCTCTTTCCTTCTCATTTCATACCCTCTGTAGCATCACATTAATAACTGCTTAACTGTATACACTGAGTGGCCAGATTATTATGATAATTGAATACATAATCATTTGGCCACTCAAGGTATCTCCTACATAGTGAAAGGCTAATATGCAAAGTTTCCCCTGGACTAGGAGTTCAACCACCAGGCAGGGTGGCCAACTGCCCATGTCCCCTCCCCCTGGCCAGGCTGGCCGGATCCCATCCATGCACAAATTCATGCACCAGGCCTCTAAAATATATATATATATATTTCCTATCTAATAAAAGAGTAATATGCAAATTGACCATATCTTTGCTACATTCACAAGCCACACCCACCAGCCAATCAGGAGTATTCAAATTAACCCAACCAAGATGGCTACGGCCACAGAGAGAGCAGGAGAGAGGCTTGGGTTGCCCCCAGAGATGGAAGAAGCCAAGCTTTCCACACACCATGGCCAGCCCAGGCCTCAGCTTAAGGCAACAAAGTTTCAATGGCTGCGGCTGGCCACGGAGTGAGCAGAAGGCTTGGCTTCACTCCAGGCTACAAAGTTTCAACTGTAGAAGATAAATAAATCCCAGATACCAGGGCCTCTGCTTGGGTCCCCAGGGAGCATGGTTGGCCTGCAAACCACCCCATGCCCCAAGAGAACCCCCACCCTGATCTGGGACATCCTTCAGGGCAAACTAGCTGGCCCCCAGCCATGCACCAGGCTGCTATCCTATCTAATAAAAGAGTAATATGCAAATTGACCATCACTCCAACACACAAGATGACTGCCCCCATGTGGTCAAAAGATCCTTCCCCCATGTGGACACAAGATGGCCAACAGGGGAGGGCAGTTGGGAGGGACCAGGCCTGCAAAGGAGGGCAGTTGGGGGTGATCAAGCTTGCAGGGGAGGGCAGTTAGGGGTGACCAGGTTGGCAGAGGAGGGAAGTTGGGAGTGACTGGGCCTACAGGGAAGGGAAGTTGGTGGGTACCCAGGCCTGCAGTGGAGAGCAGTTAGGGGTGACCAGGCCTGCAGGGGAGGGCAGTTAGGGGCAAATAGGCTGGCAGGGGAGTAGTTAGGCATCAATCAGGCTGGCAGGGGAGTGGTTAGGGGGTGATCAGGCTGGCAGGCAGAGGCGGATAGGGGCAATCAGGAAGGCAGGTAAGTGAGCAGTTGGGAGCTAGCAGTCCTACGATCGGGCCTAAATGGGCATTCGGTCATCCCTCAAGGGGTCCCTGATTGGAGAGGGAGCAGGCTGGGCTGAAGGAAACCCCCACTCATGCACGAATTTCATGCACCGGGCCTCTAGCATGCATACACACACACACACACACACACACACACACACACACACACACACACACACATACATTCAGAGATCATAATCTGGCCAGTGTAGATTCATATACTATAATATTCATACAATGTACATACTGTCTGTGTTATTTAAGTATGTGCATATAATATAGATGATTATGTATTTCAGGAACTCTTTGATAATAAATATAAAATATACACAGTATATACATTGTGGTGGAAGCCAGGTATAAACATACGTATATACAAAACAGCTGCCGTAATCCAGGCAGGTCAGTCAGCACAGTACAAAGGCAAGTAAACCCTGGGGCCCCATGTGCATCCTGCTGGCCTGGGTAGAGCATCAGGTCCAGAAAGATGGCATCAACGTGGGGAGGCAGGTCAAAAGCTATCCCAAGTGCTCCTAGGTTTTACGAGTTACACCCACAGAGAAGGGGGAAATTGGAACAACAAAAGCCAACACAGCACTCAGAGACACACAACAGGGGCAACTGTCTGTCTTAGGCTTGGCCAAGTAATGCCTCTCCCAAACCAAGCATTGTCATCCAGGTGATTCTTGTTTGTGGCACCTCAATGATGCACACCTATTGCATACTGAATATACCTACCATTGTGAAATGTTAATAATATGGGAAATTAGTTATATTCTCAACCCAAGTCTCACACAATTTTTATTGATAACGTTGCAGCAAATAGACACTTACAAAGAAAAAAATTGCAAAATGGAAAATGAAGCAACATTTCACGAATAAGAGTCAGTATAAAAAATAAACAATTGAACCACAGAGATTTCAAATATTGGGATTATCAAATAGAGAATGTTTAAAGGAACAAAGCTGGCATTAAAAACACAGGTAAGGAACAAGAGTCTATCCAAGTTGACAATATCCAAATTAAATTTGGAAAATATTCAAATAGAATGTATAGGAGCCAAAAGTATAATAAAAAAATAATCAGTGAGTTAAAGAGCAGTGTGGATGTGCACAGGCAGCTGAAGAGAGAATTGGTGAACTGGAATACAGGTCAAATAAATTACTCTGAAGGACAAGGATCAAAAGAGATGGAAATTACAAGAGTAGTTAAGAAACATTTAAAATTGGGTAAAAATGCCAATGTACATGTAATCATAATTACAGAAAAAGAGGACAGAGAGTATTGGTGGGAAGAAAAAAATTTTAAAAGAATGAGTATGTACCCTACTAACACATGACATGTTAATAATACGGGAAATTGGATGTGGGTGTATGTACTGTGCACTGTCTTTGTGCTTCTGTAAATCCAAAATTGTTCCAAAATGAAAAGTTTAGTAGCATACTTCCTCCGCACCAAGAAAAAATTTCCCCAACATACTATGAAGATACAATCCTCAGATTCAGGAAGTCATATGACTGCCAAGCGAATAAATTAAAAAAAAATAGATAAAAGAAGGTACTTGGTCACATCATAGCCAACCTACAGGACCAAAGGCAAGAAGATCATTAAGACAAGCCGGTGAGAAAGAAAAGATAACTACAAACGAGTGACAATTCGACTAAGAGCTGATTTAACAACAACGGGAAGTCAGAACCCAGTAAGAAAATATCTGAGATAACTGTCGGCCTGCACTGGTACCCTTAACAGAACTGCTTCTCAAGAACAATGGCAAAATAAAGACATTTTCAGATAAACACGGAGGAAGTTGAACTCCAAACTCTTACTAATGGAAATGCTAAAGGCTGTACTCAAAAGAGAAGAAAAAATTTATTCCAGAGGACAGGTCTGAGGTCTAAGAAAGAAGGGTACGTAAATATTTTAAATTCTAAATTTGGAAACGTTTGGCATTGATGTTATAAAAAATAGTAGCTCAGCAGGAGTGAACACTCCTTCTGAAAACTATAGGGAAGCAAGTCATTCCTCGCTCTCCCTTAGCTGCTGTGGTTGATCTGCAATCTTTGGCATTTCTTGGTTTATAGAGCCATCCTTCCAGTCCTCTATGTTCATATCATTGTTTTTCTCTGTCTCTCTGTGTCCAAATTCCCCCTTTTTTAAAAAAATATATATATATTCTATTGACTTTTTACAGAGAGGAAAGGAGAGAGATAGAAAGTCAGAAACATCGATGACAGAGAGACATCGATCAGCCGCCTCCTGCACGCCCCACAGTGGAGATGTGTCCGAAAGCAAGGCACATGCCTCTGATCGGAATCAAACCTGGGACCTTTCAGTCTGCAAGCCGACGCTCTATCCACTGAGCCAACTGGTCTCGGCCAAATTTCCCCTTTTTATAAAGACGACAGTCAAATTTGATTAGGACTCACCCTAATAACCTCATTTAAACTTGGTTGCCAATGTACAGAGTCTATTTCCAAATCAGATTACATTCTCAGGTCCTGGAAGTTAGGATTTCAGCTTTTGTTGTTATTGGGGAGCCGGTAGGGAGCATAATTCAACCCATAACGCTGTTAGGCCAGCAGTTGCCAACCTTTCGGACCTCACGAACCACCAGTGGTCTGCAGACCCCAGCTGGCGACCAGTGCAGGCAGTTAGACAGACTTGAGCAGAGCAAGGATGATGGGCACAGAGGGTCACCAGTGTGGCAAGCCCCAGGTGCCTAGCAGTGGACAATCAATTGTAGGGTGGGACCTTGCCCTCAGGGTGAATTTCCTCCCCTAGCGAATCGCTGATCATGCAGTTTGGATCCCCAGACCTTCCCTCCCTAGAGATAACATCTAGGCCTCAGTTGTATTTCAGCTCCAGGCCCAGAAAAGCAACAAAACCAGCCTCGGCTGATGTCAGGACCAGCTGCATGGAATAATGACCCCCGGTGCCAGCCAATCAACCAGTGGAGACCACAACCCTGAGAGGACACAGCTGAAAAACGGCTGAGTATTCCATTGAGATCGTCTCCTGGGACCTCCCTTCAAATCTCCACCCTTACAACCCTTAGGATGGAGGACCCAGAGCGCTCGCCTTCCCAGGAGCCCAGCTGAGCCTTCTCCTTTCCCTTTCCTCACCCCCTTCCTCATTACCTTCCTCACCCCCAAGCTCCCAGGGCCCTTCCTTTGCCTCCATTTCTTCTGGGAATTACCCCTTCTGCCTCTGTGATTTCCCCAGTTCTTTCCTAGCCAGAACCCAACTTCCGAGGCTGCTGAACCCAGGTTTAATCTGACCCACCCGTCAAACACCTGGTGCCCCCACCTGCAACAATAACACAACCCCAATTCTCATCAGTGAGAATTTTACGCTCCAGACTGCACCGCCGGTTCTCACTACTGCTGCCCGGTTTCTTCCCGCCTCCCACCCGCTCAAACCCGCAGCGTCAGAGATGTCCGTGGCTCCCTTCTGCTACGTTGTTTTTACTGGAGGCTGAATTGTGTCCTCCCCAAATTCCTACATTGAAGTCCTAACCCTCACGTCAGAATGTGGCTGTCTTTGGTGAGTGGAGCCTCCAGAGAGGTGACTAAGTTAAAATGAGGCCCAGTTCGCGGTAATCCAGTATGACCGGTGGACACACTGGGAGACCCAGGGGTGTGCACACACACACAGGAAAGACCTTGTGCGGACACAGTGAGAAGGTGGCCGTCTGCAAACCAGAAACTGAGGCCTCGGAAGAAACCACACCAGCCAGCACTTTGATCTTGAACTGCCAGCCTCCAGAATGATGAAAAAGAAAAGAAAAAAATAGTTGTTTAAGCCAGGGAGTGGTAGCATTGTGCTCTGCAGCTAGAGCAGATCAAAGCTGCCCACTCTCCACCCCGCACCCCCTTTCCCTGGCAATGTTCCCCAGCACTGTCCCCAGGCCTCACTTCCTCTTCTCCCAGGTGGGCTCCTCCCTGACGGACATCTCATCTCTGAAAGTCAGCATGTGACATCACATAGCCATCCGGGTTTAGGCAGGCAGGCATGGACCCCTATAGAGGGTGTGTTCCGTTCCCACCAGCTGACCAGAGTGGCCCCTCGTGCCCCCTGCAGCTATGATGGGCGTTGGGAGCAAAGGGAGGGACAGATCCCAGGGGCTGGTTGGAGTCTGTGGACACAGAGAGGAGGAAGAGGATCATATACACACATCAAGCACATCGCTGAAGGAGGTGCCTGCCTAAAAAGCGAGGTGCAGACTTGAATTCTTGACCTGTGTTCCCGTAGCCCCAGCAACGGAGAGAAGAGGAAGCCACGCATGCACCCTCTCCTACCTCCACATGCTCCCCGGGCTTTGGATCTATCTCTCCTGGAAAGCGCGTCCTCTCCTGGGCGGGAACCCAGGTGTCCCCTCCTCTTCTGGTTCTCCCGGCTCCTGGCCTTTCCTCTGTGCCAGGAGCCCTCACTGCAAAGAGCCTCGATGCGGATGGAACACCTCTCTATTCTGGGCTCCATGGACGCAAATGATGGAGACGGATTCCAAGAGTTCCCGTGCTCTGGAGACGGAAGATAAACAAGGAAACCACCAGAGTGTGGAGAGCGGCCACAGTGTGTGGACAGGTTCAAGCCTTGGACTGACGAGAGGGCACAGTCCTCTCCCGACCACGTGCAAGCCCCTGCTTGGAGGCAGAGCCCTCCCCGCACAATGATAGCCAGCAGCTGGGGTTGTCAGCGTGAACCTGTGGTCCGAACACGTGGCCCCACCTGCCTGAGTGATAGAGGCTGCAGGGAACAAAGCTTGATCAGGTGCATGACACTAAATAGGATGGAAATCCAGGAGAATGTTGTCAACATCTTGGCCACGCCCTGACTTTGCCTCGTGGCATCGGCTGTGAAATAAAGACCGGGTTTGTAATCCATGGCGCTGGCTCCCCATCAGGGAAGCAGCGTTCCACCCAGACCCAGCTTTCATCCTCTCGTCTGTCTTTTCTCCATCCCTCACCGCCCCTGCTCAGGCCCACGGAACCTGGCTGAGCCGGCGTGGCACATGGGGCGCCCTGGGGCGGAGTATGTCACAGCTGTGCAGGCTCCATTGGCCACACCAGAAAGCAATGCGCTGAGAAGTAACAGGAAGCTGAGATTGCAATTGATCCGGGGAGTGCTTTCGACTGGGTGGCCGCAGGTGCAGCCCCTGGGGGGGGGGGGGCGGGGGGGGCGGGGAGGAATGACAGTTTGTGATCAATGACACTATTACCCAGGCTGTGAACGCACCAGTCACACCTTGGCTCTCAGTTCCAACCATGAACAGGTTTGTTTATCTGGACCAGACAGGATGGAACCAGACCTAGAGAGAAAAGGAGCAGAAAGGGCTCTGAAGCCCATCCCCTCTGACTCTTTTTAATATATTTTATTGATTTTTTACAGAGAAGAAGGGAGAGGGATAGAGAGTTAGAAACATCGATGAGAGAGAGAGACAGCAATCAGCTGCCTCCTGCACGCCCCCCTCCCCCCACTGGGGATGTGCCCACAACCAAGGTACATGCCTTTGACCAGAATTGAACCCAGGACCCTTCAGTCCACAGGCCGATGCTCTACCCACTGAGCCAAACTAATTTTGGCCCCTCTGACTCTTCAGAGAGCACTTTTAACCTTCACAAAGCTTTCTTCTCAGGCCTTCGCTCAGGAAGTAGATGTTGTGAAAAGCTGTTACCGAAGAAAACAACACCAGGACACACACCATTTTCCTCCCCTGGCACCTCTGAGTCCCAGAAACACACGGACATTTGAAAAGTGACTTGGGATCTCAAAGGCAGATACTGTCCCTCAGGCCCTGGCACTAAGGCTAGGGGAGCCCTTTCCAGTGGGGCATACCTTTACCAAGGGGGCGAGAGCCAGGGGATGCAGCACCCCAGGTCTCACAGGGTTGCTCTGTGGGCTCTGCAGAAGCACTTTGTAGGACAAATGGAGGGGAGGGGGCTGAGGTGACTTGGGGATCATGGGTGGTGCCAGGAAGCATTGCAGCCTCAAGAATCCTCACCCCAACACAGAGGGAAGGACCGTTGGTCGCTTTCATGTGCCCATGAAAGTTTGGTTCATTCCGGGGCCAACACACTGACCTTCAGCTCAGGAAGTGACTTCTGGGTCCCTGGCTGCTTTTGAGGGGCCTGCCAGAATTTGACATGAAACAGCAGTTCTCCACATCCAGCCCTAAATCAAAATCTTTTTTTTTTTTAACCAAAGCAAAAGAGTGAGATAACTTGACATTTCGCATGCTTAAATTTAGAACAGATTACAGAAATTGGATGCCCACGTCATAAGCAGCTTCCTCTGAGCACGGCACACACACCCAGACTCCGTTTATACCCAGGCCTGTTCGTGGGCTGCGCCTCGGGACTAACACACAGATCAGGGTGCAACGTTTAGTCAAAGCCAGTGGGGCTGGTCTTTTCAACCCTGTCTTCATTGTCTCTCCTCCATAGTTAGGGTGAACTCACCCAGCTTTCTGTGGGACTTCTTGGGGGATTTGTTTGTGCTGATCGTATTAATGGACATGTACATGCAATCCTTCTGTCACCCAATTTAGGTCCAATCGATCTATATGCACAAGGTGGGTGCCGTGGAGATGAGGAAAGGGCAGAGGTTTGGCATCACAGAGAGATATGAGGTCCCTGAACTCCAGAGGCTTGTGTTCAATTAAGTAACCATCTAATGTTTAAATAGATCGATATATCAAAAAGGGAGATCCCTATTGTTAGAGCTGAACTATTAAATAAGACTGAGCTTGAGAATAATAATCCTATCTACTAAAAGAGTAATATGCAAATTGACCATACCTCTGCTACACCCACAAGCCATGCCTACCAGCCAATCAGGAGTGAGTATGCAAATTAAACCAATTAAGATGGCTGCGGCCACAGAGAGAGCAAGAGGCTTGGGTTGCCCCAGGCAATGGAGGAAGCCAAGCTTTCAGTTTGCCCTGGCAGGCTCAGGTTTCCACTCAAGGCTACAAAGTTTCAATTATAGGAGATAAATAAAACCCAGATACCAGGGCCTCCGTTTGGGTCCCTGGGGATGTGGCCAGCCTGCAAACCACCACAGGCACCTTGGCCAGGCCACCCCATGCCCCAAGGGAACTTCTACCCTGATCTGGGACATCCTTCAGGGCAAACCAGCTGGCTCCCATCCATGCACCAGTCCTCTATTCTATCTAATCAAAGGATAATATGCAAATTTATGATCACTCCAACACACAAGATGGTTGCCCCCATGCGGTCAAAAATGACTGCCCCCTTGTGGACACAAATGGCTGCCACAAGATGGCCAGCAGGGGAGGGCAGTTGGGAGGGACCAGGCTTGCAAGGGAGGACAGTTGGGGGTGACCCTGCTGGCAGAGGGAGGAAGTTGTGGGTGACCAGGCCTGCAGGGGAGAGCAGCTGGGGAGTACCAGGTCTGCAGGGGAAGGCAGTTAGTGGTGACAGGCCTGCAGGGGAGGGCAGTTAGGGGCAAACAGGCTGGCAGGGGAGCAGTTAGGTATTAATCAGGCTGACAAGGGAGTGGTTAGGAGGTGATCAGGCTGATAGGCAGAAGCGGTTAGGGGCAATCAGGAAAGCAGGCAGGAGAGCAGTTGGGAGCCAGCAGTCCTGGATTGTGAGAGAGATGTCTGACTGCCCGTTTAGGCCCAATCCAGGTAGGGCATTTGGACATCCCTCAAAGGGTCCTAGATTGAAGAGGATGCAGGTTGGGCTGAGAGACACACCCCTAGGCATGAATTTCATGCACTGGGCCTCTAGTAATACTACTACTAACAATAATAATAGTAATGATACCTTTGTTGAGCATCTATGTGCCTGGCAATGATGTTGTGTGCGAGGTACTTTTCCCATCTGGATGCTAGGACAGCAGATTCTGGGAAATGCCGAAGTCACAGAGTGAGGAGTGACAGAGCCACTGCCTGAGTCCACCTCCCGTGCTCATGATGCCCCTGCTGAGGAAGCCACGGCACAGGCTGGAGATGTGACTTACCCATGCCTGAATGCAAAACCTGCCAATAGATAAAGCAAGATGGCTAATAAAGGGCGCAGAGTCCATGGACCTACGCTGGACTTTCTGCAATCTCCTACTTATGACTTTAGGAACCTTGTACAACAACTCTTTGTGCCTCTGTCTCTTCATTTCCCCAATTTTTGTAATACCTCCCAACTCTGGAGTGTTGGGCAGGAAGATCCTTGTGAACTCTCCTCGTCTGGGTAAGTGCCAGGCAACCGAGCAACGTCTATTTAACTGCTGGTCCCTTGTTCTCGGCAGCCACATTGTAAAGGGCAATGGCTGCCTTTCTCAGTCGCTGGTGTGGCCTCCTGTAACTGTTCTGGGCAGCGAGATGTCAGCAGCAGCCCATTAGGAGCTTATGGGGCGGTCCTTGTTCTTGCTGATGGGGGGATGATGCTGTTGGCTTCACATCTTGGTTTAATGGGCCCGTGCCTTGAGCAGCATCAACCGTCTCCCAGCCTTGTAAGAAAGGCCAAAAGCTGTCGAAATCGGTTTGGCTCAGTGGAGAGAGTGTCGGCCTGGGGACTGAAAAGTCCCAGGTTCGATTCCCATCAAGGGCATGTATCCTGGTTGTGGGCTCATCCCCTGTAGGGGGCATGCAGGAGGCGGCTGATCGATGTCTCTCTCTCATCGATGTTTCCAACTCTCTATCCCTCTTCCTTCCTCTCTGTAAAAAATCAACAAAATATATATATATCAAATATTAAAAAAAAAAAAAAGGCCAAAAGCAACTGGCCTTGACCCCACCGAGCCACTGGACCAACAAGATCAGCTACTGAGCCAAACACTTCTTGGTAAGTGTAACAAACACAGCCCTTTGTGTTTAAACCTCTGTGCCTTTGGTTTTCCATCACTCGCAGCCTGGCATACCTTGGACTGATGCAGGTCCTCGTGGATGAGAGTGAAGTAGTAATGTGCCTTGTGATTCCCCGGTCATGCCACACCTCTTGATTAGTGAGCACTAAGGTATGCATGCGTGCATGCATCAGGAGCATAGCTCCAGGTGAACTTAGGAAACTCTTGGAATGATGGGACTCATGGAATATGGTGTCTCATTTCCCCAAACTAAAATGTGTAACGGGCAGACCTGTGGGCACCCATAGAACGTGAACTAAAGTTGGTGGGCTCTCAGGAGCAAAGTCGCCAGGGGCTGCGGCTCCTCCATGTGACCTCCCAGAGCCTGTCAAACCCTGGTGGGGACCTTCCTGAGAAGGATGGAAAGGAGAGCAGAAGTCAAGGTTGGAGATCCCAAAAGATTTCCCAGGGAGTGCCAGGAAATGTGGGGATAGGGTGACTCTGTACAATGCCCACCTTGCATCCATGCCTGATATCTGTCCCTCCACTCTCTCTCTGCATCATTTGGGTGTATAACTGACAATTTAATGCGGGCTTCAGCTCAGCCAGCGTGACTCAGTGATTGAGTGTCGACCTATGAACCAGGAGGGCACTGTTTGATTCCTGGTCAGGGCACATGCCCGGGTTGCAGGCTCCGTCCCTAATGTGGGGCCTGCAGGAGGCAGCTGATCAATGATTCTCTCTCATCATTGTTATTTCTATCTCCCTCTCCCTTCCTGTCTGAAAAAAAAAAAGTATATATTTTTTAAAAAGAATGTAGACTTCAGATTATCTGGGTTTAAACCTCAGTTATGAATACAATTCTAACCATGAAACCTTCTTCCTATGGCACTGGATACATTACTTAAACTCTCTAAGCCTCTCTTTCTTCATCTACAAAATGTGCCCAATACACTTAATTCACAGTGTGGTCCTGGGGCTGAAATTAGACAAGCCATGTTCTATGCATGACTCGGGACCTGGCCTGTGTTACATAATTGATCGTGTGAGTTATTTTAGGGTCTTCGGAGAGAGCAGGTGGCTCTTTGTCTGCGATGCTTCTCTTGACCTCCTATCTTTTATCACTCAGAGAGGCCACCTTGCCTCCAACCTCGCCGCTCTTCGCAGGCGTCCTGCAGTATTGACCAGCATGCTCTCGTGTTTGTAACAGGCCTTGAGGTCGGAGAAGCAGGTGGCGGGGGGCGAAGGCAGTCAGGACCTTGGCCCACACGCCCGTCGCAGGTCCTGGCCGGCAGCCTTGCTGTTGCCTGCATCAGCCTTTGAATACGTAATCAGGCAACCAGCCCGGGGCCAGGTCAAGACAGGAGCAGGAGTGCGAGGGGAGAGAGCTGGCCTGTGAAAGAGGAGGAGGAGGAGCCGGACACCCTCTGAGGGCCACTTCCAGCCGAACGGTTTGAGATTGGCACAAAACAGAACGCAGTCCGTTCCGCTCAGTGTGAGACAACACGGACGACCCGCACCCCAAGTCTGGGCACCCTTCCTCTGAGTCACACGAACCAGCCATAAATCTCCCCACGGCCGCGAGGGCTGGGCACACATCCCGCTCCACCGTCTCCCCTCTTCCCAGAAAGGGTTGAGGGGTCCCTTCCCCTCGCATTCATTTCAGCCTTTAACGTGGCACCGTGGAATTTCAACAAGACCGAAATAGAAGACAGAAAGGTTGGTCCTGTCAAAAGCTCTTCATATAATGATGAGAGTCCAACCTCTGCCTGCACCCCCTTCCCTCCCCTTCTCCCCACCACCCCAAAAAAATTAGGCTGCAAGACGCTGGGAAATGAACTGAGGCGGGGGGAGGGACCGCAGGTTGAGGACACGGTGATTAGTGCCATGCCCGCTGCTTCTCTGCAGGGGGACGCTCCTTGCCGAAGCCCTGCGGCTCCCTGGGAACTCTGCAGGCTCCTAAGAACCCCAGTTAGAGGCGCAGGCAGCAATTAGCGGCGCTAATGGGTTTGGCTGAGGCATGATGGCTGCCCCACTGCCATTCCCTCTGCTGAAGGTCAGCTGTGTTGCGATGTGCCCTCGTCGCCCCCAGCAGCTGCAGGAGGCGGCCAGGGACATCGGGGCCGTGCCCCCCGCTTTAGGATATTGGCCTCGCGGGCAGGCCCGGCCGGGAACACCCAGGCTGGCAGCGGGAAAGCAGAGGCCCGCTTCCCTTGAACATTTGCTTTATGTTCAGTGTTTAATTTGCTCTGGGAAAGGCAATCTCTGGAATGAAAAAAAAAAAAAAGCCATCCCGAGGTCCATGGAGCCCTCTCTTCTCCAGCTTAATTTCCATCCTAATGCTTCTGCGGCTCCCACCTTCAGGGGCAGGCATTGGCTGCTCTAATTCTGCTGCTCGCCTCCCCGGGGTGTGCTGTTTGGTCGGGGGCCTGCGCTGCTCTATTTCAGGGTTTGGAACACAATGAAAGAGCTCGATGTTGATGGAATGGGCGCCCGAACTTCCCCTGGGGATTCTTCCTTCTCGGCCTCAGAAGTGGGCGGCCCGTTAGCTCTACCGGCGGACCCGTGGCTCTCGAGCATCCTCCATTCGACATCCGGTGGCCAGGTGACAGAGACCCGCGCTCTGTACCCAGAATGACTTCAGGTGCCCGATGCCTGTCCCTCCCTGGTTCTGCGCTGGCCTCTGTATCTTTAAGAGGCACCCCAGTGTAGCCTTTGAAAGCACTCCTCGAGCTGAGCTGGCCTTGGGTTGGAATTCAGAGCTGCCACGTACCAGCTTGGGAACGTTCTTTAGCTTCTCTGGGCCTCGGTTTCTCATCTATGGAATT
Organism: Lasiurus cinereus; assembly: GCA_011751065.1. Taxonomy (NCBI): domain Eukaryota; kingdom Metazoa; phylum Chordata; class Mammalia; order Chiroptera; family Vespertilionidae; genus Lasiurus; species Lasiurus cinereus. Next base: position 13,090,313 of record JAAGEH010000297.1, on the reverse strand, counting down.
GGGTACCCACCCATGCAGGGCTGTTATTAGCATGAAATTAGTCCATGGATACGAATTGTCTGGGCGGGTGCTGGACACACAACAACACAGTCAGAGTCAGCAGGCGGTGGCTGTCATCATTGTTACTGTCATTAGTGCCTCCTGGGCTGGCCGGGATGCAGAGGCTGGAGCTGCAGTTCCCAGCATGCCCAGCGGGGGCGCCTGCCTGCATCTCAGCCGCACAGGGCCCGGTCCACCAGATGTCAACTGCCTGGTACCCACAGCGGGTGCTTCTATCCCTTCACAGGCTCCATCCTCATCCCTCCACCACACCGGGCCTGGTGACTCCTGGCTTGTTTGAGGAGGGCGAGCCGGCAGAGAGGAAATTGCCCGAATGCTGATTGTCATCCTCAGAAGGCTTTAGTCACTGGGCCAAGGCCACTTGGCTAGCAGGTGGCCTGGCAGGGGCTCACATCCACTTGCCTTGAGAGGGCACACTTGCCTGCCAGGCCCCTCGAGGTGATGACTTCCGCCAGGGGCTGCTCCGTGCCACTCCAGGCCGGGGAGTGGACCACATGTGGAGGATTCTCTGCAAACAGCGGTGAGGCGGTTGCATAACGTCCGAAGGCTGGAGCCGGCCCAGGGGAGAGACGCTGGCCTACTTTAGAGGCTGCAGGGAAGGCAGTTTCCCGCCGCTCCAGACACGGGGGGAGCTGCCACCTTCAGGCCTCGGGTGGATGGCAGGGTTCCTTCCTAAAACTCTCAGCCGCCACCAGTTCCACCCTGTGGGACCAGCCACCTCCCGACTCTGTGCCCCCGCCCCCGGCAAAGGGCCTCAGGATCAAAGCAGAGCCTGCGCCCCGCTGCCTGCATAAGTGGCCCGCTTCTGGGCGTGTTTGGATAAATTGCCCTGCCCAGGTGTGGTCCCCACGCAGGAGGACACGCAGCTGTCGGCCACTCCTCGGCGTTCCCCTCACTTGCTTTGCACCACATGGTCAGCCACTCACGTTAGTGGTTGCTCTACGGTGTGGAAATGCTGCCTGGCCGTATGCGGGCACCCCGGGGCTGTGGGCTGCCCTTGGCCTGCAGGGTGGTGTTCGGTGAACCTCAGGAGTGTGGGCGTCTTGAAGGCTGGGCTGGGACCGTGGGTTGGGCAGACGTCCATGTAGTGCCACTCCACCCAACCTCTCCTCGGGCCTGCCATGCCCCACGCTCCCCCTGAAGGAGGCCAGACCTTTGCCTGCCCGGTTCTCTCTGTTCAGGCTCTCGTTCCATCACCTGGGGAGCTGGCATTTTAGGCTGAATTTGCTCGGTCAAGGGTACGTCAGCATTGTTCCCAGCAGACCAGACAGACAGCCCCGGGGGATTTGAGAAGCTGCCAGAGCCTTTGGTGATGAGAATTTTCCAGCCTCAGTCTCCGCAGGTCCTGGCTTTTCCTGAAGTCCCTGCCCAGCAGTCTCAGCAAAAGTCAAAGATCTGGGCCCTGACATCAGACTCACGCCTTCACTGCCCCCAGGGAAGAGATCCATCTTCCTAGGGCCTCACAGAAGAGGGTTCGAGGAGAGAATGTGCCGGAAACCAAACATTGTCTCACTATGAACAGAAGGCTGGTCAACCTTAACTGCTCTGAAAGGTCAGAGCTAATCACTCACTGCTTAGTTGAAATATTGTTAGCTGAAGCAGCCTCCACCTGTTTGTTTCATGTAAATTTCTGTTCTTGGAATTTCCTGCCTAAAGGCTATGGGTGTGTTCCAAAGCCTTAATAAAAGGGAGAAAAAGGCCAGAGCAAGGGGTAGTCCTTTCCACTAGAGGAAGGCTCCCACCTGGCCCCCCAATATCGCCAAATTAATATTTTGTAGTCTCTCTTCGTTTGCGTACGGCCTCCTTCAGAACCCGAACCCTGAACTGGGAACCCTGAACCACGCAGGACGTGGAAAGAGGTTCCCACAAGAATGAACTTTGGGCCAGATCTGCGCTCCAGAACTTGAGTGCTGTGGGCCTGGTTCTAGGGAAAACTGCTCCTCGGGATGCTGCCTGCACAGTCAGAGAGCAGTGGCCCCACTCACCGTCATTCGCTGATGTGGGAACCCCTTTCACGTCCTGCATGGTTCAGGATTCCCGTTCAGGCTTCGGGTTCTGTAGGAGGCCGCACGCAAATGAAAAGAGACCAGAAAAGTATTAAGTTGGGAATATTGAGGGGCCAGGCGGGAGCCTTCCTCTAGTGCAGCCGTTCTCAACCTGTGGGTCGTGACCTGTTTTCTGATGGTCTTAGGCTCTACGGCAGTGACCCACAGGTTGAGAACCACTAGCAGGGTCGCCTAAGACCATCAGAAAACACAGATATTTACATTACGATTCACCACAACACGAGGAACTGTATTAAATGGTCGCAGCATTAGGAAGGTTGAGAACCACTGCTCTAGTGGGAAGACTACTGCCTTCCTTCGGCCTTGCCATCCCTTTTATTCAGGGTTGGGATACACCCTTTGCCCTGAAGCAGGCAATTCCAGTAACAGGTAGATTATTTTATCAGTAAGGATTTACAGGATTATTTGGTGGGGAAGTTGCTTCAGCGACCACTGTCTCCATTAGATAGGGGGGGTGGCTGGCTCTGACCTTTCAGAGCTTCAAGGTTGACCAGCCTTCCGGGCTCCTTGTCCACACTTGCTATTAGGGAGACAATGATCGGTTTCCGGCAAGCTGAGCAAACGGCAATGCGGGGAGCCCAGAACATGCGCACTCTGTGCTCCTGAGCTGCCTGGGTGCCAGGCCTGCTGGAAGGAGACGGGGCTTGCTTGAATCTGAGAAGGGGAGGGAGTGTTCTTGGGCCGAGGCACCCACTGGAGAGGACAGCCGCAGAATCCAGAGCTCCCCGAGTGGGAGAGAGAGGCCTCGGAGGGCATGTGAGCAAGCAGGTGAGGAGGCAATGACCAGGGCGCCACCCTGCTTGCTGGTTTGGTCATTTTGCCCCAAGATGACTCCTCCTCAGGCTCCTCCCCAGAGGCCAGCGTTACCTGCCCACTCACCCTCCACAGCCCTGGTCCCCTCTCTCCCCCACCCCCCACTTTGCAGCCCACCCACTGTCTACCCGGGCAGCTGATTCCCTGCGCTGATCCCTGAGAAGGCAAACACTTCTACGTGTTGAGGGGGTGGAGGGCAGAAAGATGTGATCTGTTGAAGGAGATCTGGTGGTTCTAAGGATTGGGGAGCCTATGGGAAAATGGGGGTGGGTGGGGACAGTGGGCAGAACTCTCAGCTCCCTCACAAGGCTCCTGGGGCACCTTGGAATCCCACCCAGGCCTCTATGCAGGTGTGATTGACACCCAGAAACAGAGTGAGAAGATGGGCAGAGATGTGTGCGGCTGAAAGGTCAGGCTGCTGGAGACAAGGATCTGGGCAGGCCTGCCGGCTGGAAGAGGGGTCGGTCCCGCTGAAGAGCTGGGTCCAGGCGTCCCTCTGGCTGTGGGGCCCAGGCGGCCTCCCTCAGGGCCACCTCCGGAGGGAAGGGAAGGTCTCAAGGAACGAGATGCATGAGCTGGGCCGGCCGTATACCCAGGTTCCACCTCCTACCCCAATTCTGCCCCGTGACCGCATCGCAAATAAAGTCACGGGAGAGGCATGTTGGTGCCTGCTCAGCGCTGCGGACACAAATCAGGCAGCTCCCCCGAGAGCTGAGCTCGCCAGTCATTTAATTATTCTTAACCACCATTAATAACTGCTGGGCCCGGGCAATGAATGGAGCCGCCGGGCTCTGTGACGAGGTGCCTGGGCCAGGGCGGCCCCGGCCGGAGACGGTTCTGAGCTGGCAGGCGCCACTTCCCCGATCCGTCCTCAGAGCACCAGGCCCTCCATCAGTCACTCCCGGCCTTATCTTACGGATCCTTTAAATAGCCGGCAGTCCCAATTTATTAGCAATTTTCCAGAGTGTCTGCCTCCTGGCTAGATGTGTTTTCCATCTTGAGAGCTGAAGGAATATTTATTCTGAATCTGGCTCTTTTCAAGACATGGAGGAAGGCCAGTCGAGTGAGCCTATGAGAAGGAGCAAGTAGATTAAGACATTTCCATTTCTTTTCTCCCTGTTTACTTGCAAAAAAAATAAATAAAAATCTAGTAGTTAAAATCAAAGTAATTAATTGGTTTGGGGTGGGGGGGGGGGTTTGCAGAGAATAGATGAAAAACAAATCTTTTATTTCAATCTTATGTTGCAATCTTCATGTACATTTTTTATTCCTCCCGATAGAATGTGATTTCTAAAAGCGGGTGAGAAGTTCAGTGGCCGCAGGCTCGAAGACTGAGCTGGGGGTGGTGTGGTGAGAGAGCCAGACTTCCCCAAAATCCAGCCTCCCTGCCCTGCCCTTATGACTCGGGCTTTTGGTGCCTTAGTGTTACCCAAGGTCAAAAGTAGCGGACAAAAAAAGCCACTCTTGGAATTATCGTGTTTTCTTTGATTACAAAATTTGAATTATTAACTGGTTATCAAGTAATCCGAGTTATTAATAGGTCGGTAGCAATCAGTATTATTGGTTTCATCTGGTTTTAGAGGCTCATCATACACTACACCTTCCTGATCCCACCTAAACGCAGAGCATTGTCTTCTTTCTGAAGCGATTTGGCCTTGTAGTTGATGTTGATGGTTGATCTGGATCAACCCATGATTTTGTGCCTTTGGGATTCTCAAAATAAATCCACTTTTCATCGCCAGTCAAAATTCCATGCAAAAAGGACTTTTTTTCATGCCATCGAAACAACCATTTTACTGATGACATTTGTTTTCCATTTGTCTCTCGTTCAGTTGATGTGGCACCCATTTTACTTCCTTTAAAATTTTTCCCATTGTTTGTAAATGATCAGAAATTAGTAAACAATTAGATTCAACAAATGAGAAATGTTTAATCTTTCTGCAAGTTGTTTTTGAGTTTGACACGCATCTTCATCCAATAATGCTTGTAATTGTTGGTCTTCAAACTTTTCTGTTTGACCTGGTCGTTTTTGTCTTTCACATCTAAATCATCACTTTTTAAGTGTTTAAACCATCGTTCACAAGTACCTTGAGGTGGAGCATGTTCACCATAAGCTTCCCGAAGCACACGATAACTTTCAGCAGCACTTTTCTTCCAAATAAATTAATGAATTTAAACTTCCCCCAAGTGATCTTTTTGAAATTTGACATTTTTTAAGCCCAAAAATATCTATGATGTTAACACCTTCAGAAAATTGGGCACATGAAGTTTTGAAGCTTGTTGTCAATACAACAAAATAGCACACATATCCAATGGCTTATATATCAACATATGCATAGCGTCATCTACTGAAAAAAATCCCCATTATTACCTGGTCCACCTAGTAATTAGAGACAGGTGCGGGCACTTCGCCGAAGAAGATATAGGGATGGCAAATCACTACATGAAAAAATGTCCACGTCACTAGTCACTAGACAAATGCAAATGAAAGCCACAATGATGTATCACTGCCCCCCGTTTTCAGAAAATGGGTGAAATGAAAGAGACTGACCCCACCAAATGTTGGTGAGGACAGGAAGCACGTGAAACTCACTCTCTGCTGGAGGGGAAGTAAAATGGTACGGCCATGTTGGAAACTTTGACCATTTCTCAAAGGATAAATATCTACCTTCTGTATGACCAGCCATTCCACTCCTAGGTATCTCCCCAAAAGAAACGAAAGCATGTGCCCATAGAAAGACTTGTATTCAAATGTCCCGAGCAGCTTTATTTTTAATGTCTTCAGAGTGGACATAACCCAAATGTTCATCAACAGGTTTATCAATAAATTGTAGCATGTCAAACAATGGAATACTAGTAGCAACAAAAAGGAATGTACTATTGATACCTGAAACCACATGGATTAATCCTCAAATAATTACCCTGCATGAAAAAAGCCAGACAAAAAGGAGGAAAAGAATGTCTACTCTATGGTGCCATCGATGAAATGCTAGAAAATACAAATTAATCTATTGTGGCAGAAAGCAGATGGGTGGTGGCCTGAGGGTTGTGGGGAGGAAAAGGTCATAGAGATGCACATAGAAAACTTCTGGGTGGTGGACATGGGCACTACCTTGATTGGGATGAAGTTTTAAATAAGTGCAATTGTATTACACCTTCATAAAGGCGCATTTACAAGTGACTTGACCTTGAAAAGAAATGGAATAAACTTAAGTGCATATTAGAAGTGGAGGACGCTCATCTGTAACGCTATCTACTATATGATTTTCTGGAAAAGGCAAAACTGGAGACGGTGAAAGAGCAGCGGTTGTCAGCAGTGACGGGGTGGAGAGGGATCAGTAGGCAGCAGTGCACACGGGATTTCAAGGGCAATGAAATTACTCTGAATGACTGAATACCGTACCTTACGATGTTGGACACAAGTCATTACACATTTGGCCAAACCCAGAGAACGTACCACGCCAGTAGTGATTTGCGATATAAACTCTGGACTGTGGGTGATTATGTAGATGTGCCAGTGTATATTCATTCATCCATCATAACATTTTCGCTCTGGTAGGGAATGCTGATAGTGGGGGAGGTTGTGCATGTGAAGGACAGGGTGTACAGGAGAAATCTCTGCCTTCTGCTCAGTTTTGCTGTGGGCCTGGAACTGCTCTAAAAATGAAGGTTTAGCCCTAGCTGGTCTGGCTCAGTGGATAGGGGATCAGTCCTGGGTTCCATTCCGGTCAAGGGCACAGGCACATACCTCAGTTACAGGCTCCTTCCTGGACCAGTCAAGGCTTCTGCAGGAGGCAACCAATCGACGTGTTCTCTCACATTGATATTTCTGTCTTTCCCCTCTCTTTTTCACTCTCTCTAAAAAATCAGTGGAAAAATATTCTCAGGTGAGGATTTAAAAAAAAGAAAAATATATGGGGCGTGAGGCTTCAGTGTTTGGACAGGTTCAAGCCTCGGACTGACGAGAGGGCACAGTCCTCTCCTGGCCACGTGCAAGTCCAGCCTGGAGGGCAGGGCCCTCCCCCTGCAATGATAGCCAGCAGCTGTGGTTGTGAGCTTGAACCTGTGGTCTGAACACGTGACCCCACGTTCCTGAGTGACGTAGGCTTGAAAGAGTTCAGGTGCTTGTAGTTAAGTAGGATGGAAACCCAGGAGAATGCGGTAAACATCTTGATCCTGCCCTGTCTTTGTCTTGTGGCATCGGCTGTAAAATAAAGACATGGTTTGTGGGGGTCGGCGCCCCACCCAGACCCAGCCTTCATTCTCTCGTCTGTCTTTTCTAAGCCCTTCAGCTGCCCCCACTCAGGTTCACCCTTGACACAAGAAAAAATAAGGTTTATTTTTTAAAAGTGGCTGAGCAATTGGGATATTGACTGTCTCCCATACCAGGGGCCTGGGGCCAGAGAGGAGAGGATTTGTTCAGGGGCTACAGATGCCGCTGAGGATCCAGAAGCTCCCCATATTTTGCCTCTGTCTTCCCTCACATTACAGATTACAGGCAGGCACGGCCCGGTATGATGAAGAGGAACTATTTCGTCCTATGAGTGCCTTTGGGAGATGGCTAAAAACTTCCTCCCAGACTCCCCTTTGTTCCCCAGTGGTTAGGGTTGAACCACATACCCATGGTCTGATGGCCAGGAAGGCCGGGCAGAAGGTGGGAGAAGGTGCCTGGGCCAGACGCTGGCACGTCTAGGACCCCGTGGCTTTCCTCGTTCCCCTCCAGTTTCCGCCGCCAGTGAACTTGGCCTCACCTGCCTTCTTCTCTCCGGTTCTGCCTCTCTGTCCTCTACCCCTGGAAGGGTTCAGTGTTTGCACCAACCTCTCTTGTTCCTGGGTATAGACCCCCGTCCATGCGCTTCTGTCTTAACAGCCAGACATGGGCTTCTGGGGTCATGCATCTGTTCTCAGGGGAACCCTGGGATCTTACCTAGGCCTGGTGCATAGTTTTGAACAGGAGACGAAGCTGATGGAGCTTGATAAGGTCTCAGAAAAAAAACAAAAAGGCAAAAGGTGGGGGGATGGGGAGAGGAGCGGCCTCAGTAGAGAAGGGTGTGGGAAGCACTGTTGAAATAGCAGAAGTGGTCAAGGGCTGGAGGATGTGAGAAAAGTAGACCTGGGAATGTCACCCTGCAATGAACAGGACAGAATCTGAGAGCAGAGCCGGCCCAGAATTCTCGCCTCGTTACTTCAACGTATGAATGAAGTTTGTTACCTCTAATAAACTGTTCATAAAACATTGCAGTAATGTTGAAGGGGCTAAAGGCTCCTAAATGTCCAGGCCAGGCCTTGCGGCCTCACCCAACACCCTCAGTTCTCCGGCGGGATCCTCGGGCTGGCTGAGTCACGGTCAGGAGTGAGCCTTGGATTCGCCATGCTTCCTTACTCATCAAATCGAGACTCGCTTCTGCGGTCAAATGTCAGCATGACTGTCCACCTCAGGCAGCACCCCGGAGACGCCCCGGAGGTTCCCGCCCCAACTTCAGTTGGCTGGTGGCCCCCGGGCCCTGGTGTTAGGATCGGGATGGTTCCTGCACACCGGACCCTCTCCACCGCTGCTGTTCAGAAGACAGGCCCTCTCCGAGGCCAGCTCACTAGCTGCGGATTTTTAAAGCCTTCAGGAACATGGGAGCTGGATCAGGTGAAAATTCCCAGCTGAGGACCACATTTCCGTTCTCCAAAGTTCCCCAGAAGCCAGGAAAGACACCTTGCAGCAACAGCTGAAGCGGACACCCCAGCGGACACCCCAGCCCCTTGGCATTAACCTGCGCCCACTTTTTGGAGTCTCCAAGGTCTATACCCAATTAGCCACTTTCTCCCACTCCAAAGCGTAGGGCTTTTAAAACCATACTCACTGGCACCCCCTGGTGGCCCCTAGGGCTGCTTCTAGCAGCTGCTCCCGGAGTTACTCTCCTGGAACCACAACCTCTGTCGCCCCTCCCTTCTTTTTGAAGGCTCCCTCTCCTCTCCGAAAGAGCTGAGAGCATCCTCAGCAGCTTTTCTTTTCTCCTTGTCTACCTCCTCCTTCGTCCCTTCTCCTCTGGGAGTCTCATAGGCAGTTTTCTGTTCTTTCAAAAACCAAAACCCTTGCTTCTCTGCTATTGCCTTCTTTATCCATTTCCACCCCAGCATTAGTACAAGGTACCTGTTGACTTGCCCTTCCCCTCTCCCTTCCGTTCACCCCCAGCCCCCTACCAAAATGGCTCTTTCAAGAGCACCTGTGACCTAACCACCGAAGTCTAAGGCCAGCCCTAACCGGTTTGGCCCAGTGGATAGAGCGCTGACCTGCGGACTGAAGGGTTCCGGGTTTGATTCCGGTCAAGGGCATGTACCTTGGTGGAGGGCACATCCCCAGTGGGGGCTGTGCAAGAGGCAGCTGATTGATGTTTCTCATTGATGTTTCTAACTCTATCCCTCTCCCTTCCTCTCTGTAAAATATCAATAAAATATATTAAAAAAAAAAAAGTCTAAGTCCATTTCCCGGGCCCCGTTCTTCTTCCCACTCCCCAACCGGCCCTCAATTCTCCACTCCCGGACTCTTCCTTTCCCCGGGACCCCAGCATTGCATCTGGATTACCCAGTGGGGCATCTGCACTGCAGCCCAGACCTTCTTGTTTGAATGAAAACACACGTTTCAAAGACGCTCTTCCCGTCAGGACTAAATCAGCCTCCGGTGTGCGGGCGGTTAGGGGTGTGGCCCCAGCAGCTCGCCCGCATCCTCTGTGATCACGCGTCCGCAGCACCTTCCACTTCAGTCACAGCCAGACTTTTGCAGCTGTCTCAGTGGTCTCCACGCATGTGCATGTGCTGTTTCCTTGTTCTGAAATGCCTCCTGCCTCCCTCCTCCCCACCCCCACCCCCACCTGCCACACACACACATTAGAGGCTCCTCCCTGTCTCCAGGAGGCAGCTGTGCTCCCGAGTGTTCTGTGAGCTCCATGACTCAGCAGCCACCCTGGCCTTGTGAGTGTCGGGAAGGCACACCCACGCGGGTCCTCCTGACTGGCAGGCCAGCACACAATACACCAGGGTTCTCTCTCCTGCTCTTCTCTCTCCACGCTGTCTCCCTCGGAGAATCCCTTTGCTCTCAGAGTTTCCATTTGCAGCTGAGTTCAACAGAAATGCCCTGGATGCTATACCGCAGGCACCCGTCTGGCTAAGGCTCAGCTGTCTTTACGCAGGTCTTCTTTCCAAGCCCAGGCCCGGGGTCCTGGTGGTCACAGGAGGAGTATTTCCTGGACATCTGTCGGGGGCCTTACTTCTCCAGTCACATCCCTCTGCACCTGCATGCTCTTCCTTTACTCAGAAGACTGTTAGAGCAGATTAGCCTCCGTGCCGTGGGTGGATCTCCTGCCACCAGCCAAGTCCTTAAGAGAAAAAGGACTGAGGTCTCCGGAGGACAAGGAATCCTGCCTGCCATCCACCTTTGGGATCAAGTTGCAATATCAACTCTCCCGCGGTTCTGGTTCTCTGGAGAACCCTGACCCACACACTGGTCCTGTCTCCTAACGCACTTCCTGCCCCTGTACTTGGTCCCCTCCAGTGATGCTCGCCGATTCTCCTGTAATGTTAATTTGCCTGCATCCATCACTGATTCCCATTGTTTATTGATTGACAGCTGTGTCTCCCAAACCTCACATGTTTACATATCTTCACCGGGATGTTTGACCTGAGCTTTCAAGGTCCCATCTATACAATTACTCATTTTATATTTTTTCTTTATATCAACCCTCCTCGGGGATATTTGCATTTTGTCAGGAATCCACAAATTAAAAAAAAAATACATTTTATTGATTTTTTACAGAGAGGAAGGGAGAGGGATAGAAAGTTAGAAACATCGATGAGAGGAGAGACATCGATCAGCTGCCTCCTGCATGCCCCCTACTGGGGATGAGCCCAAAACCCAGGTACATGCCCTTGACCGGAATCGAACCTGGGACCCTTTAGTCTGCAGACCGACACTCTATCCACTGAGCCAAACCGGTTTCAGCAGGAATCCACGAATTTTAAGATGAAAAGCTCTTGCGGCTGTAAGTGTGGGTCTCAGTCCAAAGGCGAGGAGGCATTTTGTGGAAGGAGACTTTCCTAGTTCCCGGAAACCACACAAGAGTGTCCTCCTGACTTGCAGCTCCATTTGTAGAATGGTGAACCCTAGGCCAGATTGGGAGGCTTTCAAAACCGTACTCATTGGCACCCCCTGGTGGCCGCCGGGTGGATAGAGCGTCAGCCTGCGGTTCCATTCCGGTCAAGGGCATGTACCTTGGTTGCGGGCACATCCCCAGTAGGAGGTGTGCAGAAGGCAGCTGATGGATGTTTCTCTCTCATCGATGTTTCTAACTCTCTGCCCCTCTTTCTTCCTCTCTGTAAAAAAATCAATAAAATATATTTTTAAAAAAAGATTGGGCGGTGTGACAGACTGGGCTCATAGCCTCAGAGACGGTGCCCTCATGCAGTCCGCCTCCCCGACTGTGGGTGCAGGGAGGACTGTGAGGGCTGGCTCTGCCCACTGCTGGGCATGGGGAGTGTGAGAGTGAAGAGAGGGCAGGAGAGCGGCCACCCAGGTTTCCATAAAGTTCTCCTCGTGTTCGCAAACGGCCCATTCCAATATCCTCTCTCCGGTACGTGTTGAGGAAAACACCAGGAAGAAACCAGCCATTCCTTTGCACCAGTTCTCCCCTCTGACACCACGAAACGGCCTAGTCACTTGGGGTGAGCACTAACACGGTTGATTCACGGTGTTGTGATCCTCTGGTCACTCTGGTTCCCTTTTTCCTGTCCCACATCCACACGCACAGCCCCTGGGCAGCACAGAGGGAGAAGAGCCCGTGAGGAACCTGTAAGTACACTTTCAGAATAATCTTATGTTTGAAATTGCCTTTGTTTCCCCTCCCCCCCAAGAAAAAGTTAAATATTAATAAATCAGAATAAACAGTGCAGGCCAGAGGATATTTTAATCCCCCTCCTCTGTCCCTGACAGCTTCCCTACCTGCAAAAAGGGTCAGAAAGTCTTTGTAAGGCTGGCTGGGGGGTCTGAGTACCCTCACTCCAGGGAAGATCTTGGCATGAATATCCTCTTGACAGAGTAGCCGGTGGTGACTTTGGGGGGAGTAATCGCTGTTGGCCCAGCCTCGGTGGGGCAGTGGGGAGGTCAGGACTGCCTGTCTCAGACAGCACCCCTTGCCGGGCCCATGATGGACTGAACGGTTCCGCGAACGTTCTGTTTACCCGGCAGCTTTCATTAATCTTTCCTCGCTGGTGTGAAGGCTGCTTCCCCAGAGGCGGGCACTCGCTGGCTTTCTCAAGGCGAGGATGATTAAAACCAAGTTCTGGGGGATTCGTGCCGCCTCAAACGGGCGCCTGCTCCAGCTCTTTTGACAGGCTGAGGGAACAGGACGTTCACCATCAAATGAGAAGTCTGCAAGAATTTTTTCTAAAGAAAGAAAAAAGAGAAAAGGACAAGAAACGCTTTCTTCTTCTTTTGCCCCTGTGACAGGCATGGGGCCGCTGCGAAATGCCAGCGCCCAGGCCCCGCTCTGCCGCTCCTCGTTCCTTTATGTCAGAGACGGTGGGGCAGCAGGGGCCGTAGGACCGGGCCAGCCCCCGGGGCTGAGGTCTGGAGAGGTGAAGGGACCTGACCCAGGTCACACAGCTCATTCTGGGGGAGGGCAGCCTAGAGCACGGGTCTCCCCGCTGATGCCCCCTTTCTCTCCCGCTCTGTCCTTTATCCGCCTTTCCTTTAAAACAGTGGTTCTCAACCTGTGGGTCGCGACCCCTTTGAGGGTCGAATGACCCTTTCACAGGGGTCGCCTAAGACCATCGGAAAATGCAGATTTTTACATCAAGATGCATAACTGTAGCAAAATTTCATGGTTGGGGTCACCACCACATGAGGAACTGTATGCAAGGGCCTCAGCCTTAGGAAGGTTGAGAATCACTGCTTTAAAACGATTCCCATCAAGCCCCGAAGACAGTGAGAGAGGCTGGTGGGTGTAGACGAGGCTCCCCAGGCGCTCAGCAGAGGGGGCCGTAGGAGCACCTCCAGAACAGAGGGCGCGCCCATCCGGGTGCATTCTCCCCGCAGTGTCTGCAGACTCTGGGCTGGTGGAGCATAAGCCAATGGCTTCTGCCTGGGCGCAGGGTCGCACTGAGTTGGTCTCACTTCGTGGACATTGCGGGGTGTCAGCCAAGGCGAGTGTTCCTCCAGGGGTAGGGGGAGCGTTAGGGCGGCTCCTGGGGTCCCCCGCTCCAGGTCCCGGAGGTTGGCCAGCGCTGTAGCAGCCGGCGATGTGCATCTTCAACATCCCCCCATCTAGAGGCTCCGGGGCGCCATCCACTCGGAGGTCCTGAGTCTTATGTCAGGGCCACGGGCAACGGCCGCTGACTGGGCCGAGGATGGGAGGCAAGCAGGGATTCTCTGAACCTAGAGAGCTGATGGTGCTCAGAGAGAGGATGGTGCTTGGGAATGTTGGGGTGAGGGTGGGGGCTGGGAGCCCATACCCTCCCCACCTGGGTTTTCGTGGCTGCCACTGACATCTCGCCCCGGGGGAAAAACACTCGAACCCACTGTGCATGCACCTCGCAACTGCTGTCTGCCAGCACGTGCCGGCTTGATGGAGAAGCTTGGCCACTTCTGTTTCCCATGGCAACAGCTCAGCTCTGCGTGAAAGCAGATAAGTGTGCACTCAGGCTGGACACAGGCGGTGAGGTTCCACCTGGCTCCGCATCACAGCCCTGCCCCTCCCCTTGACTCCCTAACAACGTGGGTGACTTTGGGGGTGGGGTGGCTGGGAGCCCATGCCCTCAAGCCTGGGGTGTTGTTGCTGCCACTGACATCCCGCCCCAGGGGGAAAACACTCCAACCCACTCAGCCACTCAGAAGAGCCTTCACACACACACACACACACACACACACACACACACACACACAGAGAGAGAGAGAGAGAGAGAGAGAGAGAGAGAGAGAGAGAGAGAGAGGTCTCAGCTTGTGATACTCTCCTGTGGATCAGGGCATGGTTCCCCCTACCCCTCCTTACCCCCCCACCTCCCGCCCCCGCCTGCTGTGTGGTGCAAAGTGCAGGTTAGAGATCAAGGCGGGAAAGTGGCAGTTCCTCTGGGATAGGCTGCTGGGAAAAGCAAGAAGCAGGGATTCGAGGCGCGGGAGACAAGGACGTTGACATTATGGGCAGTGGAGGCAACATCAAGGGAAACTGCGGGTTAAAGGGACCAGGTGAGCCTTCCAGAAGCCGCTGGAAGAGGCCACAGAGCGGGAGGCAGGGCCTCCTCAATCCAGTAGCACAAGGAAAGTGAATAAAATAGAATCGGAGCTTCTGGGGCAAAAAATAAATATTCCCAAGGCACAGCGAGAAAGCTTTCTGCATGAGGCTGGAAACTGGCCTGCAGCGTGATTTTAACACGTCCCAGGGGCGTTTTAAGAGGGGAAGGTGATTCAGATCGGAGGAGAGGAGGGAGGGGAAGGTGCGGAGGGAGGCAAGTCGGAGAGGAGACCAAGTAATGTGAGGATTCCCCAAAGACCAGGGGCTGCGAACCGGCGACCAGCGGACACGATCAGCCAGAGTGTTTAAAAATAATGTGAGCCTGCTTAAAAAAAAAATAAAATAAAAATCAGATGTCACCCCAAGACATCTAGATTTCAGCTTTTCTTGGAAAAAATAAAATAAAGTCAGAAAATCTGGCGACTCTACAACCTTGTCTCTGTCCAGCCTGGAAGGAAATTTGCTGGTGGGGTGGCTGCTGCTCCTGGAGCTTACACTTTTGTCCACGAAAAGCCCAGGCTCTCCACTGCCCATCGCCCCGTAATCCTCACCCCCCAAATATCTGTCTCCTGCTGTCCTTCACTCCGGGGCATCTGTGTGGCCCCTGCGGGCATTTGCGATGCTTAGTGCTGCCCTGGCATTTCAGTACAGGAAGGCACCTCCCCTCCCCCCGCCCTGGGACAGACGGCTTGGTTAAGAAGGCGGCTCTGCAGCCCAGACTTCAGACCAGAGTGGGCCTGAGCCCAGGATGCAGACCTGCAGCCAGCTGGAGGGCTCGGGGACTGGGCTGGCGGGGGAAAGGGAGGGCACTGGGTGCAGAGGACAGGGAAGGGAGAGCTTCTGTGGGCCTGTCTGCATCCCCATTTCAGGATGTGTGCGTGACCGGGATTCTGGGGATGTGTTTCAACCAAATTCAGCAGCTCCTCTTTGAGGCTCATGTGAAAGAGGAGTCTGAGAAGCTGCCCGTCGTGAATCTTCAGTGTCACTTCAACAGGGGTTGGAATCCTGGCTCTTCCACGTGGTCTGCGTGACCTTAGGCAAGTTCCTTAACCTCTCTGAGCCTCACTTTCCTCAGCCTATCTAATAAAGAGGGAATATACTAATTGAGCATCACACCCTCAGAAAGATGGCGGCGCCCACAGCCACAAAATGGTGTCATCCAGTCCCCTCAGCCCCACCTCATCCGGCCTCAATCCCCTAGTCCCCTCTGCCCTGCCTCATTCAGCTGGAATCCCCCAGTCTCCTCATCCCTGCAAGGTAAGACAGGTGGGGGCAATCATGCCAGAAGGGGAGCAATTAGGGTGCTATCAGGCTGGCAGGAAGAGTGGTTAGGGGCAATCGGGCAGGAAGGCAAGTGGTTAAGAGCCAGCAGTCCCGGATTGTGAGAGAGATGTCCAACTGCTGCTTTAGCCCTGATCTCATCCCTGAGAGGTCTCAGATTGGAGATGCTGCAGGCTGGGCTGTGGGGCACCCTCTGCCCATGCACAAATTTCGTGCACTGGGCCTCTAGTCTAAAATATTTAGATACAGTACAGAGTTTTTGAAGATTAACAATTAAAACTGTGGCCAGGTATTCAGTCGACAACTTGCTGTCTATGATGATTACTCTTGGACAGAGGCACAGGCTATAGGTTGTTCACTTCTCCACTTATGTATTTGGTGGAACCTAAAAGCAAATGTGTTGTGTGGGACATTTTGCTCCATTTAGCTGGGAACCCTCTCAAGGATTTTTAAACGGGGCTCATGAAAAGCCAGCCATGAGACGCTGACATACTGGGAAGTGTGTCACTGATGGTGCAGAACGAGGGCCTCATTCCGAGCTCGCCTCCAATTCCAGGGCAACTGGGCCAGTCCCTCGGCCTGTGTTACTTCCTCACCAGCCGGCCAGGTGTCCGTCCTCAGCCACAGGAGACGGCTTACGTGACATTTAATTAAAGCCACAAAGAGTTAAAAAGTCACCTCTGCAGCTGCACCAGCCCTGTGTTGGGTGCTCAATGGTTATGAATGGTTAGTGACCACCCTCCTGCACAGCAGGGACCTAGAACATTTCCCTGGTCGCAGGAAGTGCGAGGGGACTGCCCTGGACTGGTCCCCGCTGAGGGGCAATTCGGACTCTCAGCTACCATGCTAGGGCTTCAGAACCAAAAAAAAATTTTTAGGAATCTGGGGATCTGCTTGAAAACGTCGTTGAGAAAGAAAGAAAGAACCACCTTGTCCAAACCCTGGCTCCCTGATGTGCGGGAGAGCGGGAACTGGGCTGTGAGGAGAAAGACGATGAGCCGCAGGAGCAAGAGGCATCGGAAGAGACACGCAAGACCTCCACGTTGGTGTCTTTTGGTGCCATGCTGTTTTCAGCACAAAAACAAAGCGGGTGATACTAGAGCTGTGACTGGTTAAGAAAGCCTGTGCCACCGAGACCGGTTTGGCTCAGTAGATAGAGCGTCGGCCTTCGGACTGAAAGGTCCCAGGTTCGATTCCGGTCAGGGCATGTACCTTGCTTGCGGGCACATCTCCAGTGTGGGGTGTGCAGGAGGCGGCTGATTGATGTCTCTCTCTCATCGATGTTTCTAACTTTCTATCCCTCTCCCTTCCTCTCTGTGAAAAATCAATAAAATATATTAAAAAAAAAGAAAAGAAAAAGAAAGCCTGTGCCTCTTGCAGGACAAAATTGCAGTCATCTATCTTATTTAATTGGGATTAGATTTTACTGCGGAGTGTTTAAATTTTAACGTGTCCATAAATCTATTTCTCACTTTCAGAGAAATATCTGTATTAAGAACACACTGTACAAAAGAAGGGGGAAAAATGAATCCAAAATTGGACATTATTAATTTTTTTAGGAAGCAAGCAAAATGGTGCCTCCTAAGGGGTAAGAGAGAAAAATCAAACAGCTGGGGCTGGACTTCAGATTTGCTTTAGAGAAAAGGCTGCTGATTCGAGACACATCCTTCCAGAGCCAGCTGTGTCGATGAGAGAGAAAACCAGGAGCAGACAGAGGCGGGGCTGTGCCCACAGATCGGCTGGGGGATGTGTTTGCAGCAGGTACGCAGGGAGCTGAGCAGCCTGTCACATAACCGAGTCATGGGATCCGGGCACCATGCAGGGCACAGGGAGCTAGCTGGCCAGGAGTCAGAGAGATCTGGTCTGAATCCGCTCGGCCAGCCACTCTCTGTGGGAGCACTGACACATTTCACTCAGCCTCAGTGTCCCTGTGCGAGCACCTGTCTCCAGAGGCTGCAGGCAGCTGCTGTAAGTAAGGTGCCTAGGACACAAGAGGCAAGTGACCCCTATTAGTGTGTCAGTCAAATCATGGTTCGGGTCAAATCCAAAGCCAGGACAAAGAGAGAGAACAGGGACATACTTACCCTGCTTCCCCGAAAATAAGACGGTGTCTTATATTAATTTTTGTTCCCAAAGATGCGCTAGGTCTTATTTTCAGAGGATGTCTTATTTTTCCATGAAAAAGAATACAGTGCACATTTATTGTTGAACAACAACAACAAAAAAGGAAATGTATGACCTGTACACGGTCCGGTAGTCGTTGTCATCACAAACCAGCTCACTGGCCGCAGCGCAGCCGGAGCTGTTCAGGCAGTGCGAGGTCTCTTTAAATCAGGAGTCAGAGGCCTTACGGTAGCTTCGGGGGCCTTATATTCTGGAAAGGCCTGATATTTGGAGGAGGCCTTATTATCGGGGAGGTCCTATTTTCGGGGGATGCCTTATATTACAGCGAGAGGCAAAACAACTGGAAGTAAGTCTTATTTTCCAGGGATGTCTTACTTTCAGGGAAACAGGGTAGGAGGAGAGGCAGCCCCTCCCGACCTGCTCTGGTGTGGGTAGCCCTGCCCTGCCCCACTCATTGCTGACTGCTGGGGTCCTCCTGCGCACGCTTGGACCAATGATGCTGGGAAAGAGTCAGGAGAACAGGGGCCTGTCAGCGAGTTCCGGGTCAGAGAGGTCGGGGAGGGGACGGGTGCATGGAACACTGCCAACCTTCACACCAACCCCAATTCTGGATGGAAGCAAGCTTTTAGGAACAAAGAACTGCATGCCTTTGCTGGTCCCTATTCTAATGACGATCCCAATTCCCTGTCCTCCAATAAAGGAAGGTCATTCTCTTGGAGCATCTTGAATCTCTGAGAAGGCCAGTTCCACGTGATAATGACCTTTCTTCAACGCTGACTTTCTCCCCATACCTCTCTTCTGTGCTGAGCACTTCCATTCAGAGGACGTGACGCAAGCTCTCTAGATGATGGCTGGAGAAATGGCCCCAGGTTTGTTGCTAACCTGCCTCTTTCCCCATCTTCTTTCTGTCCTCTGTTTGCCCCATTTAGCCTGAACCCAGATGGGGAACCATTGCCTCACCTCAGGGGTTCAGTTCAAGTCCTCTGGCCAATGCTGGGATGCCTCTCACACTCTGAGTGGAAGTCACTGGCTCAGACTTGGTGAGATTCTCCATAAATGCAGCCCCATCCTATTTCATGGGAGAAGAGATTTTATGTATGTATGTATGTATTTATGTCTTTGTTTATCTATCTATCTGTCTATTTGAGTGTTTTAAAATTGAGCAATGTCTTCCTTCAAATCCCATACATATGGTATAATGCTCATTAAGTCTCATTAGATAATTTATGTCAAATCAAGACAGAAACATCTCTAATTGATTTTGTATGGTTCCAAGCAAGCCCAGGTTCATCACAGACCTAAATCCAAATGATTGACAGGGAGGTAGCAGCCCTATCGCACCTTCGTTTTAATTATGCCAGTTCTTGGGGAAAAGAAAAGATAATTAACTTAGTGACAAAATCTTGTTTCCCTTGTAAGAGCCTCGGGAGAGAGCTGTGCTCAGCGGTAAGGATCAGCAGGGGAGGCCCAATGGTACGGAGCGGAGATACAGTGGCTCCAGTCCAATCCCACATGGAAGATGCCCTGGATATGTCACTTTCCTCACATTCTGTCAGCCAACAATGTCACAAGTCATCCCAAGCTCCAGGCTTAGAGAAATGGAGCCCACCATTTCTTGATGGGTTCTATTTCTCTCACCTCTTTTTATAAAAAAATATTTTTTTATTGATTTCAGAGAGAAAGGAAGAGGGAGAGAGAGAGAGAGAAACGTCAATGATGAGAGAGAATCATTGATTGGCTGCCTCCTGCACACCCCCTACTGGGGATCAAGCCCACAACCGGGGCATGTGGGAGGTCAATCAAACCATGACCTCCTGGTTCATAGGTCAGTGCTCTATCCACTGAGCCATGCCAGCTGGGCTGTTTCTCTCATCTCTTGATGGGAGAACATAGAAAGTCACATTTCAAGGGGTGTAGGGACCGTGAAGGGCAAAGAGTTACGGCCTGACCACCATGCCCTTTACCAGGTGACAGAGAATGTTCCAAAGCAACAGCTGACCCCAGTCTCTCTTTCATTTTCAGGGTCACAGCGAGCATGGGGGTCTGGAACTCGGGCGCCCATCTCTTCCTAAGCCTTTGGGGGAGGTATGTGTCCCCACGAAGCCCCGGATGGGTGGACTTCCTCCAACACGTGGGAATTTGCTCTTTGGTGGCGTTCGGTTCGGTGGGCCTCCTCTCGGCGGCCTTCTCCTTTCTGTCCTCGTCCGTCGTCTTCACCCTCTCCTGGGTGACCACCTCGGTCCTGCTGTGCTGCTCCAAGCACGCGCGGTGTTTCGTGGTCCTCCTCTTCCTCTCCTGCGGCCTGCGTGAAGGCAGGAACGCCCTGATCGCCGCCGGCACGGGGATAGTCATCTTCGGACACGTGGGAAACATCCTCCACAACTTCAAAGGGCTCCTGGACAGCATGACCTGCAACATCAGGGCCAAGAGCTTTTCCATCCACCTGCCGCTTTTGCAAAGGTACGTGGAAGCCATCCGGTGGATTCTCGGCCACGCCACTCACCTCGGCCTATTTGATGGCCTGGTGTCCTGGAACCAGACGCTGGCCGTCTCTCTCTTCAGCCCCAGCCAAGCCCTGGAGGCGCAGCTCAATGACACGAAAGGCCACGTCGTGGGGGTCTTGTACCGGATGGTGACGGCCACCGAGGTGCTGTCCTCCCTCGGACGGCAGCTGCTGGCCCTCGCGGGGTTCCTGCTGGTGCTTCTGGGCACCGGCCTCTTCATGAAGCGATTTCTGGAGCCCGGTGGCCGGAAGTTTGAAAACATCTACATCACCCGGCAGTTTGTGCGGTTTGATGAGGCCGAGAGGCATCGGCAGAGGCCCTGTGTCCTCCCACTGAGTAAGAGGGAGAGGAAGAAGTACGTCGTCGTCCCATCTTTCGGGCTGACGCCTAGAGAGAGGAGGAACCTGGGGCTGTTTTTCCTCCCCGTCCTCACCCATCTCTGCCTCTGGGTGCTGTTCGCAGCCGTGGACTTCCTGCTGTATCGGCTCATTTTCTCCGTGAGCAGACACTTCCAGAACCTGCCATCGCTGGAGGTTCACTTGAAACTGCACAGGAAGGTGGGTGCTCACGAGCACTGGTGGAGGGGGGGGGCGGGGGGAGAGAGGGGGTGCATCCTGGCTCTGTGCTGGTCTGTTTGAAAATGATCACGAGCCTCCCCAGGCAGGGCAGTGTCTTACCAGCTGTGGGCCTCCGGCGCCTGGCACAGGGCCTCACATGGAGAAGGAGCCCATCAGAGGTTGGGTGAATGGAAGTCCCTGTGTGAGAGTATGTCATTCTGAACATGTTGGGGCACTGTGTTGGTTTCCTGTCACAAATCACCACAGAGTGAGTGGCTAAAACAACACAGATTTCTTCTCTTCTAGTTCTGGGGACCAGCGGTCTGAAATCGGTGTCCCCGGGCTGAAATCAGAGGCGCTGGCAGAGCACAGTCCCTTCAGACTCTAAGGGAGCTTCCACTCTTTGCTTCTTCCAACTTCAGGTGGCCATTGGCATTCCTTGGCTTGTGGCCGAATCACTCCCTCTGTCTTCACATCCCCTTCTCTCCTCTCTCTCTCTCTCTCTCTCTCTCTCTCTCTTTCTCTGCCTCCTTCTCAAAGGATGCGTGTGATTGCAGTAGGGTCACCAGGACAATCCAGTGTAATTTCTCCATCTCAAGGTCCTTAATGGGATGGCATCTGCAAAGTTTCCCCTCCCCCAAATAAATCACATTTACAGACATGTTCACTTGGGAGCAATCGAACCCAGGACCCTTCAGACCAAAGGCTGATGCTCTGTTCACTGAGTCAAACTGGCTGGGGCATCCCAGGAAATTCTTCTTCTTCTTTTTTTAAATATCCTATATAATGAAGAAGGAATATGTAAATTGACCATCACTCCATCACAAAGATGGCTGCACCCACAGCTGAGGCCAAGTTCCCATAATGAGCCTTAAAGAGCAATCAGCAGAGACCTGAGGCTATGTCCTCCCCCACATCCATGGAGCTTGACAGGGGACCTCAGTGGATTTTTGGATTACAATCTTATGTCCTTGGGGAGGGGGGACATATTCTGCTTCCGATAGTCAATAGACACTGAAATGTGGGAATGGGGGTCTCTGGTGGAATATGAAGTTGATTCTGGCATGAACCTGACAGGTCAGATTTAGGGCCTGCCTTCCCAAAAGCACATACCTGAGTTGCAGGCTTCATCCCTGGCTCCAGTCAAGGTGTGTGTGAGGGGCAATAAATTGATGTGTCTCTCTCACATTGATGTTTCTCTCTCTGTCTCTCCCCCTCCCTTCTCTCTCTAAAAATCCAAGGAAAAATACCTGGGGGAGGCGGGTGGGGAAGGATTAACTACAACAACAAAAGAATTTCCTGGGGTGAGTGCAGCATTTTATAAGGGCCTCAGTTGACAGATTTTGTTTCAAACAAAGGAGCACTTTCATTTTATTTATTTATTTTTTAAAATCAGTTCTGCCTCTATTATTTATTTATTTAAAATATATTTTATTGATTTTTTTTACAGAGAGGAAGAGAGAAGGATAGAGAGCTAGAAACATGGATGAGAGAGAAACATCACTCAGCTGCCTCCTACACGCCCCCCACTGGGGATGTGCCTGCAACCAAGGTACATGCCCTTAACCGGAATCAAACCTGGGACCCTTCAGTCCACAGGCCAATGCTCTATCCACTGAGCCAAACCGGTTTCGGCCAAAGGAGCACTTTTTTTTTTTTTAATATATTTTTATTGATTTTTTACAGAGAGGAAGGGAGAGGGATAGAAAGTTAGAAACATCGTTGAGAGAGACATCAATCAGCCGCCTTCTGCACACCCCCCACTGGAGATGTGCCTGCAACCAAGGTACATGCCCCCAACTGGAATCAAACCCAGGACCTTTCAGTCCACAAGCCACGCTCTATCCACTGAGCCAAATCCGTTTTGGCCAAAGGAGCACTTTTAATAAGCACTTCATGTGCTCTCGGCTGGAGCACCTACTTTAAATAAATTAAATAAAATATATTAAATAAAATATATTTAAATAAATAAATAAATAAAAATAAATAAAGTAGGTGGTCCATAGGCCACACATTGAGACACAGGTTTCTCAGTGGGGTCATTTCAGAGGATCTGCATGTTGTCAGACACTTGTCTTACTTCTTTATAACACAGAGTTTGTGAAGCTGAGCTAGGTGGGACGTGCACATGTCTAGTATGTGCGTGTGTGTTCATGTGCTTGTGTAGCGTGTGTGTGTGTGTGAGAGAGAGAGAGATAGACAGACAGACAGGAAGGCAGAGAGAGGAGACTCACACTGGGGTGGAGTGCACTAGCCCAAATAGCTTCTTCCACATGTGCTGGACTCTGGGGAAATCTTGCTGGTGGGGAGGGGGTTAGGGGGAGGCGCCTGCAAACCCTTCTTTGAAGCCCCACTTTCCGTGTCTCTCTCTGGGCTCAGATCCTCCTTCGGCACCCACACCTTCTCACCCCTTTACTTCTGGCTGCGCAGGGCCGTCCAGGCTCCTGCCCCTCCTCACCCTGGGCTGCTTCTCAAAGGTGATTACTCTGAACACTCTGCATCCCCTGAAGAATCGAGTTAATTACGAGAACCCTGCTGCTCCAGATATCTGCAGCGAAGGGGATAATGGAGCTTTTCAGACAGGCTTAGTCCTGGGGGTGGCTAGTCAGAGCCTCTGCCCTCCCTTCCCCCTCCATTTGCCTCCTGTTCCCCTTTTTACTTTTTAAAAATATTTCTATTGATTCCTGAGAGGAAGGGAGAGGGAGAGAGAGATAGAAACATCAATGATGAGAATCATCGATTGGCTGCCTCTTGCACACCCCCAACCAGGGACTGAGCCCACAACTGGGGCATATCCCCTGACCTGGAATCGAACCGTGACCTCCTGGCTCATAGGTCAACACTCAACCACTGAGCCACTCCTCTCAGTTCTCCCTCTCCTCCTTCTCTTTTTCCTTATCTCTCATTTACTTCTCTCTCAGTCAATACCGAGGCCTGTTTTGTGAGTTCTCACCAGTTTAGACAGAATGTGGGGGAGGAGGGTGCATATCCAACTTCTACCTTGGGAAAATGGCCCAGAAGCTCTCCAAGGACAATGTCCTCACAAATACATTCTTGGGTGTTGGGTCCTGGGGATGCAAATATTTCTAGACCCTGATGTCTGCCATGGAGGGGCTCACATCCTGGTGGGGGAGGCCACCAGGTCCACTCACAGCGACAGCAGGACAGTGGGCACTGGACCAGATGTGAGGACGAGGCTGCTACCCACCGACTCCCTCCGGTGGTGCTGGGACACTATGCTGCCAGCACCTCCCTGAGACTGGCAGTGCCCTGCCCTTACCCCAGGAAACCCTTGGAGGCTCCTCGTCCCCCCATTGCCAAAGGAGAAGTCAAGCAGGAAGAGAGACAACAGCTCAAGGTTTTGCCAACATGTCTCTCCCACTTTCATGCAATTTCAGATAAAGAAGAAAGTTGGGAGGAGGGGGGAGGAGAAAGAAGGAGAAGGATGGGAAATGACCTGAACTGAGCTAGCTGGATGGGTGTGCATTGTAAGAAAATATAGCCCTAGTTGCTGCTCACTGAGCACCTACTATGTGCGTAGCATTTGTCTAGATGAACTTTTCAGGGCTGTGAGGCCAGAGTAGGTTCTCTGTCCATTACTCAATGCTGTCTTGGCAAATTGTTTACTTAATAGAGGTAAACACATTTTAAAGCATCGGGGTACCATTTAGTCTATTGCTCGGGATCTTGAGCGAGTTCATTTGTCTTCCATATTACCCTCCACCAACCCTGTGCAAAAATGGTGACTCAATCTTTATGAAGCCCTGACTCCCAACTGCAAAGCCTCTGCTTAGATTCCTAGACGAAATAACTTCTCCCCAGAGCAAACACCCGCTGCTTTCTTATTGCAGGATTTCTCATCACTGACTCAATCGATGTGTTTGTTTCTTCCCTAGTTTTAAAAGGAGTGCATGCCTTTGCTCTGGGGATAGAAATCACTCCATTTAATTGTAGGCAAACTATCTTAATAAGAGAAAGGGAGAGGCAACACAAATACTTCTCATTGCTTAGCTACAGCGCTGGGGAAATTACCGATTTCACTGCACATTTGGATAGAGGTCCCTGTTTGGGATGTCCAGGTTCTAGTCAAGCATTAGAGTAGGTCCAAGGTGCATGGTGATCTCAGGGTGTGGTTGGGTTCTTTTTGAGAAGTCATTTACCTCTCTCTGGCCCCAGGACTCCGGGGTACAAGAGTGATAATCACTGACTAAGTACTTCAGTCTGTTAGGTTAATGCTCCATCCCCAAGGTGCTTAATTTACACTGGGAGTAGTTTATTCACGGACAGGATCTGGTCCATTAATTCCTGTTTCACCAAATTAGAAAACAAATCCACCGAGAGATTAAATGACTTTCTCGGGTCAGAGAAAAGGAAGAGCTGAATCAGCACCTGCTTCTCCTGCTGGTGGCTTGGCTGGGTCACTCAATGTCATCTTCTGCCCTCGTGTCACTTGGCTGAGGGTAACTGATTCGTTCTTTTGCCTTCAAGCAGGAAGGAACGCACCCCTCCTGAGCATCCAAGAAATCAGAAAACGTCCTATTTTGAGACCTCTAAAAATAGGATTTTAGAGCCACTTTCAGTAAAACCTATTCTTGGTATTATTACACTAAGAATAATCTGCCCTGCCCCCAAGCTCTAGGATGTTGACTTAGAACATCATTTAATGCCTCTACAGCCTTGTGATCTTGTGGTCTGATGGAGAAGGTATGACTGGATCTTAAGGGGCTACACTCCAAAAACCTTCTTTCATGAGTTAAAACCATCTTTCATGAGTCCCACATGCCCTAAGGTGTAGACACAGGTGCTCCATAGAAACCGGTTATGTGATCACCTATGTTAGGATAACTGCTGGCTGAAGTTAAACAAATTTCTCGGCCTTCTTCTCAGAGCTTTCAACTGTCTAATGGGCATCGTGACTCTTCAAAGAAGGGACAAGTAGTCAAATTATTTAATACCCTCTTTCAAGGAAACCTATATTTCCACAAACCCACTTTAGAAAACGCTGTAATAGCTACAGATAGAGCCCACCCCTTCTTTCTCCAATGCCAGCACACAAAAGGAACCATGGTAGCTCCCTCTGCCAAAGCTTCCTGCCTATTTTAAGACAAATGATACGTGTTGCAGGGCAGCATCGAGAAAGACGAGGAATGAGGATGAAATGACATGGGTCTTGATTATTTTATTTTCTTTCCTTTCAGGAGCAAGGAACTCAAAACATCATCCATGACTCCCCCTTTAAGGTAGCTCTGTTTGAACCCAACTGCATCCCTAAACCACAGCTCCTTCTGTCTAACACCTGGGTTCCTCTCAGTATTATTCTTGTGATACTAGTGGTGCTAGGACTGTTGTCCTCCTTCTTGATGCAACTTAAACTCCTGGTGTCAGCATCCTTCTACCCAAGCGTGCAGAGGGAGCGCATCCAGTACCTGCATGCAAAGCTACTGAAGAAAAGGTCAAAGCAGCCAGTAGGAGAAGAAAAAGGGCAGATGAGTCTATACTTTACCAAGGTAAGGCCAAGATGTGGGTATACCTGTAATGAAGGACATTTTGAGTCTGAAGGACAAAATGGAATTTCAAAGCACTCTTCAACATCACATTAGGGTTATATTCTCAACAATAAATGGGACACCAGAGAAAGTGGAGAAAGAGGAGGAGAGAAATTAACAGATACACGTGGCTAAGGCTCCCAGCTTTGTGATTTTTAAATGTTGGTCTAGAGCAGTGGTCGGCAAACAGCGGCTCGTGAGCCACAAGCGGCTCGTTGGCCCCTTGAGTGTGGCTCTTCCACAAAATACCATGTCTTGGGCGAGTCTATTTTGAAGAAGTGGCATTAGAAGAAGTTTAAAAAATTTGGCTCTCAAAAGAAATTTCAATCATTGTACTGTTGATATTTGGCTCTGTTGACTAATGAGTTTGCCCACACAAGATGTCCTCAAAACAATGATTTCAAATGAGTATGTTTAATCGTATTGTAGAGAGACTGTTGGGATGACCCTTTGTAATAGCTATTAAAGAACAACGCCTAATAAGAAGTTACTTTACCAGGCCAAGGAAAGATTAATAACATAGAGTGAAATACCTACTACAGCTTGGTAAACTCCAAAAAAATATGCTCATTCTCCAGAACTTAAAAAAAAAGTATAAAATACATATATGTGATGATATATATGATATACATGCATGTTTATACACACATATGGTAACATAATGACTTTCATATACATATAAAATAAATATTTTATTTAAGTTGTTAATTAAAGAGGAAACAGTAAAAAAATTCCGACCAGCTCTAAGTACACACATATACAGGCCATCAGGAATACCAAAATGGGATTTGCCTTCAGAGAAGCGAAACTGATTTCTTCCCCAAGGGCAATGGGAGGACCAGGACAAGATGTATTTGCAGGTCCAGGACAAGAGTCATTTATTTGCGTTGCTCCTATCAGCTATCTACAATGTACACAAGAGGAGAAAGCTCACAGATGATGAAAGACGCAGGAAACCCACAAGGATAAGTTTGTCTGGCCATGTCCTAGTCTTCTGCAATTTTTCCTGACGCCATGACTCT
The DNA here is from genome assembly GCA_011751065.1 of Lasiurus cinereus. Classification (NCBI taxonomy): domain Eukaryota; kingdom Metazoa; phylum Chordata; class Mammalia; order Chiroptera; family Vespertilionidae; genus Lasiurus; species Lasiurus cinereus. The sequence goes on along the minus strand of JAAGEH010000297.1, from coordinate 13,063,070 downwards.
AATGCTCACCTTTTTGTCTCTTTAGCTTCATTTCTGGCTTCCGGTCCTGAAAGCGATTCGAAAGAAACACGTGGACGCTGCAAGTGAAAGCAATCCCTGAGAGGCCCCCACGGCAGGCCGAGGCCGCAGTCCACATCAGCTCTCGGGTCCCTGAGAGTGGGCAGCACTCACACCCAGCATCAGAGATCTATACATCATGGTCCTTCAGGGGCCTGGGTTTGGGGGGCAAACTACCTTTCTTCCTGAGGGCCGAGGTCTATGGGGTAAATGGTTAGATCATCTTTTTTCTAAACCCTCTGAGGATAAATCTCAGCATAGAGTAATATTCAAAGAAAAAAAAAAAAAAACAGAAAAAAATCAACATCTCTGCAGGTTCACAAGCAAATGCTAAGGGGAACATACATGTACAATGCCAGTAACATCTCTTTAATCTTTTCTGTCCCTACTCAGCCCTTCTCATTATCATTCATAGCTAGTTCCTGCCCCCACAACTGTCCCTCTTCCTCCTGCCCCCTTATTCAAAAACACTGTTAACCAAACCCGTCTCTGGCAGCTCCTCGCTGCTTCTCCTCACCACCTCTGCTCCTACTCCCTCCTTTCCTGGACTTCTTTTGTTTTCCTCTTCCAACAAATCCTCTAACCACATTTATTTGGAGACCACCTTTATCCAAATCGTATAAAATGTCTGTTAAAATTCACATCTTGGGCCTCTTTTTCACTGTACTCAAAATATACTCTATGGTATAAAGGGCCATTTCCCCTCTACTCTAAATACCTAGGAAGGAGAAAAACTTCCTGATATATTGATCCGAGTATCTCTAAAGTCCCAGAGTAGATAAGAAATCAACATTAAATTTTTTCTTTATAATTTTCATTTTGAAAAATTTTCAGATGTGTGAAATAGTAGAGTTCCATTTATCCTTCACCCATCATCCCCCAAGATTAACATTTTAAAACCATGGTGCAATGATCAAAGCCAAGTAAATAACATTGAAAAATGTATAATTTATAGAATTTGTTGATTTTTTTTTTTTTTTTACCAACTGTCCCACTAATATCCCTTCTGGTCCTAAATTCCATCCAGGCTCACACATTGCATTTATTTGTCATGGTTCCTTAGTCTCATCCAATCAGAATATCGTGGGGGAAATGCTTTGAGGCCAGGCAAACACCCTGTTTCTCATCAGACCTTTCCACTCTGATGGTAGCATCCAGAGATTCGAACCACAATGGCCCAATTGTGATTTTCTCTTCTTGTGTCTTCAACATTTCTTAACTGGAATTTGATACTCTCTCCAGAAACTTTTTTTTTTTTTGAAGATCACATTTTTTTTCAGGCCCCTGAGTAGGCATTTGACATACAATCTCATTTAGCGTTCACAACAACCCTGTTTCATAGATCAGAAATCTTGCCCTCAGAGACCCAGATTGAGCTGGCCTGGGATGGGGCCTGGGCACAGGCAGGCTTAAAGCTCCCGGGGATTCTACCGGGCCAGCCAGATGGAGAACCAACATCCGGGGAAGTTTTACAGAAATGCAGGTCTTTCGATTTAGGTCCCCAAATCTCTCTACCAGGAGGAGCCTGCACTAGAAACGTGCCTGACTCGGCATTTCCCAAAATGTGTTCCTCAGGACACGGGTTCCTTAGTTGTTCCATAAAAGGAGTTACGTGAGGTTCCTAAATCCATACCATCTGCCTTCTAACCTTGAGGATTCATAAAGCATCTTAGCATAATTCAAAAACTTGGAGAGCTTTATTTTAACTTCGCTTCATGGAGGGTTCCCCCAATTACTGAGCCATGCAAGAGTTTTCTCAGGAATAACTATTTCATCTCTCAGGACCAGCCCCACAGTCCACACCCTGGTAAATGCTAAGTCATTGGCATAACTTTGAAGCAAAAGAGGATCAGAGAAGGTGACTCTGCATCGATATTTTTGGCTTATTTAAATATTCTGATGTTTCATTGAGTTTTCTAAAGAAACAGATGTACATATTAATAAACAAATACACTGTCTGGATTTTTGTACTCATGTTGTATTTATTCCTTCTAGAGAGGAGGGATCTTCCCCACATTAACTGAGACAAAAAAATCAACTGCTCAGTTTGGTGAGGAACCTGGATGCTTTTGCCTTTCTAAATTCTATGAATTAGCTAACTTACCTCCCTAACAACATCCCCAATATCTACAGCGAACATTTGAACAGGGCCCAGAGAAGGTGGGGTGATACCCATACGCTCAACCACAGTGCCTGTCTTTGGCATGTTTCCAGTCTAGTCAGGAAGACAGACAGATGCTCAGACAGTAAACAACAACATCCTGTAGAGTAGCTTTTGGTAAGTTCCAAAAGCTCTGGGCAGGCCATGCCTTTATGGAACCATAGCCAGGCCCTCGGCCCTCACCTACTATGAATGCCCAGTTTACACCTCTTCCCTATGAGGGGGGGCCTTGAGGGGTTAGTAAGGGGGTTTTAATTTCCTTTAAGTGATAACCACTGTTCTGACGTAGCAGAATCTCTTTTGTTTTCCACTGACTCACGTGGAAGGGTTCATGAGACTTCTGGAGACTTCTGTCTTGCTGTCCTTATGTTAGGCCAGTCTGTTCTTGCACTGAAGCGCTTGCCCCATTGGAAGGATGAGCAGCAAGGAGGTGTGGTCATAAAAAGCAATTCTGATCTTGAAAACAAGATGTAGACTCACTTATTAGGACCGGTCTAACTCGGGAGCTAAAATGCTTATTTAATTGCAGCGCATCCGCTTTAGATTTAAATGAACAGTTAAGTTGAATTTCTTGAGACATCTATTGCGAAATGTGCTTTGTTCATCTGAGGGAGGCAGAAAGATACTGCCCAAGGTAATTAAATAGAAATCCCTTTCCACCTCTCACTCTCATGGCTTGTAAAAGGATAATGCATTCAAGTCGAAGCCACTGTTTCTCATCTCAGGAATCCCCACGCGATGGGCTGCATGTTGTCAGGGCCTTCCATGTGTCAGTCAGACGCCTTCATCGACTGCACATCTGTTCTAGTTGTGCTTCTCTCTGACAGTAAGATCCAGTCATCCCAGACGCCTTCATAGCAATAGATCTCTTTTAGGACGCTACTCAAGAAGTTAAACCTTGTCTTTCCATTTTTTTTTTTTTTTTAGATTTTATTTCTGCTGTTTTCTCTGTTAGAACTTAATCAGTCCTAATTATAATAGGGAATATGTTGGTATCTTCACACATTATGTATTTTTGTCTTAATTCACCTGAGAGAGAAAAAATCAATACATCTCATCCTAAGGGAGTAAGAACCAGCTTTCCTACCCAAAGTCAGCAATAGTGACAAAGACCTTTGAAGTCAATTATTTTTTAAAAAAATATATTTTTACTGATTTCAGAGAAGAAGGGAGAGGGGGAGAGAGAGAGAAACATCAATAATGAAAGAGAATCATGAATTGGCTGCCTCCTGCATGCCCCCTATTGGCCATCAAGCCCACAATCTGGGCATGTGCCCTTCACTGGAATTGAACCCAGGACCCTTGAGACCACAGGCTGACTGACACTCGATCCACTGAGTAAAGCTGGTTAGGGCAGCTCTTTCTTCTTCTTCCTTTCCCACTGTTCCCTACCCAACGGCACTTTCTTTAACTCTTAACAGAAAGAACAAAAACAAGGTTGGGGGATGGGGGATGGTATTTCAACAAGGTTTGATTCACACCAGGGATTGGCAAACTTTTTCTGTGAACTGACGGATAATAAATATTTCAGGCTTTGCAGCCATGGGGTCTCTGTTGTAAGTACTCACCTCTGCCACTGTAGTGAGAACACAACCAGAGACAAGGAAATTAATGAACATGACTGTGTGTCAATAAAACTTTCTTTGGAAAAACAAGTGGCAACCTGGATTGGCCTGCTTAGTAATACAGGAAGACTATTTAGAAGTCCATTCAAAGTCAGAGAAGAAACGGGTTCAACATCCCTCTGCACCACCAACCAGCTGAATGACTTTGCCAAAAAAGTCACTTCCCCCCTCTCACCTGAATTTCCTTATCTGGAAAGAGGCAGGAGCTGGGTTACAGAATCTCTGAGGAAGCTGCCACCTCTTAGTCCCATGGTCAACGGCAGCTCTCAAGCCACATGCGGCTCTTTGGCCCCTTAAGTTCGGCTCTTCCACAAAACACCACGGCCTGGGCGAGTCTATTTTGAAGAAGTGGCGTCAGAAGAAGTTTAAGTTTAAAAAATTTGGCTCTCAGGAGAAATTTCCATCGTTGTCCTGTTGACGTTTGGCTCAGCGGACTAATGAGTTTGCCGACCACTGTCTTAGTCTATGATTCTTCGGGAGACTGCACTCTAAGACACCGGCCTGTCATTCGATTTGATTCAGCATGTGATTTGTTTGCTCTTTCTTTGTTGATCAATGAATCATAAAGAACAACAGAAACTCTTGGGCCGTGAGTATGATTTATTCGGTGAAAAAAAGGAAAAGATAACATTGTCATCAAAATAAATGTTATTTTCTCTGCAGCCACAAAAACAATCAGAATACTTACGGAATTCTATGGCCATAGGTGATTTCATTCCGTTAAAAGTCAGGCTGCCATGTTAGAGGCTGAAGACCCGAAAACTGAAAAGTCTTGTCTTTTCAAAGTGAGCAGGGACCCACTCTAAATGGGATATATTAATCAGGGAGGGGAGGGAATAGATCCAATTGTTTCCCCCCTAGGAAACACGGTGGAAGTACGTCTGCATGGAGATAAGCAGGCTGTGACTTGCGGGTGGGAATGCTAATAACACGAACAAGAAAATAAGCATGCATTGTTTTCAAAGATGGTGCCATGAAAGAAAAGAGCATTGAATTAGAACGGAGAAGACTGGATGTCTCATGCTGGCTCTGCTACTAACTAGCTAAGCCAAGGTACTCCCTTCTCAAGACACAATGCAGTCCTTCCTAGAAAACATCTTAATAGCTATTACATATGTAATATTCCTGGGTACCTGGCATTATTTCCATGAATCTTTTGGTGTATTATTTCTATGAATCTTTACCAAAACCACATGAAGGGAGTTCTGCTGTTATGGTTGTTGTAAGATGAAGAAACTGAGGCACCGGCAGGTTAAGTAACTTGTGCACCGTGTGTTCTGGGAGTGAGCATCATTTGAACATCGTTACTGTCCGTTATGCTGCCTCCCAGAGCGAGGTTTTCATATGTCATTTCCTAGCTCTGGGATCTGGACCCACACATCCCGGCGAAGTCACATTCCCCAGCTCCCCTCCGCTCTATTTCCGCACCTCATTCCTCCCTTTTCCTCGGCCTGAACCCTCCCTGTAGTCAATAGTCTGCCTCCACCTGAACCCAGGAGAGTCATCTGCATTCCACTTCACACCTGTGCTCTCCCGGCCCTGCTCCATCGAAACCACACCTCATCTTCTCTCCCCGAACACTCCCTCCCGTCCTCCGAGGCCTCAACAAATCGGCCCCCTCAGAAGATGAGCACAGTGGGAGAGCATGCTGGAGTCTGTAAATGGGCTGCATCCTGGCTCGGTCACAGCCTCTGAGTGGGAACCGGGAGAGGTCATTAAACTCTCTGGGCCTTCCATGTTTTGATCAGTTGAGTGTTGGACCCCATTTGAATTTTTCAAACGGATTGCCTATTATTCTTTTTAGCTGTAGACCCCCTTCCTCCAAGTCACTCTTTAATGTATATTTATATTGACATCAGAGAGGAAAGAAGAGGGAGAAAGAGAAAAAAGCATCAATGATGACAGAGAATCATTAATTGTGCCTCCCGCATGCCCTCTACTGGGGACCGAGCCCGAAACCCTGACTGGGCATTGAATTGTGACCTCCTGGTTCACAGGTCAATGCTCAACCACTGAGCCACGTCGGCCGGGTCAATTCACCCGTTAGCTCACCAATTCCCATCCCAGCAAAGACACAGCTGCCCTGTATGAAAGAGATGGGGGCGCTGAAGCCTGCTGTCCTTCCTCTTGTCCACCTGGGTGGTTCCCGAGGCGCCTGAGGTTCTGCAAAACAAAGCAGCAACAATTCAAGTCATTCCTGCAGAGCGCCACATTTCTCACCATCTTGGCATAGGTCCTGCTCTACCATTCACTGATATGTTCTTGCAGTCAACTCAGCATGTTTACTAAGCAAATTCATTCTCAAAGGCAACTTTATAACACCATGGTAAGTGGAAAAAACTTATCACTTTCCATAAATAGAAAGTAATATACATACATAAGCATACTCATCCTATTTCCATTATTTAATATGTATACATATACACATATATTATGTAGACAGTATATACATTTTATATAGACGTATGTAAACTATGTGACACACACACACACACACACACATTGAAAATAAAACAATATTATCATATCATGAACTTGCAAGGAGATATTTGCCTACCCAAGCCAGCAGCTTGCTCTCTGCTCAGCCACTCTGGAGCCCAGGCCTAGGGTGGGGGCTGGGGTATTCACACACCAACTCCTGCCAGTTGCTGATTGTGGGCTGCTGCCGCCTCTGTGTGGTGTTCATTCCCTGGCACATCTGGCTTTACTCGGTTCTGGAAAGGTCCCCAGGCAAAGAGATGCAGAAGCAGGCAGCTGGCAGTCAGGGGCGCACTGAAGCGGTGAGGCCCAGGGAGCTGGGGCAGGGCCGCGTGCAACCGTAACAGCTCCATTTCCCACTCAGCAACACGGGGAAGGGCTGCCTGCTTTTTATTTTTTTTAAATGTATTTTATTGAATTTTTACAGAAAGGAAGAGAGAGGGACAGAGAGCTAGAAACATTGATGAGAGAGAGACACCGATCAACTGCCTCCTGCACATCCCCTACTGGGGATGTGCCCGAAACCAAGATTCATGCCCTTGACCGGAATTGAACCTGGGACCTTTCAGTTGACAGGCCAATGCTCTATCCACTGAGCCAAACCGGTTTCGGCTGCCTGCTCTGATCACTGTGGTCTCTGCTGACACTCAAGCCCCACCATTGTCACAACGTGCTTCTTGCCCATCAAGCATGCAGAACCCTTTGTTTTTGGATCTGATTCCTTTTCTCCAATTAAATGTCTATTCCCAGTGTGGGGATTTTTCTACCACTAGAAAGTAGTCTTGCTGAAAACTTGTCTCAATTCTCCATGTCATTACTAGGCTTTGAGGACCAAAGGATCATGCGATCATTCATTCAGCTCCAGCAAATGAATGGCTCCCCTCTGAGAATGGGCATCATTCAACCATGAGATCCCAGACCACTTCCAGAAAGCCGGGGCCCAGAACACCCTGCTCCCGCCCAGAGCGCTCTACCATGGCCCTGAGCTCAGGCGTCGCGGTCTTTGCTTCTCCAGAGCTCTGCAGCCTGTGTGGATGGCATTTGTGCGATTCAGAGAAAGGCGCCTCAGCGGGATGAGTCAGCAGCCAGTCCTCTGACGCAGCTCCTGTGCTCCAGTTAAAAATAGGAAGGAGGATGGTTTGCATAAGTCATCACCGCTGTGCAGTCCTGGAGAACTGACCCTCCCTCTTCTCCCCTTTTTCTTTTTCTGGTTTCCATATCCTGCCACTTCACCCAAAAACAGAAGGAAACTCTGTCCCTGAATTTTCCGTCAAGACTTTTGTTTCCATGATCTGGGCTCCCTTGCCCTGTTTGTCTCGGGGTTCCTTGGTTGGCTTCTTCACCCCCTGATATTATAGTCCCAACTCAGGCCCCAGCTAAGGGCCTCTGCCCTTCTCCTCCCCCTCCCCCCCAACCTCTCCTTGGGGTCGCAAACTCCAGGGGCTTCGGGGGTGTGTAGATCATATAAACTGTGCAGCTGGCCAGGTAGATGGGGCTGTCCAGCCTGAGCATGAACGGGGAGCAGCTTTTGTTCTCTTTCTCACTGATCACCTGACTTTTCCTGAAACAGCCAGGCACCTAGGTGTTTATGGGAACTTGCCTACTCTTTACATGTTCAGAATGAATTCAATACTCATTTTTCAAAAGCAGAGATCGAACCTTGAGCCCCAGACATTCTCCTTTGGGAAGCATGTGTATGTTCCCGGCTATGAAGTGGGGGTTTACAAAATCTGCCTCCTTAGATCTAAGCTCCCTCCCCCCCACTCTTCCAAGTCTTGATCTCTCACCTGGGAAGAGAACAGGGTTCTGAGTTTGTTCGGCTCTGCCCTTTGCTGGCCCTGGAACAACAGTTACACAGCTTTACCTCTCAGGGCTGCGAAGTTCTTTGTCTGCAAAATGTGAGGGCGCTCCCAAGCTCTGTCACATCTCACTCTCGCTGCTCCCCTCTTTCGTGCCCTTCTGGATCTCAAAGATCAATTCCCCATCACGTCCAGTGACCCAAATACTTTCCAGATTTTCTCAGCGTGGGAAATCTGAGAAAATCCCCCCTGTCAGTCTGATCCCAGCCAACACAGCCTGCTCCATTCATTGTTGGGGCATCCCTTAACGGCCCCCTTCCAGCGGCGGCTGCCCCGTCACTTCTCACCGAACCACTGCTTCCGCCCCTCCTCCAGCGTCCCATTGCCTCCCAACTCTGGGACTCTCTCTCCGAAATAAAACCAAAAATTATTTTAAAAGCACTTTGTTCGGAGCTTCCTCAGGAGACATTCGACAATGGCCATACGTAATTCCCATGACCTAGGTGTCTGCTGCCTTGCATGTGATGAGTTAACTCAGATGGTCATGTTTAATTCACTAGCTTGGCCTGCGGGGAGGGCCCCGGGGTCTGGTGCCTGGTCAGGGGGCTCTCAGGTACACCCTCATCAGGGTCTCAGGCCTTTGGGCTCCAGGAGGAGCTGTCAGTATTGAGGCAGTGTCTATCCATAATTTCTATCCATAATGCGTTAAGCACTGAGGGGAGGATCCAGCCAGGACAACTCAGCAGTCTACCGAATTGAGCGGCGAGAAGCCTTATACTGGTAGGTGAGAGGTACCAAATGGCTGAACCAATGTGGTGTTTCATTGGAAGGCAAGGGTGGTTGATGGTGAAGGGCCTCCAGTGATGGACAGGTCTGGATGCTGGACCAAGGACAAGCCTATCCACAGCTGGCCACAAGCGGCGTGGTAGAGAGTTCTGGCAGCTGATGTGAATGTCCATCTTGAGAAGAAAGACGAGGTGACCCTCCACCGGCATTAGCTGGCCCTTTCTGAGTACTTACTTTCCTAAAAGTCTCACAAGTATGATCGCTGAGGAAGAGACGATCGTCAAGACACATTCAAGGAGTGCAGCAAGATCAATGGACCACGGATGGGTCAGATGGATCCTTCTTCAATAAAATGATGAAAACCACATTGGGAGCCCTAAAAGCATAAATGGACCAGACTAACAAAACTGACAGTAAAGTAAAATTGAACGTGTGTCACGACTCTTGTGCCTACAGTTTTTGGAGCTGGCTCAGATCTTCAGCATCGAAGGTGAGAGTGCCAGCAGTGTGACCGTGACAGTGGCCAGCAGGGGGTGGAGTCCACGGGAGCAGGTGGAAATTTGAGAGCCAAATTATTTTGGGAGCCAAATGCTTCTCCTACAGGCTGGCTTTCACTACGTGTGGAGAAAAAAAGTTTTGAAAAGAGTCGATGAAAACAGCTGACAAGGAAACTTGTTTCTTGGCAAGGAAGTGGGGGAGAAATTTCTTCCTTCTGATTGAAAAAAAACCCACACACAACAGGCCATAATCTGTTTAATCACATTTTTAAAGTTAATTTCTGAAAAGATGATGTTCCCTTAATGGAAGACGTTCTGCATCAGGACAGGATGACAGGACAGGATGTCAGCAAGGCTGGGAACTGAATAAGGTATAGCAGGCAATGCCTGGGAACTAGATGGTCTGAAGGAGCAAGTTGTCATGGAAACAAGCCACTAACTAGAGAAGAGCCATCTTGAGAATATACACAATATCAAGAGAAGGGACGGAGACCCGAGACATGGTCAATGGCCAGGAGACCTCAGGAGGGACAATCAGGTGCTGTCCACATTAGCTACCTGGCACTAGAAAGTCTGCCAAAAAGAGAAATAAAGTTCAAAACATGTTGGTATTTTTTTTAAATTATATTTTATTGATTTTTTACAGAGAGCAAGGGAGAGAGATAGAGAGTTAGAAACATTGATGCGAGAGAAACATCGATCAGCTGCCTCCTGCACACCCACCACTGGGGATGTGCCCACAACCAAGGTACGTGCCCTCGGTTGGAATTGAACCTGGGACCCTTCAGTCCGCAGGCTGATGCTCTATCCACTGAGTCACACCAGTTTCGGCCATGTTGGTATTTTAAACGTGGCCTTATTCATTTGCCATCCATTTGTTGGTTCATTGCAAAGCACACTGACGGGGCACCTTCTGAACACCAGGCTCTGTGCTGGGCAGGAAGGCGACAGAGAGGAATGAGACAGAGCTCCAGGTCACAAGGAGCCGCTGTCCCTAACTGCGCTCTGGAAGAGGAAGACCCAGACACAACCCAGGTGTCTCACTCCTGGGCATCACCCCTCCCTTTGCCCGGCAGCTCTGACTCCATGCCAGGGGCCTGGCAGGTTCCCTTCCTGGCTGAGGAGCATCCTCACCGCCCGCCATGAATTTCAGCTCCTTCCAAACTTCTTGCTCTTAAGGATCCTCAGGGCGGGTCCTTACGCTCGCTGGCAGTCTCCTCTGCCCAGACAGCTGAGTGCTGGTTCTGACCTCTTCCATGGCCTCTCACTGGGCTTTCTCTGAACTTGCCCGGAGTGTCCACCTCGTTTCACCATCCTCCTGGGCCAGCGTGTCTTCTCCACAGGCTCTTGGACACAGTCCTAGCCTCGCCGGCATGCCTGTTCCTGGCCCTGGCTTTTGCATGTGACCTTTGATATAGATGGTGCCATAACTCACAGAAAACACATCATGGACTGTTCCCCAACACCATGACTCAGCACATCAGTGAGCAAACCCCAGCTTCCTCCAGGGGAGGCCTGATGACTCCCTCTCCCCCCTCCCCCTACCCCATCCCGTCACTACTTGTTGAGATCCCAGCTCTTCTGTTTCTTGGCACGCCCCGCCCCCCACTCAAAAATACCCTTCTGTGGAGACCATGATCTCATCCATCTATTTTTAAATTGCCTATGGCCTGTATACGTTCTTTCATTCTGAACATCCTGCTACAAATTAACTTCCAGAGTAACCAGCGTTGGGAGCATGGCATTGATATAATCATCTTCCCCTCATTACGTGCACATTGTTTTATTGCTCACAGACTTCATTTGGTTCTTTTGACAGTGCAGGAGAGTCAACAGGGTGGGTATTACCATTTTCATTTCACTAATCAAGAAGTGGAGGTTCAGCCGAAACCGGTTTGGCTCAGTGGATAGAGCGTCGGACTGCGGACTGAAAGGTCCCAGGTTCGATTCTGGTCAAGGGCATGTACCTTTGCTGTGGGCACATCCCCAGTGGGGGGCGTGCAGGAGGCAGCTGATCGATGTCTCTCTCTCTCTCTCATCGATATTTCTAACTCTCTATCCCTCTCCCTCTCTGTAACAAATCAATAAAATATATTTAAAAAAATAAAAAAGAAACAGAGGTTCAGAGAGGCTGCGTGACTTTCCCCAGGCCACACAGCCTGAGAGAAGCCACGAAGGCCTCTTTTCACACCAGGCTCGGGGCTCCCTGCTCGTGTCCTGTGCCCTGTGGTGCAGGGGGCACTGCCCTTTGGGCTTTGACCTTTGCCCACACCACGCCTCACTCCTACTCTGCCGTGCTTCCCTTTTCCCTGTAAAGCCAGTGGCCTTCAAAGAATTCCATTTCCCCCTTTCCCAGTAGATCCAGGGGCATCATGGTAGATTCTAGCATCCTACAGTTAAGACTTAAAAGGCTCCATTTTCCTTTCATTAACCTACAAAGAAAGAAAATTAAGTTAAAAAAAAAAGAAAAAGAAAGGAAAGGAAGGAAAAAAACAAACAACCATAACCAGAAAAAGCTTTCATTCAGGGCCTCCTGAAATCCCAGCGCTTCTTGCATCCCTCATCCTGCAGCCTGGGGTGCTCAGCTTTGCTGGGGGGTTGGGGAGGGGAGGGGAAGAGGAGAATGGGAGGAGGAGGGTGCAATCTCTGAGCCTGAGTCTGCGACAGGCCCAGGTGGAATCTTGCTCAGGGACAGGCAGGAACACGGGGTGTGTGGGAGGCTGTGCTGACTGGCGCTCTTGCCCGCAGTCTCTTTCCCAGGGCTGGCAGTGACACAGGGAAATGAGCTGGCTGCAAAACCTGTCCTTTACCTACCGCTCACCCCTTCCAGCTCGGTGCTGGCTGCTTCCTGGGTGCCCCCTCCTGGGAACTTCACCCCAAGGTGCTCCGGTCCCCATTTACCCAGGAGGCACCTGGGGCTCAGAGTGGTTAAGCCCTGGTCTCTGGCCCCCTGGCTGGAGAATCTGAAGCTGGCCCTTTAATCCGCTCTGAGAATAAGCTGTTTTTACCTGTGTCTGGCACCTGACAGGCTTATCTCGGGTGTGCCTCAGGATTGCCCTGCGGCTGACAAGACTGTGTGAATGTTATCACTTCCAGACGAGAAAACTGCAGCTCCGAGAGGTTGAGGGACTTGCCCAAGGTCACACAGCTGGGAAGGAACCCAGGACGGTGGAGAGGACAGGCTCTCGGGCAGGATCTCAGGAGCCTAGTCAACACACATCTAACTCTGCGGTCACGTCCCATGACCCTGAGCAAAGTCACTTCCCGGAGGTTCCCGGCCCCAGGGTTTCAGTGTGAGGAGTGGAAAGAGGGGGAGAGTGGTTGACTCAGAGGCAGTAAAGACGGACCATGGGGTGGAGGTAGGGGTGAGGGGAAATCTGTTATTACAACTCAGGATAATGAAACTAGCTCCATAACCAGTGACTGTTGCTGAGTCATATCTCTGAGCATTTCTCGGTCCCTCTCTGATCACCAGAAGGACTTGGTTTGTAAGCTCGGAGAGGAGAGCGGAGCTGGGATCCTCAGTGGTGGCATTGCACTAGGAGACATATGCTTTTCAGCTGTGTTCTCTGCACCTTTCCAACCACCTCAACTCCCAAATCCTGCACATTAGCCAGTTTATTTGAAAATGGTTATATGCGCCTATCCTCTTTGTTCTGTTTTTAAAAGATATATATTTTTTATTTATTTCTTAGAGAGGAAGGGAAAGGGCTAGAGTTAGAAACATCAATGAGAAACATTGATCAGCTGCCTCCTGCACGCTCCCTACTGGGGATGTGCCCGCACCAAGGTACATGCCCTTGACCAGAATCGAACCTGGGACCCTTGAGTCTGCAGACCACTCTTTATCCACTGAGCCAAACCGGTTAGGGCTTTTATTCTTTTTTTTCTTTTTCCTTTTTTTTGTGGTAAAATACACATGCAACATAAAACTTACTGGTGTGACTGTTTTAAAGTGGCTTTCCATAAATTGACAGTGTGGTATAACTCGCCACTCTCTAATTTCCCAATATTTTTATCATCCCCCAAAGCAGCCCCCCTCTTTTCTTCCCTTGCCCCAGCCCCAGCCCCTGGCCACCACTAATCTGCTTTTTGTCTCTATGGATTTACTTACTCTGGGTATTTCCTCTAAATGGAATCACACAATAGGTGGTTTTTGTGCCTGGCTGCCTTGACTTAACATTTGGTTTACGCCCATATTTTCGCTATTATGAATCACGCCATTCTAAGCATTTGTGAATACCTGTTGTCCATTATATGACCTAGGAATAGAATCGGTAGGTGCTGGGATGATTCCATTAACTTACTGAGGACCTGCAAACTGTCTCCCACAGCTCTTGGCCTGGCCTCCTGTGAGGTGCTGGAGATACGAAGATGAATGAGACATGGTATCGGGTGGAGGAATTCAGAGCCCAGGGAGGGAGACTGGCATGTGGCAGGGGCAATAATGGGGGGGGGGGGTGACGGATGACGTTATTCGCTCAAACTCAACCCTGTCAGAGGCTCCGTATACCAGAGGCAATCCTGAAAAAAGATATTAAAAGCTTAAATCACGCTCTCCTGTTGCCTTCCATTGTTATTTGGACTACATTTCTGCAAAGTATTTGTGACAAAGCCTAATAAAAGCACTAACGGGATTCTCATAATCATTTCGGATGACTCGGTTGGCACAGAATCCTACAGCTACTTCATCCTCCCAAATCGATCTATCAAACTGGTAACGAATCTGGCTTCTTCATTTGCAGCTTCCTTACACCCAAATGCTTCACAACATTTGTATCCATTTTTGTCGAGAATGCTTACGAACGGCATCTAGACCAATTTAGGAGCTTAGTAGGATCTCCTCCACCTCTTCCCCTATTTAAAAATGAAGTGTCGGCCAAAACCGGTTTGGCTCAGTGGATAGAGTGTCAGCCTGTGGACTGAAAGGTCCTGGGTTCGATTCCTGTCAAGGGCATGTACCTTGGTTGCAGGTACATCCCCAGTAGGGAGTGTGCAGGAGGCAGCTGATCGATGCTTCTCTCTCATCGATGTTTCTCTCTCTCTTCCTCTCTGTAAAAAATCAATAAAATATATGAGAGAGAGAAAAAAAGAATCCACTGAATGCCAATCAACTGCCAGACCCCCCGCTACCTGCTGGGGAATAATAGTGAACCAGGCAGGCCCTGCCCTGCATGAGCCGTCAGTTCCCAGGAGGAGGACAGGCAGGAAAGCAGGTTATGGTTATGCAATGAGATGATGGTGCTGTGATGGGGTGTTGGCTGGCCCTGCTAAGAAGAACATAAAAGTGGAGCGTACAGTCCTGCTGGAGCGGGGGAGCCTCGGAGAGGGGGTGACATTTCCGCTGAGTTCTAAAGGAGGAGTGATAAGTGGCTTCTAAAGAAGAAAGCAAGTGAATTGTTGTTTCCTTGAGGATTCAGTCTTCTTCTTGCAGCGTTTCTCTTGTCAATCAAAGCGGAGAGAAAAGTAACCAAGTATTTTAAGGTATTTCGTCCCCCGAGAAAAAAAGAGCCTGATTCCTACCACCCTATTTCTAGTCCCCTTTGTCCAAAGTGCCAATGTACCCCGATCTCAGTGAGACAGTCAGGGGCAGGTGGGCCTGCAATGAGAGCACAATAGCCCTGAGTTTCCCCTGATCCACCTTTTTTAAAAATCCCTCTTGCGTGGCCACTGTGGCTCAGTGATTGGGCAGCAACCTATGAACCAGGAGGTCACAGGTCAATTCCGGGTCAGGACACATGCCTGGGATGCAGGCTTCATCCCCAGGGCGGGGTGTGCAGGAGGCAGCTGATCAATGATCCTCTCTCATCATTGATGTTTCTATCTCTCTCTCCCTTTCCCTTCCTCTCTGAATTCAATAGGAACATATTCTTAAAAATAAAAATAAATAATTCCTCTTGACTGGCTCCCTTAGGCCCTAGGAGAACAAATGCAGCTCAGCTTCTCTGCACACACAGAAGGGTCCCAGTGCAGACCAGGGAGCTGAGGGGAGACAGGGCATCGTTAGGCCATTCTGATTCCACCAGATACTCTCAGATCCCGCCTTCGTCAGTGTGACAGGATCACTTAGCTTGGGGTTATCCTGGGGTTGAGTATCCGGTGTGATTACGTGGTGTTTGCTGAGGGGGGCCCGGTTTCCAGGCGTTGCCGAAGCAAATATCACCCAGGAAATTATGCTTTTGAATCAAAACCGACCTCCCAGCGTCCCCAGGCTACTCGTTAGAAACGGACACACCCATACCACCGACCACAGGATGTGAAATGAGGATCTAAATGCTTATTAGTGACAACAGAATGTAAGATCACAGTTGGCTATTTTTAAACAAATGCCTCCATTGAAAGCAACTTGAAACACACACACACACAAAAGGGGATCTTTTAGAAATTCGCAGTAAGAAATCCGGTACAAGCGAAGATGACATTTTGAAGTCTCATCAGTTGAATTTTCACACAGACTTCCCGTCACCGTACAATTCATTTCTGTCTTCCGTCTCACTCAACAGCAAAGTCCCAGTAGCCCCGCCGTGATTGCTTCTGAAAGGCAACCAAAGAGGCCTAGAGCGGTTATTCCCTCCAAGGGCTCTCGGGGAGCCGAGCCGAGGCTGGCTTCTCCGAGGCTGACAGCGGTTCACTGGCATGGGAACAGCGGCATCCTTTTCTCTGACTCAGCTTTTGAACCGAATAAAAGGAACTCTCACAAACAGATGGGGAGCTCAGGCCCAGCCCTCCAGAAATGCTACCACAAAGTAAACACCAACCCTGCTCCTGCCCAGGCGGCAAAAGCAGGTCACAGCATTCAATACCATTTCCTCCTCCTGCTGAACCTTCCTCCACATTTTTGACACCTTCTTCCTGGACCACCAGGATAATTTCAGTAGTTAGGGAATGACGAAAAAAAAAAAAAAGCTGAAATGTTTGGCTACCTAGCATTGAGGAAGACTCAGGACCCTCAGTGACATGATCACAGCCCGGAGTGCACAAAGCCGCACTGTTCAAGTCACAGGTTTAGGGGAAGAAAGCACAGGTTTTCATCCTGTGCAATTGTGCAGGCGAGCCAGGGCGCATAACACTACTCTGCTGACAAAGTGTCCCTAATGATCACCAACATCTCTCCGTCACGTCCACCTTTTATGTAAGAGTTTCGCAGATTGCGCTGTTCGGAGACATCTGAAAGTGTATCACAAGCTTTAACAATTTAGTCTAGTGAAATTGCAAAACGGAGGAAAACATGTAGATTTCATGAAGTCAGTGGAAGATATGTAAGAGAGGTGCTTAAGTCACAGCAAAGCCACTGTCAAATGGATACCTGGCTTGGCAAGAGCAGAAAACTGAAGGGAAAGAGGGAGGGAAGGAAGGAAGGAGGGAGGGAAGGAGAGAGGGAGAGAGAGAGAAAGAATGTGCAAGATACTTTAAAAAAGAAAGTTCTGATGTCAAAATAGTAAGAGAGAAATTGATGAAGCACTAAAATGCTTTGTTTTGTTTTTCAAAAAAATGACCATATCTATAATATTATTCCAAAAACTACGTGTGAAATATATCAAATACTATCAAATAATTTTCCTGAAAAATTATACCCCACAAAGCCACATGATTCATTTTTCATTCACTTTTAAATTCTAGAATATATTTGCCTTCACAATAGGAAGATTTATCTTTCCGGATAAAGTAATACATTTTGACCGTGAACTTGTCCTCCCTGTTTTAAGTGGTGCCGGCTTTCCTCAGTGACAGGTCTGCCGCTTCTTGCTCACGTTTGATTCTCTGTGGCTCTGTGACTCCTTCCTAACATCTCAGAGAATAAATCTCTCGCTGGCCCAAGGCCTCCTTCAATCTTGGAGGCTTATCTCAGAGCTTTGCGTCAAGAGGTCTTTTATAATTCTTCCCTTGGCTAAACCGTCCTTGAGTCTCATGTCCCTTGGAAGCCTTTGACCTTGACCATGAACTCTTCAAATGGTTGTGAAGAGAGAGATGCTAATTTCACCTGCTGTCACACTGGAGTACTTTCCTTGTCCACCGTCCCTTCCCAACAGCACACAGTGAGGGTAGGTTTGCTTCCTGTCTATTTCAGTAGGACCACTTCTCCCTGATAGGGTTCACGCTCCACGGGGGTAGGTGTGCAAGTCTGAAAAAAACAGCCAACACATTTCATTTTTCTCTAGTGGCTTTTTTATTGACTTCTTAAATTCTAAACTAAGTGCAGCTCCCTTACTAAACTGTTAGACCGGAAAGAAACCTCATGAACTTACCGTGTCTCCCTGCCTTTCACAGAAACGCCCAGCAGCCGCCAGCACCCGTGTCGCCCACCCTTTGCCGGCGTTAATCTGCGTCATACAGCGGCCCAGGGAGCACTTTGTAATAATGACCATTCTCTCCACGGCAACCTTGCCCGGGGCCTCTGCCGTATCCTCAAGCTCTTCCGAGTTCTGGCACCAGCTTGTCCTTTCGGTCATTCCTGACATCAGTATTCCTCTCCTAAGACTCTCAACATTTCGGTTCCAATTCTAGCACTTTTTAAAAATATATATATTTTATTGACTTTTTACAGAGAGGAAGAGAGAGAGAGATAGAGAGTTAGAAACATCGATGAGAGAGAAACATCAATCAGCTGCCTCCTGCACACCCCCTCCTGGGGATGTGTCTGCAACCAAGGTATGTGCTCTTGACCGGAATTGAACCTGGGACCTTTCAGTCTGCAGGCCGACACTCTATCCATTGAGCCAAACCGGTTTTGGCCAGACTCCCCTGAATGTGCCCGATCTCGTCGGATCTTGAAAGCTAAGCAGGGTCGGGCCTGGTTAGTACTTGGATGGGAGCTTCTAGGAATTTTAATGTGGTGTTCTCTCTCTCTCTCTCTCTCTCTCTCTCTCTCTCTCTCTCTCTCTCTATATATATATATATATATATATATCCTCATTTTCCCAGTGGCCACCGTGTGTAACAGGCCTCCCACAGAATCGCACATCTCCAGTGACCAACTGTGCAGCAGAACGCTGGCTGGGCCAGCGAGAATTCATTCAGTGCGTGAGGAAGGCTGAAGTCTGGGCTTTATCAACACAGGAGCTCCTGAGAAGCGACTACACCGTCCTGTTGATAAACACGCACACAGATTCACCGACAAGTCAAGAAGTAGCAAGTCACCACGATCAAGGGCGTGGGCTCGGAACCAGATTGCCTGGCACAGGACTCAACACTGTGCTCCTGTGCCCTGAGTTAGTTGTAAATGGGGGATAGTAAGAGCACCTGCTCTATTGGGTGGCTGTGAGGATTAGATATGGAGAGAATCAAATATAAATAGCATCTAGAATAATGCCTATGATATACTAGGCTCTTTACAACTCAATGCATGTGTGTGTACATGTCAGTCAGAGGGATGTAAACCATAACAAATTCCTATAGGTCCTGTTTTGACCACTCAAACTAGTATGTGGTAGGGATCAATAATGCGAGCTTTGGATCAGGTCAGGCCTAAGTTTGAATTCTAGCCTTGCCGTTTACTAGCTGTAGGAAGCTGGCAGGCTAATAGATCTCTTTTCTCACCCGGCCCTCGGCCCCCGCCCCCCACCCCCAGCCTACTTACTCATCTATGAAATGGAGGAAATAAACCCCTCTCCCAGATGCATGAGGTTTCTCAGATACAAAGCACTTCCCTCACTCATTCATAGATAGTTAATGCACATATACAGCCCCGGGCATAGAGGATAAGGCAAAGAAAAAAACGAGACTGTCTCTACAGCTGTGAATCTTGACAAACAATGTTGCGCACACTGCCACCACTCGCTCTGTGGGAGGACCCCTGCCCTTCGCTCACCAGTCTGAGCCCTGTCCCCTTTCTGTGCCTGCTTAGACGCTTTGTGGGACTTCCGTGTTGGCTCACTACTGACTCAGGGCTCTTCTTCGGCCTGGATCCTGGCATCACCGTGAGGGCATGGACAAGGGGAAATGAAGGCCAGCCTCCCGCTTCTGCTCCCCAGTGCCCGGACCTTGTGGTCACTGGGAGCCCATCCAGCCCCGAAACTTGAAATGTGTTTGGTGCTCCACTCTCTGTCCACATCCTCCTTTTCAAGTCTTTGGTCTCTGTGTTTTTTTCTCTCCTGGTTAACTTTTCAAGCCTGGCTACATGATGTATCTTTCAACCTAGCATGGACGTATAATTTATCATCTAAACTGGTTAACAATGTGGATTAACTGTTAACCGATTAACAATGTGGATTAACTGTTAACTGGTTAACAATTTGGATTAATAGTTAACCAGTTAACGATGCATATTAAGTATTAACAGGTTGATAATGGGAATTAACTTTAACCAGTTACTAATATGGACTGAGTATTAACCTGTTAGTAGTTTGGATTGAATATTAACTAGTTAATAATGCAGATTAATTATTAACCAGTGAGTAGTGCAGACTAATTATTATCTGGTTAAAAATGCAGATTAACTACTAACCGGTTAATAATATGGATTTTGTAATCCAAAGAAAACAGAATTAATTTTGAGAGAAGCATCAAAAGTGATTTATTCAAAGTAATGTCCACTGCTAGCTACACATTTCCCCATCTTTCAGGTAATTTGTGGATACCGTCCCAATAGGACTTTTCTTGTTTTGAGGCAAACCATTCAGAGACCCAATTTTCCACTTCCTCATATGTTTTGAAGTGCTGCTCAGAAGTGTGTATGCCATCGATCGGAACAAATGGTAATCTGAAGGTAATCAAATATGACAGGTGGGTTAATACTTTCCAGACAAGATCTTTTAACGTCTCTTATCTGATTTTGCAGTGTGTAATGGTGCATCATCATGAAACAAAACTGCTTGCCTTGTCTTCTGGCCCATTCTGATAGTGTTAGGATCAAAGAGTGGTTCAAATTGATTATTTGTTGTTGGTAGCGATTGGTATTATTGGTTTCATCTGGTTTTAGAGGCTCATAGTATAACACCCCTTCCTGATCCCACCACACGCAGAGCATTGTCTTCTTTCTGAAGCAATTTGGCCTTGCGATTGATGTTGATGGTTGACCTGGGTCAACTCATGATTCCGTGCATTTCGGATTCTCAAAATACCATATTTTCTGGTGTATAAGATGACTGGGTGTATAAGACAACCCCCAACTTTTTCAGTTAAAATATAGAGTCTAGGATATACCTGCCCTATAAGATGACACCTGGCATATAAGACTACCCCCGATTTTTGAGAAGATTTTCCTGGGTTAAAAAGTCATCTCATATGCCAGAAAATATGGTAAACCCACTTTTGATTGCCAGTCACAATTTGATGCAAAAAGGACTTTCTTTTGTGCCATTGAAGCAACATTTTACTGATGACTTTTCAGTTTTCCATTTGTCTTTTGTTCAGTTGATGTGGCATCCATTTTCCTTCCTTTAAAGTATTTACCATTGCTTGTAAATGATCAGAAATTGTTTGCTGAACAATGTTTAATCTTTCTGCAAGTTGTTTTTGAGTTTGACATGCATCTTCATCCAATAATGCTTGTAATTGTTGGTCTTCAAACTTTTTCAGTTTACTTGGACGTTCTTTGTCTTTCACATCAAAATCATCACTTTTAAAGCATTTAAACCAGCGTTCACAAGTATCCTGAGATGGAGCATGTTCACCATAAGCTTCCCGTAGTATATGATAATTTTCAGCAGCAATTTCTTCAAAATAATGAATGAAAACTTCCTGCAAATGCTCTTTTTATTGGCATGAAATTCGACATTTTTAAGCATAAAAATATCTATGATGTTAACACCTTCAGAAAATTTGACATATGCCCTAACTAGTTTGGCTCAGTAGGTAGACAGTCGGCCTGCGGACTGAAGGGTCCCTGGTTCCATTCCAGTCAATGGCCTGTACCTTGGTTGTGGGCACCATCCCCAGTAGGGGGTGTACAGGAGGCAGCTGATCGATGTTTCTCTCTCATCCATGTTTCTAACTTTCTATCCCTCTCCCTTCCTCTTTGTAAAAAAATCAATAAAATACATTTTAAAAAGTTTGACATATGAAGTTTTGAAGCTTGTTATCAATACAACAAAATAGCATACATATCTAATGACATATATATTAACATATGTGTAGCGCCATCTACTGAAGAAAATCAGATTAACTGGTACACCTAGTAAAATGCTGCCCTCAGGGAACTGACACTCTAGCCAGGAGACCAGCCAAGTTCTGGAATGGCAAACACTAGAATCTGTGCTTGGTAGTCCGGGATGGTAAGTGATTAATATTCTTCAGAAGAAAGCAGGTGAACAGGAAAAATTATATGAGCTGTTGTGCTTGCCTTCAAACACATGTATCCTCATTCACCCAAAAATCTGAATATTTTACATGAAAACCAAAGCAAGGGCTCTCAGACCTCATGTGAATTTAAAATCAAGAAATCTTAACAACTATTTTTTCTTAATCTTAACATGATATTTTTCTGCTATCTATAATATCATCTTTGCCGAATGAAGACAAAAATGTCTTCAGATAATACCCAAACCTCATTTCACCCATTTTTTAGATACTATTTTCACTCTAACATTGTAAAAAACAATGACTCCCCCCCCCCGCCTTTTTTTTAGTTTCATAATAATTTTCTTCTCTTGCTTCACAGAGACCTCATGATACAGTGGGAATGAGAAAGGCCCTCTCACAAATCCTAGCTCATATGTGTACTTAGTGCTTAGCCCCAGGAATAATATTTTATCTTCCTGAGACTCAGATTTCTGTGTAAGATGGGGATATTAATATCTACTCATGGTTTTTTGTACAGAATAAGTAAAATAATGAATATAAACTACCTAGTACAGTGCCTGGCAGATAGCAAGTGCTCAGAACAAGAGATAGTAATAATGATTAACGATTATTGTTATTGCAAAACCATTAATGCACTAGCATGCCCAAAAAAGTGTAGATCTACCTGACCCCAAACTCCACCATTGCTCTGGTGGTCTGACCGTCAACTACAGGAAGTGTAATTTTTCAAGGGGCCATTTCTAAACTCTGAACTCCATTCTCTTGTTTGAAGGGAGTTCACGCCTCCCACAGCTTCTCCAAGCCAATGACATTGTGTCATAGAGCAGATTGACAGGAGACTTGGTTCAATTGCTGCCTGAAGACCTTGTTCAGTCTGTCTCAGACCGTATGGTGGTCTAGGATACTTGTACCCCTTTTTCTCTCCTTCATTCTCTCGCTGGATTCAAACTTGAATTGTAGTCTGAGGCTCTCCCAGACTTTCCTGGCTCCCTCCCGTGTTCTCTCACAAGTGTCTTCCCTGATAATAATTTTTAAAAGTCAGACCTGTATTCATGGGGAGTCTGCTTCTGAGAATACCCTGAGTAACCCTGTGGGAACCCCTTTCACATCCCACATGGTTCAGGGTTCCCGTTCAGGGTTCGGGTTCTGGAGGAGTCTGCACGCAAATAAAAAGAGAGACTAGAAAAGTAACAATTTGGTGATATTGGGGAGCCAGGCGGGAGCCCTCCTCTAGTGGAAAGACTACCCCTTGCTCTGGCCTTTTTCTCCCTTTTATTAAGACTATGAGATACACCCATGACCTTTAGGCAGGAAATTCCAAGAACATAAATTTACATGAAACAAACAGATAGAGGCTGCTTCAGCCCACAATGTTTCAACTAAACAGTGAGGGATTAGTTCTGACCTTTCAGAGCAATTAAGGTTGACCAGCCTTCTGGTCTCCTGTCCACATCTTTCTATTAGTGAGACCATGTTTGGTTTCCGGCATAACCCAATAGCCAAAGGCCCCCAGAGGTCCTGAACTTGCCTGGGAAAACTTGACGTGGTCCATCAGCAAACCCCGAATAGACATCAATCTATAAGGGACAATGCAACCATCCAATAATGATTCTTTCTTTGAAACTGGCATTTGTTTGGAACCTTTCCTATCAGTTCTGATGCCCCAGGGATGTATTAAATTGAGTGTAGGTGACAACAACATCAACAACATCCAGGAGCAGGTGACAGCCCCGTCCCGGGGAACACACTCACCTGGTCCCGCTGCTTGATCCTTTGGTAAACATATTCGGCAAATGGTTTGCGAGGAATATACTTCCCATCTCCTGCTGTGACGTGGAAAACTCCGGCTTCATATGCCACTTTGCCCCTGGAAATGGTCACCAGGGGCACCCCGTGGCAAACCATGCCCTCGAAGATGTTGAAGTTCACAGCCTGATGGTGCGTTTTTGCCGAGATAGTCCTGTTTGTAAACACAAAGAAGCCCCGGCTCATCACCAGCTCATCTGGCGAACATCAAATATTAAAAGGATGACTTACAAGAAAATTTAGCAACTCTATTAGGACATAGCTTTGTCACTGGAACAAGTGACTTTCAGAATAGAACATAGCATTAACATTTCATTGCAAAGTAATTACATTTTCAGAGTGAAAAACCCGATAACTCATTCTTTATGGTGATGGATGAGGATGGAGTGGATGGTGGGATGGCATTGGCTTGCACCTTTACATTTTAAAATTAGTATTTATGTGTTTAAAGAACAAAGTATTAATTATAAAACATTTCCAACGCTGATGGGTCTGATGAATACACTGACCCAATACCCAGACGCCTGTAAGACTGCCGCCATACCTTTCCCCAAATACCATTCCTGCTCCCCCTTCACAGAGGTACTCGCTAATGGGTAGTTATCAAGTTGAATTTGATATTTATCAAGGCAAAATTGTATCTTGAATCTCTTTTCCTTGTCTGAGGCAAAACTGGAAAATTAAGGATAATAAAAATAACAAAATATGGCCTAACTAGTGTGGCTCAGTGGTTGAGCGTCCACATATGGAACCAGGAGGTCACAGTTCGATTCCTGGTCAGGGCATATGCCTGGGCTGTGGGCTAGATATCCAGTAGAGGGTGTGCAAGAGGCAGCCAACCGATAGATGTTTCTATCTCTCCCTCCCTCCCTCTTTCTCTCTCTAAAAAATCAATAAAAGCATATTTTAAAAAAAAACACACACAGAGAGATATAACAACAACAACAACAAAAAAGAATCTGCTCCTAGTGAGAAGTATCACCATGGGAAAGAAAAAAAGGAGCCACCTGTATGTCAGGTCCATGCTTTATAACATCTTATTTCATCTTTATTACTCCACTTTGAGATAAAGAGTGCTTTCTGCACTTTATAAGTAAATAAATCGAGATTTGGAGAGGTTAAGTAACTTGTCAAAAGACACATGACCACATAGTTTGATAAAACTGGGCCATTTTTTATATTTTTAAAATTAACATTAATTTTTGAATCCATACTGTATCTCCATAGCTTTCTCTTTTCAAGAATGTTGTGGAAAACGGAAACGTAGTGTCGGAAAGCTTTTGAGACTGACTTTTTTCATTAAGCATAACTATTTTGAGGTTTACCCAAGCTGTTGTTGTGTGTTAACAGGCCATTCCTTTTCCATTGCTGCGTAGTATTCCTTACGTCACGCACCACAGAGGACCCATTCACCTACTGAAGGACATGTGGGTGTGTCCAGTTTTTGATGGTTATGAATAAAGCTCTTATAAACATCCACGTCCATGTTTTGTGCAAGTACTTCTCTAAATACCCCAAATTGGAATTACTGGGCCATATGGCTGGTGCATGCTGAGACTAAAAGAGCTCTCCATGTCCTTAGGAACCAACTTACTGACATAAAGAAAAGTTTAAAAGATTGGTCATGAATAGGAGGTAGATACAAATGCAGCAATAATTTAAACACTAAGAAGGAGAGAAAGGTCTGCTCAAATCGTAAGACATGTCCCTAAAATAGGAAAAGTGAATAAAATATATAAAGGATGACTAAGAATAGAATGAGTTATGAGCTGGCGATGAAAGATGCAAACTCAAAGAACATCTAGGACATAATATAGAGGTACCCCAGACCTTCAGTTCAAGTGCCCTTTTCTGACCGTTCCACTCTCTCGGTGACAGTATTTCCATAGTCTGGGCTGTTGCTTTCCTACATGTCACAGCGACAGTCATGTCAGGAACCTTGGGGCTTGAATGGTGGAATGTTACATAAACGTGTCTGGACTGACACATTCATCAGTCTGCTAACAGAGAAAGCAGGATGCATAAAAATTCATGCTAAAGTAGCTATTGACATGCAAGAATGAGAGGCGAAACCCCTAAAGCAGTGGTCAGCAAACTGCGGCTCGCCAGCCACATGCGGCTCTTTGGCCCCTTGTGTGTGGCTCTTCCACAAAATACCACAAGTGGGTGTGCAAGTACAATACAATTGAAATTTTGTGGCCCATGAGCAGAAGTCGGATTTCAGCTCTCAAAAGAAATTTTTTAAAATCTTTTTAAGAATATATATATATTGTTGATTTTTTTACAGAGAGGAAGGGAGAGGGATAGTGAGTTAGAAACATCGATGAGAGAGAAACATTGATCAGCTGCTTCCTGCACACCTCCTACTGGGGATGTGCCTGCAACCAAGGTACATGCCCCTTGGCTGGAATCGAACCTGGGACCTTTCAGTCCACAGGCTGACGCTCTTATCCACTGAGCCAAACCAGTTTTGGCTCAAAAGAAATTTCAATCGTTGTACTGTTGATATTTGGCTCCGTTGACTAATGAGTTTGCCGACCACTGCCCTAAAGCATAAAACCCTGTTTTTCCTGATGGGAAGCTGAGTTACGGGCACTCGCAGGAAAATTCTCTAACAGGAGAAATAAGCTCTATACAGAACAAAATTGTCATCATGATACTGCAAAAAGTACTGAAAAGCCGATGCATAACAATTTCCCAATGATTATTCCATGGAATTCCGGGCATCTATGGACAGCTAGAATTAAGAATATGCTAGAGAAGTGAAGAAAGCAACAATTGTGAAAGCATCAACTGAAAAAGTGATGGCAAGTATGTGCACTACATCTACAAGAAAAATACATGTACACATGGACACATACCAAAGGAACTATATCATGTAAAGTGCTTTTGTGGACTAGGGAAAAATAAATATGCAAAAAGGTATGACAGCGAAGGTCTGCAACAATAAAATGTCATATCAGATAAAATGTCATCTCTGCCTCAGCCAAATAAAGGTCACTCATTACCTGGGCACTCTCAGCCTTCCAGGAAGCAAGAGGAAGAAGATAATTAGGCAACATCTAAGCGATTCTCTATAATAAGGCATTATGTAAATGAGGTCAAATTAACATAACATGTAAATTCCGGGCATTATTGCCAGCAGCAAAAAAAAAAAAGGGGGGGGGCGCCTTCTAATTTCACATTCATTGGTGTCTGACAGGGTGTCATTGCTCCCCAGCTTTTTCCTCCCAGACAGAGCTGCAATCCTCCAACTCCTTAGCTTTCACCTCTGGATTTCACCCCTGAATACACTACTCACGATCAGGTCTGCCCTCTCCCTTTCCTATAACTCTGCTCAAGAATCCTAGGTCTCAGTAAAGTTGGAAAAATAAACAGAAAAGGAAAACATCCTTTGATCCAGGAAGCCGACCCTGAAGATGCAGAGTGAAAGTGAGCACCTTTGCTCTGTGGGTCTTCATGAGCTGCATCTTCTGTGATGGTCTCTTGCCAAGTCCCTCTCCTGGTTGCTGTACCCTCGGCTACACGCTGCAGTGTAACCAAGGGGAGTGTGTCTCTCCTGGCAGATCCTTGCAGAAACTTAGGGTATTGGTCTTCCAAAGACAAATCTAAGCTGGGAAAAAATTATTACCTCCAAAAATTTGAACGTTTATTTTTGAGAAGGATTGTATTTACTCCCTATGCTATATAGAGTAAAACTAAAGCAAATGGATGGAAATTACAAAGAAACCAACTTAACTTCAATATGCGATAGTCTTTAAAAAAATCAATAATGAATGAACCGTATCTTGTTTTACATTTTAGAATAAATAAAATCCACCTATTAAAAAAAATGGCCACGTTATTTTATCCCCAGCACATAGTAGGTGCTGAATAAATAGGTATGAAATGAACAAAAGAAGAAACACACTATGTTCCTCCTGTCAGTTTTATTTCTTGCCTCCACTGACCTCCTCCGGCATGTAACTGTGTGTTGGAAACCTGGGACCCTTCAGTCCATAGGCTGACACTCTATCCACTAAGCTACACCAGTCAGGGCAAAATTTCTTATTTATTTTTAATTTAAATCATTTTAAATTTTCAATTACAGTTGCCAACCAGTATTACTATATTAATTTCAGATGTACACCCGAGTATTTAGACATTATATAGTTTATGAACTGATCATCCTGATAAATCTAGTCAGTATCCATCTGGCACCATAGTTATTACATTATTATTGACTATGTTATATCATTACATTATTATTCCCTATGCTATATTATTTTTTAATATATTTTTATAAGTACTGTAGTTTTGTCCCTTGGCACTCATTCTCCTTTCCTCTGGCGTCAGCACCCCCATTTTGATTTTTAAGAAACTTCTCTCCCCCATTGGAGGTGATCTGGCAAGACCCCTAGGCATGTGTCCTGTTCTTCCCTAACCAAGAGATGGGCAGTTGCGTTCTGTTTCCCAGGAATTTGAATCTTCGGCAGAGTGACCCCAAAAGTTACAAGTGATGGAGGGCGCATCCTGAACACAGAGCAGCTCCTGCTGTGGGCAGCCCCAGGCTAAGCCTGCCTCTGGGGCGTTGATGGCTCTGTTGGCCTGTGAGGTTCCCAGGGCCTTCACAGAGCCTGTTTCTGTGCAAATGAGAGCCAGTTGGTTACTTTGACTTGTAGTCAAAGACCCTGACTGACAATGACTTTGTCTTTGGAGAGTAGTACAGTGGTACCTCGAGATACGAGTGCCCTAACATACAAGATTTTTGAGATACGAGCCTTTGAGGGAGCAACTTTTACTTTGAAGTATGAGCAACATTTGAGATAGGAGTAATCACGTGGATCGGCCGGCTGCACATGACCCACCAGTTCACCGCAACTCGAGCGTCTCATAGTTTCCCACGCCTCAAGGTTACAGAATGAATTAAACTCGTATCTCGAGGTACCACTGTAACTCCCATGCATCTCTCTGAGGCAGAGTTCAAAAGGTCTGACTCAAAACACACACACACACACACACACACACACACACACACACACCAAACCTAGAAGCTATTTTCAACCAAATCTGTCTGCAGAACAGATGCAAATGTGGAGTGATGCTCTGATTTCATTTGTAAGCAAAACCCAAGAGCTGTGAGATTCACTATCCAATAGTTTTCCAAGTTAACACTATGCAAGTCACTTCAGGAGAGTAGCCTTTATTAAAAAAAAAAAAATACCTTCTCTCTAATTCTCCTTTTCTAAATTTACAAATTAGGCCAATTTATTTATTTTTCCCTTTTAAATTAAATGTGTTGGCTGACATTGGTTAATATGAACTTATAGGTTTCAGGTGTGGGTTTCTGGTACAAGATCTGTAGATTGCACCACGTGCCCACCCCTCAAAGTCAAATCTTCTCCCATTATCATATACCAGAACCTCTTTCACCTCCCACCCACTTCCCTCTCGCAACCACCACATTGCGGTTTGAGTTTATGAGTTTCAGTTTTATGAGTGAAATCATATGGTTCTGAGCTTTTTCTGACCTTTTCTCCCTTTCTCTTCCCTTCTCTCTGAAATCTATCTATTCTCTCTCTCTCTCTCTCTCTCTCTCTCTCTCTCTGTCTCTCTCTCTCTCTCTCTCTCTTTCTCTCTCTCTCTCTCTCTCTCTCTCTCTCTCTCTCTCTCTCTCTCTCTCTACATTGGATGGCTAGGCCTGTCCTAGTGATGACAGGAGGGATGGGATTAATTAAAACCTTCTCATCTGAGAGGGAGGCTGGGGTTCTGGGCCACTGGCTCTCCATTAGCACATTCACAGGAAGGGTGTTCTCAGTGATCACTCTGCCCCAGGGAAACGCTGCTCTTTGTCAAGCTCTCTGTGAGCCTGTATCTAACGGCACATCTCTCTGCAGAGGGTGTCAAGGTTGTCTCACTGAGTCCCAATTACACGCATGTCCAAGGCTCAGGCTGTCAGGGAAGCAGGAGCCCTGAAGATAACATGAAGCTATTTTCCAACAGAGTCCATCACTTGGATACCACAGCTGCAGAAAAAAAACAAAAAACAAAAAAACACCCCCTTCCTTTGCAAATCGCTTTTTATCAAAGAGCTGCATGCTCTTATAGATGAGAAAACTCACTGAAGCGAAGCCTGCAAGAGACAGCATCGCTTCCCATGCGCACTCAGGGAGAACACTGGGCAGGAAGAGAATGTCTGAGAGCAATGTGGGTTTTCCCTGACCCCAGGGAAATGATCTGTTTAAGAATTTTGTTATGGTTTCTCCAACTCAGCCAATCTGTCCGTGGCACAGCTAGATTCGTATAAGGTTGTCATGAGAACAACAAAAATGAGTGAAAAGGATTATGTCAGGGCTATTTGTGGCATCCTTAGGAATAGAACCTCTCTCTCTACATTATGTTATAAGACACCTTGTGTTCAACGCAAAAGAAAAATCCTCATTACATCTTCCCAACAACCCTATGGGGTAGGTACTGTTATTATTCCTATGATATAGATGAGGATGATGAGACATCAAAAATTTACTAACGCACCCCATGTTTCAGAGCTAATATGTTCATGTTGCTCAGGGGAGACAGAGATTAGGCTCTTTAACCACTAGACAACATTGCCGCTTGAAAGCTCTTAAGGAAGCTACCAGGAAAGCATTCAATCAATGGAAACCCTCCTCATCCTCCAGAAAACACACAGACGACAGCTCCTGCCATATTTCCTGATGTTTCCTAAGCTGTTTTTCGGTTTAGCAGTCAGGGGTGTAGGGTGTTATTAAAAATTCCTTAAACCAAAATTGGTCATTCTCCATGTGATCACAAGAGAAGAGATTTCTTTGGATGTGTGCTCCCACTGTCTATTTCAAACCATCCCCCTTGTCATTTCTTGGACGTGACAAGTTATACAAATGGGGAGCAAAGCAGCCACCTCTCTGGAAATGCCAAACGGTGCTACTTCAAGTACACTGTCATTACTAAGCAAAGTTGCTACTCACTGCACCCATCAATCTTCCGCCCTCTGTTCAGACTCTACCCCCACTTCCTCCCACAGACGAGAAAATGGGAGCGGCTTCAGCCATGTCAGAAAATCTCCAGCAGACAATAATGTGGGAACTCTACTGGTGCTCAGGATATGACAGGACCCTTAACACAGGTTCATAAAAAGGCTGCCCAAACATTGACTTCAAGAAATTAACCGATCAGGCATGTAGTGAGTGCATTTAACTGGTAGTCTCAACTGGATGCAAGCTGTCCACTGAGTTACCTTTCTTATGGTTTGCTGTTGGGGACAATAAATGGTGATTATTTGGGTAAAGGCCTAAGATCTCTTAATGTCAAGCTGCTCCCCTAATCAGTTACCACTTTGTATGCAATCCACAATGGTCTTTATTTTGACTTTTCTCCAGGCACAATAAAATTAATAATGGTTGCTTTTATGAAAAAAACAAACAAACAAACAAACACAAAAAAACAAAAAACAAAACAAAACAAAAAAACAAAAAGAAAAAAGAAAAGAAATTAACCGATCAGGTATCCCTGCTGTTTTGTCCTTGGAGCTGTGTCATGTAGGTCATGGGTGGTGGTGCAGCTCATGGTTAAATACTAGAAAGTTAACCTTGGAAGTAGGTACCACTGTCTTCATCTCCTGTGCCTCACACAACACTGAGCAAATAGAAGGCATTTATATACATACTAGAGGCCCAATGCACGAAATTTGTGCAAGAGTAGGCCTTCCTTCCCCCCAGCTGCCAGTACTGTCTTCCCTCTAGCACTGGAACCTGGACTTCCCTTGCAGCCCTGGCTTCATTCAGAAGGTCATCCGGAAGGATGTCTAGTCCAATTAGCATATTATGCTTTTATTATTCTAGATTTTCTAGACTAGAGGACTGGTGCATGAAATTTATGCATGGTTAGGGTCTTTAGGCCTGGGCAGCAATCAGAGCTAATCAGGTTGCCCACCTCCTGCCTACTCTTCCCTCGCTCCTTCAGCACTCTGCCACTGCTGATTGCCCACCATGTTCCATGCCACCCCCTCATGGTCAGTGCACATCATAGAGAGCAATCAAACTCCCGTTCTCCCAGTCGAACTCCTTTGGGGACACTTTGCATATTAGCCTTTTATATATATAGATTTGTTTCTTCGAAACGAAGTTATTAGCAAGTTTCTGAATGACTACTTCACATAAATGTTGCATGTTCTATATCCTAGTTTTCAGAAAGTGGGGAACTAAAAATAATTTAGGGTCTTGCAGGGAGCAAGAATGGAATATGAATCAGCAAAAGCTAGCATGACACTAGGATGTAGGTCCTATGAATATAAAATACGTATGTGCTTGTAGGTGAGGAAGGGTTATTAGCTTTTAGAAGGCGAGCTGTTAGCCTGACATATTAGTAGAATTCACTTTATAGTGAGGATTCACTTTCTGGAGTAGGGTATGAACTTGGTCTTGTAATAATTATATTGTTATCTTCCCGAGGAAGCTGCCTTGCCCTTGGCAAGATGACATTGTTTGACAGACTCTCTGTGGGTACAACTTGGGCAGAAAGAGATGTCAATTTTCTGCACAGGAATACCATGGGTAAGTGCCCTGAGAGTTCAGAGCGGCCAGGTACTGATTATTATGTTCAGTTCTGATGCCATATTTTAAGAAGAAAAAGGAATGACTGGACTATGAAGGGAAGACAGAAAGGTTCTCAACTAAAGGGATGGGAAAAAAGAAAGTTAGATATCAGAAATATCTAGGGGACTTTTAACTCGCCTCTTTTTTTTTTTTTTTTTTGAGAGAAGATGACCTATTTTCCCTCAATCCCCACTGAGGGGAATAAAGAGGATGTAAGCAGAAATGCTGGCAGGTGAAATGCAGTTTGACAGTGGAAAATAACTTCTTGACAAGCAGGGAGTGGGGTGTGTGAGTGAAGGAGAGAAGCAAAGACTGTGGCCAGGAGAGAGAACCAGGAATGCAAACCGCTACAGAACCGTGGGCCTTCCAGAGATGGGCCAGGACACCCGTCAAAAGTCAGAACTCCCTGTTCTGGAATCTTAAGAGTAAAAGCTGGCCTCCAGCTTTCTGGAGGGGGTGACCAGCAAGCCTCGCCTTGCATGATTCTACTCCTGTCACAGTTGAAAGGATTCTTGGAAACTCCAAGATTGACAAAACATTTTCTTACAAAAACCCAGCCCATGTGCTCAGTGGTTAAGCATCGACCTATCAACCAGGAGGTCATGGTTCGATTCCTGGTCAGGGCACATGCTCAGGTTGCTGGCTCAATCCCCAGTAGGGGGTGTGCAGGAGGCAGCCAATCAACAATTCCCTCTCATCATTGATATTTCCATTCTTCTCTTCCTCTTTCCTCTCTGAAAATCAATAAATCATATTTAAAAAAACAGAACCCCTAACCAACACTTACAGGCTGCCTTGCTCGGCAATTGGCATTAAAAGCATCATCTCATTTAAGCCTTTGAGTAAGCCTATGATATCTATATTTTTATTATCCCTGTTTTATGGGTAAGGAAACTGAGGCTGAAAGAGGTCGAATTGCCTAGGACACATCTAACACATGGCAAAGCTGGATCTTGAACTTGAAGTCTATGAAGTAAAAAGGTATTTCCCTTTAATGATGAAAGGCAACTTGTTTTAACCACAGCACAGGGTACAAGCTCTTTCAGAAAAGGGCTGAGACCACCAGTAGTCAATAACTATACAAAGAGCACAGTACTGATACCAAGCTTATAGATTTCCACCAGGACTGGCAAGCTTTACTGAATGCCGACTGCTCAGACTCCACCCGTCAGTTTTGAATGCATGGAGTCACTTATGATCCAAGTGTCTAAATAGAATTTCTTTAGGGTCTTCTACACTTGAACGCATTCCATTATGATTCACAAAGCAACCTTTGCCAGTCGTTCTTGAATCACTGCCTAAAGAGTGAGCTGTGGGAAAATGTGGGACAAGAGCCACTGAGCACCAAAGGCTTCCTCAGTGCATTCTGGGAACCGGAGACCCAGGATGTGCCTCAGGGGAGTAGACTTTAGATGTTCAATGAGAAGAGTCTGTAATCCCCCAAACTCTAAATCATTGGCAAACAATGATGCCGGAAACCAAACATGGTCTCACTAATAGAAAGATGTGGACAGGAGACCAGAGGGCTGGTCCACCTTAATTGCTCTGAAAGGTCAGAGCTAATCACTCACTGTTCAGTTGAAACATTGTTAGCTGAAGCAGCCTCTACCTGTTTGTTTCATGTGAATTTCTGTTCTTGTAATTTCCTGCCTAAAGGCTATGGGTGTATCCCAAAGCCTTAATAAAAGGGAGAAAAAGGCCAGAGCAAGGGGTAGTCTTTCCACTAGAGGAAGGCTCCCGCCTGAGCCCCCAATATCGCCAAATTCATACTTTTCTAGTCTCTCTCTTCATTTGCGTGCAGCCTCCTCCAGAACCCGAACCCTGAATGGGAACCCTGAACCATGCTGGATGTGAAAGAGGTTCCCACACGATGGCTCACAGGTTAAATCTGGCCCCCAGCCTGTCTGGGGCAATAAAGTTTTATTGGATCATGGCCATGTATATTCATGGATTACTACTGTCTGTAGCTGCCTCTGTAGGTCTGAGGCAGAGTTGAATAGTGGCAGCAGAGACCCTATGGCCCATGAAGCCCCCAACATGTACCTGCCCCTTCACAAAATGAGTTTGCTGATCCTGTCTCAGTGTCCTGGTGTGGCAAAAGCAAGGAGGACTGGAAGACCTAGAACCGTACAAGGAAAGAGCCACAAAAAGAAAAAAACAAAGACCCGGAGGGACAGAGAGACAGGAAAGGTGGAGGATGCCATAGCTGATTTGGCTCAATGGATAGAGCATCAGCCTATGGCCTGCAGGGTCCCCAGTTTGATTCTGGTCAAGAGCACGTACCTTGGTTGCAGGCTCAGTCCCCAGCCCTGCTTGGGGGAGGTTTGGGAGGCAACTAATAGATGTGTCTCTCTCACATCTATGTTTCTTTCTGTCTCTCCCTCTCCCTTCTACTCTCTCTAAAAATCAATGGAAAAATATCCTCGAGTGAGAATTATCAGCAACAACACAAAAAGGGTGGTGAAAAGAAAAACAAAGAAACCATAAAAAGAGTGCAAAGGAGGACAAGGAAGGTGACGGAAAAGGAACGAGGCAGAGGGACACCCGTGACCACCCAGCACATTCCAGCAGCGGCCACTGTCTACCCAGCATCTTTCGTATCCCCCTCACATAATCTCTCCACAATTCCTATGCGCATCTCCGCTTAACCGATAAGGAAATGGAGACGGAGTAGCTTGTCAAGTTGCCCAGCAAGTCAATGGCAGGGTCAGACATAAAACCGGGGCGGGCTGACACCCACCCCATCCTCCTTCCACCACCCGCAGCGCCAGTGACCATCCCTGCTCACAGATTGAGCGCGCTGTGTGGTCTGGGCAGTGAAAAGGTCCCCAGACTTGGGATGTAAACAGCAATTATCTTCCTTCCGTCCGGGCGAGAGCTGGGTGACAGCTGATCATCTATTTCAGCTGCGGCGCCCTGCACGGACCCTCCTAAAATAGAGCGTTTGGGGGGGCTGCCAGAGTGAGGAGCACAGCCCCAGAGCCCCAGCTGGACCAGCCCCCAAAGGCACCTGCTTCAGGGAAGCACAGAGGCCGGTGGGCCTAACGTAGTCACAGCGATGTCACCTCTGTCCGCCCGGAGCCCGCACCAGGCTCGGGTTCCAAGGCGGTGATGCCAAAAGCTGCAGGAAACCCACCCAGCTCCCTCACAAGCCTGCCTTAGGGCAGACGCATCCCTAACGGAGGCAGGGAGCAGGAGCGGCACCCAGGGGCGCCCCACAAGCTGACAAGGGACCTGCCACTGCCGGCAGACAGGCAGATGGCAGAGACCTGCTGACTTGAGCAAACTGGGGTGAGGACTGTCAGCGGGCGCTCAGTGCCCCGGGCATGATGACATAGAATGCACACGTCTGGACAGCCTGACCCGGACCCTCCCTAGCAACCTTTGACCTGGGGAATTAGCATCCTGCCCGCTGGACAGATGAGGAAATTGAGGCAAACCAAGGTAAATGACCTTGTCCCGGGTTACACTGTCAGCAAGTGGAGAGGCCAGAACACAAAGCCAGGAGGTCTGGCGCCAGAGACCACGTCTGAATCCCAACACGCCCTTGCCTCCTTTGCAGGATTTAAGACAGCGATTCTCAACCTGTGGGTCGAGACCCTTTGGGGGTGGAATGACCCTTTCACAGGGGTCGCCTAAGACCATCGGAAAATGCAGATATTTACATCACGATGCATAACAGTAGCAAAATTTCATGGTTGGGGGTCACCACCACATGATCCACTGGTTTAAGAGATTAGACAATAGCGTCAGCCGGGCCTGCTCTGAATCCCAGCTCTGCCCTCTGCAGCTGTGGGATTTGGGGCCAATGATGAACCTCTCTGAACCTCAGTGTTGTCACCCTTCAAATGGATCCCCATGTGGTAATGGCATCTGCTCCTGGGAGGCTGGGAGGAAAGCAGCAGCCCATCGGCAGCTCAGTTGATCTGCTGGCTCATCTCCTGGTGTGAGGCGGTCTGGCCACACCTGTCCCCCCTCTCCTGACACTCCTTCGCTGCTCTGACTCCGGGGCTGGCGGGGGGCGGGGGGTGAGGGGCTGTTTGGCCCAATGTCCAAGGCAGATACTAACGGCAGAGGTGACAAGAACCAGCACTGGTTCCCCTCCATCTCTGTGGGGCTCCAGCCCCTGCTTGTGGTTCCACCTTGCCCTGGCTCTCCCCACTTGACCCCCATCTTCCCTTCTCGAAGGCCTGCCCGCTAGACTTCAGGCTCCAGCATCAGATGCAGAGACAGCAAGCCTTGCCGATACCTGCTTACCCAGCTCCTACAACCAGGGAAGCTCGCATCATGTGTGTGTGTGTGCGAATGCCTATATGTATGTACATCTATATGTGCATGTGCACATGCATGTATAACACACATACAGAAACAAGCATGTGCATGTATATATGAACACAAATTATGTATGTGTGTAGATGAGTATCTAGAGCAGTGGTTCTCAACCTTCCTAAGGCCTCGACCCTTGCATACAGTTCCTCATGTGGTGGTGACCCCCAACCATGAAATTTTGCTACTGTGATGCATCGTGATGTAAATATCTGCATTTTCCAATGGTCTTAGGCGACCCCTGTGAAAGGGTCGTTCAACCCCTAAAGGGGTCTCAACCCACAGGTTGAGAACCACTGATCTAGAGCTATATCTATGTCTACCATTTCTGTCTCCCAGTGGTTCCACCTCTCTGCTCATATCCCAGCTGGGTTACTTCTCGGATGGTTTCTTACAGGGATCTCTCCTCGTCGGTTGCTATCCAAAAGCATTCACCTTTGCCATGTTCACTTGCTTTTTTGACATTTAATAACAGCAGCTCGGGGGCTGAAAGTCACGGTCAGGTCATCTATGATCAACACAATGACAGTAAATAATAATATTCAGCCGCAGCCTGTATTTACTGCGTGCTTTTATGTTGAGCTCTAGGCTAATATCTCTTAGTACAGTTTTTATTTAATTCTCCTCACTACTCTACGGAAGCAGGGTTTTTAAAGAATGCCTATTTTGTAGGTGTTTTAAAGGAAGACATTGAGGATTAGGGAAGCTGAGTAACCAACCTAGGATCATAATTAATAGTCTGCATTAGTTCAGTACTAAGTGTTAACCACTATATATTGCCTCCCACTATACGTAATCCACCCAGAACACAATTCTGGAGTAAAACCCGCATTTATATGAAATTTTGTGTCAGCTTTTCCCCAGAAATACGCAGGCACCTTAACAGGAAAACGTAATGCAAGGTAGGATACTTAGGCACAAAAACAGAACAAAAAAACTTTCAAAAAGAAGATGGTGCCAAGAACCCATTGGTAGCTGAATTTAGGTCTTTACAGGAGACTATACTTATCAGTATGACGTTTTATGCAAAACCTTTCCTCTAAAAGAGTCAACCACGGAGTCCATTTTAAGACATATTGTCAGGTTTTCCTTTATACTTTGTGTACAGTGTATTCTCCTTGGTGCCAGAAAACAGTGAGGCTCAGAGGTTCACCGTGTATTTAGCGGTTAAAATACTGGACTGGTAAAAACAGAACAACAACTTGGGTCTTTCA
The DNA here is from genome assembly GCA_011751065.1 of Lasiurus cinereus. Taxonomy (NCBI): domain Eukaryota; kingdom Metazoa; phylum Chordata; class Mammalia; order Chiroptera; family Vespertilionidae; genus Lasiurus; species Lasiurus cinereus. The sequence continues at coordinate 13,025,490 of JAAGEH010000297.1, read as the reverse complement.
TCATATTGCAGAAAGCCATGCTTGCGTCCTTAAACTCTTCTTGTCCCCGGTTTATCACTTAAATAAATGAGGTCGAATGACTCATTAGCAGTAGTTCCAGGGAGAAAGTTAGGTTCTGAGAAATGAGATTCCTAAGTTTGGGATATGAAGACCATTATTTCACAGCTCTGGCCTCCCAGCCATCTACACTTCTGCTCACTGCTGGCTTGGGGCAGGCAGGGGCATTAACTGAAGAAGTCACCTTGATGGCATGCTGAGAAAATCCCTACTTACCCATGGGTTTATCAGAAACTCACTCACTCATGCGCTGTGCTAAACACTGAAGATGCAGCATCAATAAAACAGACAAAAATCCCTTCCCAGATTCAGCTCACACTCCAGTCAGAGCTGTTCCTGAATCTGCAAGGACCTCTGCATTATAACATGATTAGAACATATGAGCAAAGTCAACATTTCAATAGTAATCATATGCATATATATATATATATATATATATATATATATATATATATATAATGCCTTACAGTTTTTGCAAAGTAGTGTCAGATAAGTATGGCATTATTCCTCAAAATCACCTTGAGGCCTTTGCAAGAAATATGGCAGACCATTTAAATGAAGAGATAAACAATATTATGTTACCAAAAGAAAAATGAACAGAGGGATTGATCAGATATTTCTGTATAAGAAAAAACCCCAGTGATTAATAAACATGCAAAGGTATTCCACTTCCTCAGTGCTCAAAGGGATGAAATTTGTAGCCGAAAGGTAACAATTGTCACCTGCGAAAGTAACAAAAGTCAAAGGGGAAAAAAAGATTGTGGCAGAGCGGGTAAGGAACCAGGAGGTCACCACACACACAGGCAGAGAACCCCGGATGCGCACGCCCTTAGATACAGCAATTCTTTTTAGTATCCACCCAACAGAAATCAGCAGAAATTTGGATTTAAAATGGCAAAAAATAAAAAAATAAAATAAATAAAAATTGTAGAAGTTACTTATTACTATGAAACCTAGTGAAAGGCCTAACACAAAGAAATGACATGGACAGCCTTCCCTGGAAGCTAACTGTCACAGGCTGTCAGACATCCAGCATGTTTTTTAAAAAATATATTTTATTGATTTTTTACAGAGGGGAAGGGAAAGGAATAGAGAGTTAGAAAGATCGATGAGAGAGAAACATCAATCAGCTGCCTCCTGCACACCTCCTACTGGGGATGTGCCCGCAAACCAAGGTATATGCCCTTGACTGGAATCGAACCTGGGATCTTTCAGTCCGCAGGCCGACACTCTATCCACTGAGCTAAGCCGGTTTCGGCAATGTCCAGCATGTTTTAACATGCCCTGTTCGATGGAATGTCTAAGGGACCTTTGACTTAAATTGCAGTTATAGTTGTGTCCCATTAGCAAGCCAACTACAAGCTAAAGGTGCAGAAAAGGACACGTATGGGGTGGGACAAAAGTAGGTTTACAGTTGAGAGTATGTGAAACACGAAGTTTCTTTTTTTTTTTAATATATTTTTATTGTTGTTAGTATGATAGATACCTCTCAGTTCCCCTCCTCTCCTCCCCCTCTTCCCGAAGTTTATTCTTGTACTATTAATTAATCACTGGATTATTTTCCACACAAACAACATTGATTAAAACAAACTGGAATTCTGGGACTTGTTGACAGATCTAGCTAAGCTTTCCTCTCTAGGATTGATTCCACAATATTAAAGTCACTTCCTTTGTTACCCTCTAGTTTGTAAATCCCTAGAGTCTTACTTTATCTGGGATAGTGATAATACAGTGGTACCTCGAGATACGAGTTTAATTCGTTCTGTAACCTTGAGGCGTGGGAAACTATGAGACGCTCGAGTCGCGGTAAACTGGTGGGTCGTGTGCAGCTGGCTGATCCGCGCGATTACTCCTATCTCAACTGTTGCTCGTATTTCAAAGCAAAAATCGCTCGCTCGACGGCTCGTATCTCAAAAATCTCGTATGTTAGGGCACTCGTATCTCGAGGTACCACTGTATTGGTATTCAGGTTTCTTAAGGTTTCACTTATGTCATGCCGCATGCTGAGCGCTCAGAGGCTGGTGCTGTTATTAGCACATCTCTATTTTTCGCTGAGAAGAAACTGAGCCTCGGAGAGGTGAGTAGCTTGCCCAAGGTCCCGTAGCTCGGAGGTCTGGGTGCAGTTGGGGTTGGAAGCCAGTGAACTCAGTTCTGCCCTAAATCCCATGCTCCGTAACCACTGGACCACACACCCAGATCGCCCACCTTATTTTACAGCTATCTTAATTATTTGGAATGTTTATCTGTCCAATCAGATCCTAAGCTACTTTAGGGGAAGATATTTCTCACTGAATTTTGAGTACAATGTTCAGTGAGAAATTGCATCCAGTTGGCACTCAATAAATGCTCGGGTCATAAAGGAACAAAGCTGCCGTTGTTTTAAAGCCGATCCAGACTCCTCTCCCTCATCAAGTGGCCAAGGAGGGGTTTTTCTTGCCAGGAGAGAAAAACATCTCTTAAATCAATTTTTTCTGATACTATCAACTTGCCAGCGCCCTCATCCCCTTAACCCTCCGGACCATTCTCCCTGACCCAATCCATCCCCCACACTGATCAGCCCACGATGCTATTTAATCAGTTTCCAACTGATGAGCCCAGATATGAGACCCAAATACTCAGACCCCAGGGCGACCAGGGGTGGACAGAGCCCATAAGCCAGTGGTCGGCCATCTGCGGCTCTCGAGCCACATGCAGCTGTTGAGCCAAGGTTTGCCGCTCTGTTGACTAATGAGTTTGCTGACCACTGGGATAGGGGTTTAATCACAAGAAACAACAACAGCCTGTAATTACTGGAATCGAGAGTCTAGATCAGTGGTTGGCAAACTCATTAGTCAACAGAGCAGCAAACTGCGGCTCGAGGGCCGCATGTGGCTCTCGAGCTGCTGTTTGCCGACCACTGCTGTGGGCTAATCACGGTTAACCAGCAGCATCTTCCCAGGTGACCGCAGGCCCAGGGTGGGTTTAGCGGGAAGGATGCGTCTGGATAGGGGACTTGCACCGCTGAGACTAAGGAAGTTTCGGGCAAACCAGGACAAGCTGTGTGCCACCTTCTCCTCCCTGTCTCCCGCTCCCTTCTCTTCACTGCCCTGCTCTCTGTGAACAAAGACTGTTGTGCCGCGTGAAGGTGGGGGAGCGCAGATTTAATCGACTCAGACACTCATGCAAAGACGCTCACTAGCTCATGCTAACAGCACCCGTTTTCCTGTCCATCCTGAGTCCAATGGAGACAACTTTGTTTCGTTGTTTTCTTTCCTGTGAAGCCCTTTCCTCTATGTCTTGGCTCTGTTTGTATTTGGAATGCTTTCTGCCTCTCCAGAATTTCTTATGGATGCTTTCTTTACATTTCTTTTTTTTTAAAAAAAATATATTTTATTGATTTTTTACAGAGAGGAAGGGAGAGGGATAGAGAGTTAGAAGCATCGATGAGAGAGAAATATCAATCAGTTGCCTCCTGCATACCCCTTTCTGGGGATGTGCCCAAAACCAAGGTACATGCCCTTGATTGGAATTGAACCTGGGACCCTTGAGTCTGCCAGCCAACACTCTATTCACTGAGCTAAACTGGCTAGGGCATCTTTACATTTCAATTATAATATTTTCTTCCTATCTCTCTCCACCCCCGCCTCGACCCCACCCCCACTGTGTTAAGTTTCACGTAAACTAACGCCCAGAGCTCTTGGGCATCTGGACGGGCCTGTGTTATCCCCACTGCCTGGCACCCTGAGCCCCTGCCTTCCCAGTCTCTTCGTTGCCCTGGGATGTATCTTTCCCACTTTCCCAGTGTAGCCCCATCTCTCCATCCGGGGCTTTACCGTCCCCTTTCTATTATCCAGAGCCACCCCCCAGGACTCAGTTAGCTCCAAGTCCTTTCCCACGTCCCACCCAGTCTCCTGTGAAGTTTGATGACCTCAACTCAGGACCAGGGTTTGGGCCACAGCACGCAAGACCCTCCCCACCTCTTGCGGCGATGTGTGCAGCTGTTATTATTATTTTTTCTTCCAGGAGTTACCTATCTTTCCCCACGTCTATATCTCATCTGTCCAACCAGAATAAAGTCTCTTCGATGGCAGATCTTACACCTTATGGTTACGTCCCCCGCAACACTCGGCTATGCTGTTTCTTTTGCATTGCTTAAACGCAGCAAGCCTGCAATAAATACATCTATAGGTAACTGATTAATACTGTTTCCCTCCCCTCCACCTTGTGAGGAATTCAGCAACTCTTCTGCACAGATAAACGCTCCAATTGTTTTTCCTTTTGGGTAAATGGCCTTCTCATCATTCTGCCTCTAGCAACGTAGCTTTCCTGCAGTGCCTGGTAGAAGACTTGGAGCAAAGTCTCCACATTTCCCTCCCCCTGAGAGAAATAAAGGCGGTTCACAGTGGGGGTGGGGTTCAGGCAGGAGTGGAGAGAGATAGGAAGATGCCCTAACTGGTTTGGCTCAGTGGATAGACCGTCAGCCTTCGGACTTAAAGGGTCCCAGGTTCGATTCTGGTCAAGGGCATGTTCCTTGGTTGCAGGCACCTCCCCAATGGAGGGTGTGCGAGAGGCAGCTGATGGATGTTTCTCTCTCATCAATGTTTCTAACTCTCTATCCCTCTCCCTTCCTCACTGTAAGAAATCAATTAAATATATATTTTTTAAAAAGAAATGTAAAGAAAGCATCCCTAAGAAATTCTGGAGAGGCAGAAAGCATTCCAAATACAAACAGAGCCAAGATATAGAGGAAAGGGCTTCACAGGGAAGAAAAAAAAAATGAAACAAAGTTGTCTCTAGTGGACTCAGTGTGGACAGGAAAATGCGTGCCAAAAGCCCAGCGAGAACGCCAAGCTCCGCTCTGAGCGGGCAGCCGGTGTGACTCCTCCCAAAGGGCACCCGGGTGGGGTGGGCTCTGCACATGGCACGCAGCCCCAGTCCCAGGCCCGAAGGCAGGACAATTTCCTTCAGGCAACATCATGTGGGCATAAAGAATAGCACTGATCCGTGCTGACCGAGGAGAAATCAAAGGGGGCCGAGGACCTGAGGCCAGAAGTTTCCTGGAACTCCCACAGCAGCTGCAAAATAACCCCAGGGGACCCCGACTCCCCCTCCCGAGGCTCCCCACTGCACAGGCCGCTCCTCGCTGAGTGTCCCACAGGCACTGACGCCTTTTAAAGAAGCTGCACCACCCTCTGGCCACAGAGCCCCCCTGCCCGCCGCTTGTGGTGGGAAGTGACTTCGATGTGCGGGGACCCACGCCACACGCCGGCCAAGCGCACACTTGTCACCAAGGATGAGGCACAACCTTGAACTCACAGCAGCTCCCTCAGCATTTCCAGCTCAGCACTCCACGTGAATGTAAGGTGGGGCAAATGGAGGTTGGCGGTTGGTCATATGGAAAATAATACAATCTATAATAATAAATGCGTAATATGCTAATTAGACCAGACAGCCGAACAACCTTCCGATGTCCTTCCGGAGGACCTTTTCAGAGGAGGCTGGGGCTTGGAGGGCCATGCCCCTTGCATGAATGTTGTGCACCAGGCCTCTTGCAATTAATAAGTAATAAAATAAGAGTAAACTGTGTTTTGTGTAGTCACAATGGTAAACCTCCTTTAGCCCAACCCCACGTATATGTTCTCTCTCTATATATTTTTCAATCCTCACCTGAGGATATGTTTACTGATTTTTAGAGAGAGAGAAGGGAGGGGGGAGGGAGAGAGAGAGAAATATCCATCGGGTGCCTCCCGTATGTGCCTGACTGGGCCTGGAACTTGCACTGGGTATGTATGTGCCTGACCAGGAATCAAACCACCATCTTTGGGTGCACAGGATGCCAACCAGCTAAGCCACACCCACCAGGGCTCTGCATTCAGTCACCAGGTGGATGGGCTCCACCCCCAGGGTGTCCTAAGTGGCAGCGCCTGAGGATTTGCATTTCCAATAAATCCCCAGAGGCTGCTGAGGTTGGTGGTTCCTGGACCACACTTTGAGAACCACTGCTCTTAAAAAAAAAAAAAAAAAGGCTTACATTCAGTGTTTTTGTGCTTGACGTGGGCCCCTGAAAAGATAGCCTCTCCCTGAATACTCAACTGCCTCCAAGTAGACTTCACTGCGATCCTCTTCTGAAGGGAAGGACCCATTTTCACTGCCCTCCCCGCCCCCAAAGGCCACGTGGGAAGCCACGGCTCTTTGCTGGGCTTTGGGGCTATAAGGACCCTAGGATTCTTCCCAGGTACTGCTATTCCATTTCCTTTGACTCATTTCCATTCCGTCTTCTGCTTCCTACAGAACCAAGGCTCACGGCTTTATGGTAATTAAGTGTGAGTCCGAGGCGATCAGCGGAGTTACCTGACCACGGCTTCAGCCACACTCATGGCCAGGTCTGCTGACTCTGGGATGCGTCTTTGCCAAGCACTGCTTGGGGCAAGAATCTTTTCTTTTTTAATTCAAAGGGAGAAAAACGTAAACCCTGGATCTGGAACCAGTTCCAAGAGCAGATAAACAAAGCCTTTTAAATTGCATATTTATTTACCAGCGTAAGACTGTTACTATCTAGTTTATTCACTAAAACATAAAAAAAAAAAATTATTGAGCTCCTATCTGTAGCTGGCACTATTTTGGAACCTAGAAATATAGCTGTAAATGAGACAGGCAAAGGCCAAAACCAGAACACATGTATGTCTAGTAGAGAAAAAATTCAGCAGGGGCCTAGGTACAAAACCCAAGCCTCTTGCACGACCACCTCCCCAAATCCCAATGCTTAAAATAGACTGTGCTTCCTCTGGCAGCGGCACATGCTCAACAATACGGCTCCTGTGATCTGCTCCTGAGGTGCTTTTCCTTCATGATTTGGAAAAATATATATATCATGCAGCCATTATTAATAAAGTTCCTGGAAACCACATCCAGTTCACTGAAAAGGTTCCGTTGCATCAGAACATGTTTAAATACACCCCCTGGCATACACAGTGGTTACCTCTTCACCCATAGGTCCTCAGCAAGGCTAGCTTTTTTTTCACGCACAGCCCAAAACTTCTTAAAAGCAAACGATGAAGACTCTGAAGGTACAAAAGGAAGGTGAGGTGCTTTGTTGGAATAGTTTCACTGCAAATACATTTTCCAAAGGAGTCAGCGCTGGAGGCACTGAAGGGTCCTAGTTTAACCCAAAGATGATCTTACCCAAAGGAATCCACCCAAGCTTCTCCGCTTTAGTCATTCTCAGCGAAAATCAGAAGGTGCAAGCAATGTAAGGGATGGAGCTTCCTTTATGAGAAACATCCTAGTACCCTTTGGTCAGGTCTGAATGAAGTCATTATCGCAAGGATTTCTAAGTCACAGTGATAACTATAGCCAATAACAGCGCCCACTCATGTGACACAGTGGCCACTCACTAGCACTAACTGAGCACCTAGTATCACTAACGGAGCACCTACTGCATGCCAAGCACTACTGAACGTTAATCACGGACCAAGCGTTTTAGCGACTTTGTCTCCGTTTCTGTTCTTATACCAAGCGCTTTATGTACACCATCTTAGGCATTCACAACAATGCTATGAAATCAATATCACCATCATATCCTGGTTCTACGAATGAGGAAGTGAAATTCAGGAAAAGGAATAACATCCCCAAGGTCACAGCCAGGGAGCACGTGGCAGAGTAGGAATTGAACCCCAAAGCCTTTCTCTTTGCACCCTGGTTCTGCTCCTGCCCCCAGGAGCTAAGATGGCAGGCTGGGTTTGGGGTGGATTAGCAAAAGGCATGAGTTCCTCAAAATACCTAGTTATCACCTGCCAGGAAATGGTCAGAATGCCTGTGTAAATCTAAGGTGGCCAGCATAGATGAAGGGTGCCCCCACAGTTGGGCAAAAGCACCGCCTGGGATCGCTAACCTGGTGCAATGTTGCCTCTGTGAATGTACGCAACACCACACAGTGGAAGATCATGGCATAGACCGTCTTCATGCCACCCACGTGTCTGAGGCCTGTGCACTGCGATCGTGCGGGTTTGGGGTCTGCAGTGGGGAGGGCGAGTTAGTGAGTTAGTTATAAACACTCTTAGAAACAGACATTGAGCCGAAACAGGTTTGGCTCAGTGGATAGAGTGTCAGCCTGCAGACTGAAAGGTCTCAGGTCCGATTCCAGTCAAGGGCATGTACCTTGGTTGTGGGCACATCTCCAGTGTGGAGCATGCAAGAGGCAGCCGGTTGATGTCTCTCTCTCATTGATATTTCTAGCTCTCTGTCCCTCTCCCTTCCTCTCTGTAAAAAAAAAAAAAAAAAAATCAATAAAATATATTAAAAAAGAGAGAGAGAGAAAAAAAGAAACAGGCATTGAAAGTGGAGTCTTACTGCCCTGCTAGTGTGTCTCAGTGGATGAACATCGACCTATATGTACCAGGAGGTCATGGTTCGATTCCCAGTCAGGGCACATGCCTAGGTTGCGGACCAGTCCCATGTGGGGTGTGCAGGAGGCAGCCCATCAATGATCGACTCTCGTCATTGATGTTTCTACCTCTCCCTCTCCCTTCCTCTCTGAAATCAATTAAAAATAATGAGAGAGAGAGAAAGAGCAGTCTTCCAGCTGACCAATTCGTATAAACTGAGACAGTTGTTGCATTTACGTGCATGTGTGTGAGTGTGTGCTGGCATGTGTGCACAGATGCTTCTTTTGAGGAGGAGCAAGATGATGTGTGCCAATTGGGCAAGTGAAGCACACGTGCAACTTCGAGGGAACATGCCTTGTAGCACCGATCCTGCCCCTAGAATAGCAACCACCACTGTTTATCACAGGCACCTTCCTCCTTCTGAGTGTCCCGTGTCCTACTCTCCCCACGACCCAGGGAGGAACCAGCCCTTCGTCCCCTGCTTTCCTGCACACACAGGGCCCCTTCTGCAACCCAGAGGGGCATTGCAAACCCTGCAAAGCCATGACTCTTCACCGAATATCCAGTTCAACTCGTGTACTTCTATCGTCTGTGAGAAAAGCAAGGACATGAAGCAGGAGAGACGGCACAGGGCCCTTCAAGAAGGGTGCACGCCAAGCCAAAGCTGGCGGCTATAATTGAGTTTGAAAAAAAATAAAATAAAATAAACGAAAAAGAACAGTGAGCAAAACATGCCTGCTCTGCAGAATGCCGTGTGGCTAAAAGTCTTCATTAAATGTTCCAGTGCACACAGCGTGCTCGCGGCGTGTTTGTGCGCCTGGAATTCTGTGAGCTCTCCTGGAGCTCATAAATACTGACAAGGGACAGTTGCCATAGAAACCAAGTGCTCTCGCATCAATCCGGAAGAGCTGGAAGCTCGCAGGATAGTCCGAAATGGCCGGCCCACGGGTGCCTGCTGCTGCGACAGGTTGGCAAGTAACTCACCGGCCAGCCTCCCGAAGGGCAACTTGACAAGTTGGCCAAGCTGACCAGCCTTGGTCTTGCCCACACGATACCCCTAGAGTCTGTCTTCCCCACCCTGCCTGGGAGTCGTGCTCTTGATTTCTTCCCCTGGACTGTCAGTACCAAGGTGTTCTGCAAAAATGGGCCAAACGCCTAGATGGGGAACACGCCCTGAAATGTGAAGCTTTGACCCAAGTAGAGATGCGCTAGGACACACCGGCCGTCACGCCCATCACGCCCCATGCAGCAGACTCGTGCTGCTTCTGCTAAGGGCGAGTGCTCCCCGCGCCGTTTGTTTGGATTGTGGAGCTGTGGCTGCTGATTTTCACAGGAACCTTTCACAGGCTGGAAACGTCGCGGGTCATCTTTCCTGGGGCAGGCCAACCCTTTGGCACAGACCCCCACTCCCAGCTCTCTCTGACCATCCATCACCGCGTGTCAGATGGCTCCCCCTGGGACCATCCATCTCTTCACGGGTTTAAAAGAAAAAGATTGTGGCTGCACTGCTTCCCTCCCCCCCACTTTCCTGCCCCCCGATCTGCCTCAGTCACTTCAGTATGGTCCATTTTAAGGCTACAGATGGTGTTTAAGCGTACACATTTCTACGTGCCATTAATAAGTAATGAGAATTAAGAGAGAAAACATCCATGTACCACAAAGCCAAAAATCATTAGCCGGTGCATCCATTCTCCAGAGGCTGGCTGGTGCTTGCATAACCAGCAGCTCTCAGGGCCTTGCTGGGGCCCCAGCTCAGTGTGGGCCGTGGGCGCCCCCTTCAGGACCTTGGCTGAAGTGGCGTGTTGCTCGAATTTGAGATACGTACTAACTAGTCAGCCAGGTAATTGTTTTTGCTAAAACCTTGCAGGACGTTTTCAAAGGAACATGTTAGCCAACCTCGAAAGGTGTGGTCAGACAAAAACCTTTCACCTAACCAGCCTCAAGCTAATATTAAAACCAGGCAGGCAAGCCGCCCAGTGGGTGTGGCTCAGGGGTTGAGGGTCAACCCATGAACCAGAAGGTCACCGTGTGGTTCCCTGCCAGGCAGGGCACGTGCCTGGGTTGTGGGCTTGATTCCCAGCGTGGGGTGTGCAGGAGGCAGGTGATAAACGGTTCTGTCGCGTCATTGATGTTTCGATCTTTCTCTCCCTCTCCCTTCTTCTCTGACATCAAGAAAAATAATTAAAAAAAAATCAGATAGGTAAAATAAACAGGAATATCTTGCAAAGAAAAAATATTCCATAAATATCGACATGTCCATTTACTCGTGCGATTAGTGCCTCCCCACTAGATGAGCACTGTTTAAAATATTAATGCACAAAATTAAAACAAGACAGGCAGCCATGACCTCCTGGCCTTCCCACTCCCTCCCATAGCCCGAACCTGTGCTCTCTCACTTAACCCGCAGCCTTAACTGCTTGCCCCCAGATCTTTCTCTCGGTGCCTCGTTTCCTCTCTCCCACATGTTTAGTCTGGATTCTCAGGGCTAAACATCTCATTCACTCTTCTCGCCAATGTGATCCTATGCCCATGTCAGCACTGACAACAGGAGGACCTCAATGGCGTCTTGTTTCTGCCTCTCCTGTGATATTCTTAACACATTGCTCAGACTGAGAGCTTTTGGCTTCATAGCTCATTCTCTCTCTCTCTCTCTCTCTCTCTCTCTCTCTCTCTCTCTCTCTCTCCAGCTTTGTGTGTGTGTGGTGAGAATAGTAAAGATCTACCCCCTTAGCAACTTTCAAGCATAGACTAGAACCTATGCCATTTCTTTACATACACATACACATATGGATTTCAGAGAGAAAGGGAGAGGGACAGAGAGAGAGAGATGGAAACATCAATGGTGAGAGAGAATCATTGATAGGCTGCCTCTTGGAGCCTACTGATGATTGAGCTCACAACCCAGGCACGTGCCCTGACCAGGAATTGAACCAAAACTTTCTGCCTCATAGGTTGAAGCTCAACCACTGAAGCGTGCTGGCCTCGGCTGCCATTTCTTTATCACATCCTTCTTCCATGCAGTGGGGAAGGCTATTTATCCTTCTCACTCCCCCATTCAACATTTACTGTACTCTGACTCTGGGCTGAACTGGGTCAGACCCAGGGGATATAGAATTAATTAAGACATAAAACTAGATCATCATTCACCACTCCTTAACCATGGGCTGTGCACAGTGACTTCCTTCTAAAAAGTCCTAGATCTTGGTGAGGGGAAGAAATGAGCGACTATGCAGCGGGGAAGCTGACGACCCCACCCCCGCCAGCGGATCGAGGGCAGCATCAGCAGTGGAAAGTTGTGTTGACAGCAGCGGCCATCGGAAGGAGGTGGCGAAAATAGTACTTTACTTGTGTGGCCCTCCTCCTGGAACCCATCACCTCAGGCCGAGAATGGGAAAAAGGAGACATCAGAAAAGTCACAACATTCTTCACATGTGCCAGGGCCATCAAAAACAAAGAAAGTCAGAGAAAGTGTCAAAGGCCATAGGAGCTAAGGAGATATGACGACTACCTGGAGGGGAGCCTCAAATGGAAAGGGGGTGGTAGGCAAAAAAACAAAAAAACAAAACAAAACTAAACTAAAGAGATTTCAATAAAGTGTGGACTCTAGTTAACGATAACATGTTGTCAGCATTGGTTTGTTAATTGTAATGCGCCCAGTAACGTACGGTAATAATGGACACTGCGTGTGAGGTAGATGGGAGCTCTGTACTATCTTTGCAGCTTTCCTGTAAATCTAAAACTGCTCTGAAATAAAGCACTTACTTGTTTAAAAGGGGATTAGCTGTCAAGAATGTCAATGAGAGCACCAGGCTAGTGTCGACACATGAACCAAGAGGTCCCGGTTCGATTCCTGGTGAGCGCACAAGCCTGGGTTGCAGGCTTGATTCTCAGTAGGAAGTGGGCAGGAGGCAGCCTACGGATGTTTCTCACTCATTGATGTTTCCATCTCTTTAAAGTCACTAAAAACCTATTTTAGCCCGACCAGCGGGGGTCAGTGGTGAAGCACTGACCTGTGAAAGGAAGTCAGTCACGGTTTGATTCCTGATCAGGGCACATGCCCGGGTTGCGGGCTCCATCCCCAGTGTGGCAGCCGATCAATGATTCTCTCTCATCATTGGTATTTCCATCTCTCTCCTTCTCCCTTCCTCCCTGAAATCAATAAAAAAATATGTTTAAAAAAAGTATTTTTTTTAAAGAATGTTCATGAGAGAGAAAAGCAGTGAGGAAGGAGTGCTGTGAGCGTGTGACAGTCACTAGAAGGCAGGGAGAGAGGAGCGGCGGTGACGTGGGGTGGTGTTGGACGGCTAAAAATGCTGTGGCTCACAGCAAGGGCCTCGCCGAGGTCAGCAGCATACACTCTGGGCGGGAACAGCCTGCCCTGAGGAGCAGCTTTCTCCTAACAACCAACTAGAGTGAAAGCGGGTGCTAGGATCGACCCAGATAAGGAATTAGCCCTTCCTGCAAAATCCCCTCTTTTACCACGATCAACACCCTTTCTCCTGGTTCAAATATTCTTTCGGATTCATTCATCTCTGAGGCCTCCTCTCTTCCACTGGCCCTGGGCTCCTGTGTGCTGATTCTGGCAATGTTCACACTGAGAAAGGTGAGCAATGAGAGTGGGGGAAATTCTGACAGAGCGCAGGGAACATTCTTCAATTAAAGGCGGGGAGAAGCAAGAAATGGCATCATTCGAGGAAATCCAAGTGAATATTTCCTGCCAAGTAAAAATACTATTTTCATTGTTTTCCCAAAAAAAGAAGTTTAAAAAAAAGAAAGAAAAATGAAAAAGTTTCCAGTTTGTTTAAAAAGAGCCCGAGGGTCAGAGAAATACAGCCCTACATTTCACCTGCCTCCCTGGTCACCGCAGGCAAAAACAAGCCAAGAACACCAAGAAGTGAAAATGGGCTGCAAAAACGACCCCAGGCACAGTGGAGGCACAGCAAGGAGCCACCATGAACCACAGCCTGTCTTGATGGAACCCTTTCTCAGTTTTCACAGGGATTATGTCATGGCTTCTAAGAGAAACATCATGTAGGCATGACCATGATCCAAAATCTCATTTCTCTGATGAGATGGTGGCTCTTCAGAGACCTTATGAGGCCTGGGTGGGCCTGCCCCCCCCTTTTCTGGGCACTGATAGAGCTGGGACCCCCACCACACACGGTGCCGGTTTTCACTGCGCACCCAGGTGAGCACGGCCAGCAGGCGTAGATGGAGAAGACACAGGTGAATAATCCAAGCCAATGTGCATCTTTACCCCAAAAGACACATCGAGGTTCGCGTACATGTGTATTATGTAAGAAACATCAAAGGACTGATGAAAGAGATAGAAAGAAACTTAAAAGCACCAACGAGTTGTTGTTTGCCCTTACGTTGGTTATTCTTAGATTAGAAGAGGGGAAATAAAGCAGGGAATAGGTAGACCTTTAAAAAAAAAATCACACACATCTGGATCATTTCGTGCTGTTCAGAAACCACCTCATAGGGAAGGAAGGACAAATGATGTTATAGAAGCGCCTGAGAGAAAGTGGTCTAAATTTACATCCTGAAAAACATGACTCAAGAGGACAGAATCGCGGCCTATAAATATCCTCCGGGCAACAGTCGAGGTGGTAAATAAAGGTCCAGGTCACTCCTCTTCGTCCTGCTGTCTAAGGAAGACCGTGCTCCACTCCTGAGCTGGAGTTGTCCCCAGGAATGAAAACTTGGAGGAAAGGTTCCTTTCCCTGCTCATAGAACGCTCACAAACATGGGGAACATTCCCAAGACAAGAGTCACAAGGCAAGAAAGGCCAGGATGCTGTGTGTGTGCAGGAAAAGGGGTGTTGTTGCAGGAGCCAGAGTGGCCATGGTGGGCAGGCTAAACCCGTTTGGATCGCCCCCCCCCCCCCAAAAAAAAGGCTAAGACTACAAAGAAGGCGGTGCTGAGGCTGGAATGCGTTGAGCCAGCGTTCTCTGAGATCTGCAGTTGGGCTCAACGCATTTCAGCCTTTGGAACTGGGAGGCGATGAGAGAAGAGAAAGGGTCACGTGATCCATCCTAAGCTTCATGTTTTGTTTTATTATATGACAATAAAACCTTGACATGTTCACTTAAAAAAAAATTCAAGGAGAGTAAGGCTGGGAGCTGCTGGAGATATCAGGGGTGGGGCTAAAAGAACAACAGGGTGTGGCCTCCCATGGAGCTCCATTAAAAATAAAGAAATAATTAGACTGGAGCCCAGGGGTCCTGGCTCAGTGGTTGAGTGTCAACCTGTGAAGGTCACGGTTCAATTCCCCATCAGGGCACATGCCCAGGTTGTGGGCTTGGTCCCCAATATAAAGAGTGTAGGAGGCAGCCAGCAGGCAATGATTTCCTCTCATCATTGATGTTTCTGTCCCTCTCTCCCTCTCCCTTTCTCTCTGAAGTCAATAAAAAATTTTTTTTTAAAAAAAAGAATTAAACTGCAGTGTCACATCACTCAACAGGATATTTTCATTTCTCCCTTACCTTTGAAAAGGAATAATAAAGAATAGAATCAAACCCAAAAGAGCTTTTGGTTACTGGACTACTTCATGGAGAGAACAAATGGATGGTGAACAATCAAGTTAGCTATAGAGTGCTCTGCATTGATGTCAGGAGATAGCAGGGCACCAGATCTCATGACAAGCACACATGTTTGCAAAGTTGAAGACACTGGGTCAGGCTTCTCATCTCAAACCTGTCCCAGACCCCACTGTGCTACTGTTTTCTCATGCCCGTAAGGTGATCATGTTGTAAATTACATTCTATATCGGCAAAGCATTTTAAGATCACGGAAATAGTCACACATGCAAATTATTACTAACTAGAGGCCCAGTGCACCAATTTGTGCATGGGTGGGGTCTGGGCGGCCCACCCCAATGGGATCCACTGGGCCTGGCAGGCAGGGGGTGGGGGAGAAGGTGGGAAATAGGGAGGGGATGAGGGTAGTTGGATGGCCAGCCCTGCCCCCTCGTTGAACTCCTGGTCAAGGGGACAATTTGCATATTAGCTTTTTATTATGTAGGATTATTATCAGTATTATGACTCTCCCAGATGCGATGCTTCAAAAACATCGTTTCCCCCCAATCCCTCTTAAAATTCTCTAGGTTCCCTGATTAAGTCTCAGGAACTCCTCAAAGCCACAAGTTATTTCAAAAGTCTTATCTGGTCCCAGCACTTGGAGCAACCTACATTGTTTGAATTGCAGCAGAAATGACCCTGGGCAGGCCCCTGCCAGGTACAATAGCTCGGGAAGAGTGACATTTAAAATATCAGGAGCTTTCTAAACACTGCAGGCTCTGTCCATCATCCACAGCCAGACCCGCATCTCAGCACCGTTCTTCCACTGTCTCCCCAAGGTCAGTACTTCCAGCTTTGTAGAGAAGCTGCCTGCATTTTGTTTGACTTGCCATTTATTTTGCCGGAAGAAGGGCCTAGATCCTTTGACAACCAGATAGTTTGTCCTCAAATGGACAATGGCTCCCTTGTTAACACAATAACGAGGACCCTGGAGGTGCCTCGTTGGTATCCTATGTAAATAAACCACCATTTACCGCACTCACTAAAGGCAACTTGCAATGATCATCTAGGAACTGGTCCCTGAGTTGGGACAAGTGCTCAAAGGAGAGGGGAGAGTGTCAAGTTCAAAGATACAAGTGTTAGTATTTCCTCAGGGGGTCTTTGGGGTTTGTTTTTAAGTTCATAGCAGTGGTAGCCCAATAGGATAGCTTCTCCAATGGTCTTCTTTTCCCCAGAGGGTAGCAGAGGCACACAATTGAAACTGGGTCTTTGTGATAACAGCACCCTCAAGAAACTGTAGACTTTTCTTGTATTGCAATGAAAATACCTAATGCACTTTGAACATGAGGAAGAGCCTGTACAATAAGGCAGAAGGCCCTATCACCTCCCTGTTTATACAGGCACGCATGCATGCACACACACACACAATATGTGACAGCATTTGGCGTTTTCTCCATTACAACTGTAAAGTTTATATATATATATATAAAAAAAAACACACACAAGTCAGGATGCAGGTGTTGTCTGTGCTCACATTCTGTAAAGAGAAGTTAGCAGAGCTTCGGCTGCTACCGAGTGCTTTCCCGAGCTGGAATTTGCCAGGCCTGCAATATTAACATAGAATTATGGAAATTGGAAACAAAAAGCTGGAGTCTACTGGGAATGATAGGCTCCAGATGAACTCAGCTGGAAAATGTGGCTAACGAAAAGCGACATCCTTTGTGCTGGAATTTTTCTATCTGGAAGCTTTGGAAAGGCTGTAATTATTTTTTTTTTGAGTTTTCAATTCATCCCTTTCAAGCTAAGCCTTGTATTTTCTTCACTGCTCTGCACCTTTCCTTTGTGTGAATTCAGGCGTTTGCCAAGCAACTGAAGTGGGAAACTCCTATTGGTTTTATACATCTGTACATTCCCAGGGAACAGTAAGCAACACAACTTTTGTGTCCTCTCTGCCAAGAAAAACAAAGGAATATTTGTACATCAAAACCTTTATCTTGTGCACAGGCTCAAAATTCCTCCGCGTGGCCAAATAAATCACCCAAGAAGAAATGGCTGATTAAGGCCAATGAAGAATTTCTTTGCAAGTTGGTGCTTTTGCTGCATTGTGAGTCCAAGGAGTGCAAGAACTTCAACTTACCTTGTGGCTTTTGGGTCCCAGATCACAATGTCAGCATCTGATCCTACAGCTATCCTCCCTTTCCTTGGATAGAGGTTAAAGATTTTAGCCGCATTTGTGCTGGTAACTGCCACGAATCGGTTTTCATCCATTTTACCACTGTGCTGTAAAACCATTCAAGGAAAACAAAAATGCATTTGTTCTAATGATCAATATTTAAGGATCTCCTATCAATCAAACTTGTATTTCTTGGAACCAAACAGAATTGCCTCTAACTTCTTATATTGTGGAGCCAAGCACACCTCATAATGATACATGATGGGAATGAGGGGGTAGCATATGGAAGCCTATTCAAAAGGAACTGTTCAAAAATACATCAGCTTAAAAAAAATACAACCTCTGTTTTTTCACCATTCTCAGAATCACACAGACAATAGCTAAATGTCAGGAATGGTATTTCTAATCTCGTTTGAAGTTCACCACCACCGCCTACTATGTTTATTTATTGCAGAGCCAAGATGTATGAGTCATCATGAAGACGTTAGATGGAATGTTACAGAGTTAAGGTAAGACAGACTTTTAAACCAGGTGACAACACTTTTTGGAAGAGAAAGAACTGGCCCAAGAATTTCAATTTTGTGCAAACAACTTTATATGAACCAAACGTATGGACAGTCTATTACAAAAGATTCTTTAAATGGACAGACATTAGAAGTCTGTGACCCCATTAAAATTACTTTTTTAGTGTTAAGAGTTTAGCCCTACATACATTTATATAGTAAAAACATCTTTAGATTTATTTCATTATCAAAGGGTCCCTGTCTTAAAAAAATTACTATGTCCTGAAAGTCATATTACCATAAGTAAATCATCTTAATGTTTCACAAAATAACACTGAGTCTTTCCTCATACTAAGAAATATTCAGTCACTTTAAAACCATTTACATGCTTGATTATGAAAATATGCTGTAATAAAGATACTCATTGTAGCCAAAACAGGTTTGGCTCAGTGGGTAGAGCATTGGCCTGCGGACTGAAAGGTCCCAGGTCCGATTCCGGTCAAGGGCATGTGCCTTGGTTGCGGCCACATCCCCAGTAGAGGGTGTGCAGGAGGCAGCTGACCAATGTCCCTCTCTCATCGATGTTTCTAATTCTCTATCCCTCTCTCTTCCTCTCTGTAAAATATCAATAAAATATATTTTTTTAAAAAGATACTCATTGTAGTAACACAAGTTTGAAGAGAAAGTTTGGACTATTATCAAGAAAATCTAAGCAAAGAGAAAGAGAAGTCATCTGGGGTGGTTAGAGTCAGGGTAGAGAGCAAGGGGGGTGAAGAGGATGATTGCTGGAAGATAGGGCTATCGAGATGCTTTGAAGATCCTTGCATGTATACTAATTGTTCAACTGCCATCCTATAAGTAAGAAGAAAATTAAAGGGTGTTAGAGAGAAAGGTAGCATGAACAGACCTTCACTTCTGAAGGGTGACTCTCGCACTGGAGGACAGAATAGACTGTAGCAAGCAAGGCTGGAGCCAAGGACACCCCTTGTGGAGACCCCACTACCATGGGCCTCACACTAGAGGGGCAGACATGCAGGTGGAAATGAGAAGGCATTTTGGAAACAAAACTGACAGGACCTGTTAACTAGAGTCAGAAGTGGGTGGTGTTTGTAGGGGATTCTGACGCCTGAGATTTGATCAACGTGTCATCTAAGGGTGGGGCTCCAGGCAGTGGGCAAGAAGGGCACAATCTGGGGACCTCAGGTCTAACCATAGGTATCCCCTGCGGACCTTTGCAACTTCACATGTCAACTGGCTAGACAGGTTCACATGTGAACCGTTAACTATTTGGTTCTTCTCTATCTTGAGGGAGAAAGTTTTAAGCGATGGGAATTGAAAAGATCTTTGTCTAGACTTGCAATTATTATTTATGTGCCCTCATCCAGCTGTTTTTAAAATACTAGATCCAAGGGTTTTTTAGGGATAGCTACACAGATTTCATGAAAAGGAGGTACAAACATAATGCAAAGTATTCATGTCTTTTCAGTCATTCCAAGAATTTATGTCGGTGACACATGAGCTACACCATTTCAAAGACTCCAAGAATCTACATTGGCACCCGATCTAAAAGGATCTTCTAATGTGTGCAAAGTGGTGCAATGCATCCTCTAAACTAAACCATGCAAGGAAGAAAATTATGTCATTATTATTGGGGTAGCAGGCCAGTCTCCATCATAGTAACAATCAATAGAAAAACTTCTCTGTGAAGGTTAAGGCTCACTAGTCCCGAAGCAAAGTGGATCCGGGTGGAAGCATGAAGCAAAAGAGGCAGGATCTTGGGAAAACTCACCACGCCCTTTTCCCAGATAACTGACATCCGGTCCTCCACCCCGTTCACCCCGTTGGGAATCTTAGTAAAGTCATCCTTCCCGAGTGCTTTCTGGCAGGTGTTGAACGTGCAGTTGTCTGTCCCTGTGGTGGTCAGATCACCGCTGTAACAGGAAACCCACCGGAGGATGGGGGTGAGCAGACAGAAGGGGGGGCAGGAGGAAACCACCATCACCTTCCCTTGTCTCCTGGCTTCCTTCTCAGCTGAGTGTCAGAAAACTGCAGTGGAAAAGGAGTAGTTCTTTCAAGGACCTATTTCACCCACTCCCAGCCCCGCTGTAGGAGGCACCTTTGGAGAATACTCTTATGAGAAGTGTGAGGATATGTTCTAAGCTCAGTCCCATCACTTATGGGTACTGTGATTGCAGGTTTGCCTGATGCTCAGTGGCTCATGTAGGAATTGGTGATTATATATGCGCTTGATGACAATTACTTCAGGATCGTTGGCAATGATGAAAATAAAAGTTCCTGCTGAAACCGGTTTGGCTCAGTGGATAGAGCATTGGCCTGCAGACTGAAAGGTCCCAGGTTCAATTCCGGTCAAGGACATATACCTTGGTTGTGGGCACATCCCCAGTAGGGGGTGTGCAGGAGACAGCTGATCAATGTTTCTAACTCTCTATCTCTCTCCTTTCCTCTCTGTAAAAAATCAATAAAATATATATATTTTTAAAAAGCTCCTGGTGAGGAAAGTGTTACATAAGATGTACCCGGGGGGTCCACAGGCCCAGAGGCAGGTCCTCTGGGGCACCCCCTGGCCAAATGGGAACGCGGCGGTGAGTGGAGACGTGACATTGGCTGAGGATGTGGATGTCAGCAGTGACAGGAATCCTGCTTTGACTTCTGAATCACCTTAGGGATGCAGAAGGGTGAAGGAGGAAGGAGGCTGAGAGGAGAGGGCCAGTGAACTCTTGTATCATCTGTGGTGACATGTTCTCTGTTAACATGGGTGTGAGAAGCTGTGAATGGGGAGTGTCAGGATATCCATGAATGGTGCAGTTCTCACAAAACCATCATCATGTCCCAGAAAGCAGTGTCTCTGAAAATAGTTTCGATGGCCTTTCATGGGGACAGCCTACTCACAGGGAAGATTATGCTTTTCTACCCCCTAGAGTGGTTCAGCCCTTGATTGTAACCTCTTATTCCTGCCTACCAGGTACATCTAGTTCCCAGGTTATATCGCCATAGGGAGAAAAAAAATCAAGAATATTCTGTAGGGTAAAAATAAAGCCTAATGAAGAGACCTGGCTCTAAGCAACAAGAGACAGAAAGGATGAGGGGAAAAAAATCAGAAGGGAATAAAATTTCAGTAAAAAGGATCTGATTTCTCTGTGGCCAGGAGAGAGATCTTGACACTGTTTCATAACATAACTAAGCCAACGCTCTCTGGTCTCCAGATGAAGGACAGTCACACAGCCTGTCAGGTGGAGTAGAAGAGAACACTGGGAAGTCAACGGGAGGTCCAGATGGTAAGAAAAGATCTCTGCTCGAACCCGACACTCATCAAACATCTTATTCTGGCAAAAACACTTCCCAGTCATCCGCTCAGTGATTACTTAGCCAATAGATTCATGAGGTAGTCAGGAGTGGATGGGTCTGGTCTCAGGGGGGGCCCCATCACGTAGTGGGCTGCGTGGTGCCATTCTTTATTCCAGTAGTGAGTGCCATCCGTGCCCAGGCTTGCGGCTATGGGTTCTCCATACACCACCTTCCCTGGAGAGTTCAAAGGAAGCATTCAGCACCTTAATGTGTTCTTGAAAGAAACTAACTGACAAACACATAAATATTAGTCTCCCCCATCTTTGTAAAGGATAATATGAGTCCTAAACCTTTAGTGAGCAGGATTTAAAAATAAGGACTACAGTGGTACCTCGAGATACGAGTGGCCTAACATATGAGATTTTTGAGATACGAGCTATCGAGTGAGCGATTTTTGCTTTGAAATACGAGCAACATTTGAGATAGGAGTAATCGCACGGATCGGCCGGCTGCACACGACCCACCAGTTTACTACAACTCGAGCCTCTCATAGTTTCCCACACCTCAAGGTTACGGAACGAATTAAACTCTATCTAGAGGTACCACTGTACATTATTATTATTATTATTATTATTATTATTATTTATATTTTTTTATGGAGCATTTACCATGTCCCAGCCAAGGTGCATTGTATACCATGGTAAAGGTTGTTCCCACTCACTGATATCAGACTTGGCTACGTGGACTACTTTGGCGAATTACATAGGAATGGCAGCGACATGTGCTGCTTCCGAGCCGAAGTTGTTAAAACTGCCGTTTGGGGGATCACCATCCCCACCCCCTCTGCGGTGAGACCAGCAGAGGCTGCTCCTCCACCTCGGATTGCAGAGAATATGGAACAGAGGCGGAGCCAACCCTTGCTGGACAGGAGTATGAATGAGAAATGAAGTTGCTGCCCTTGGAAGCCAGTAATATTTTAGGTTCACTTGTTACTGCAGTGTAACCTAGCAAAAGCTGGCTGATACATGTGCCATTCTAATGGCGTCATCTCAAAAACCTACAGAGGAAATCCTATTATCTCTACTAAAAGATGAGGATAGAGTTTACGGGGTAAAATGATTTCTCTAGAGTTATGTTACATGCACTTGATATTGATGGCAGGCAGCGGGTAGAATTTGGGTCCAGGCATTTTGACTCCAGGGGTCCTAACTGCAATGCTCTACTAACCCGATGACAGCTATCATCCGGGCATATGGAATTCAACCACGGTGTATCTCTGCTGCAAGTAAATCGGTAACCTTTTCACACCCTTAAGAAAAAAAAAAAAAAGCTCCCTCTAAAAAACATATTAAGTAAAAGAACATAAAAGAACACAGATAAAATTGTAGCCAGAAATGCATATTTTAAAAATCATGCAAATGAGGCCATCAAAAAGCACAGGATGTTAGAAAAGTTAATAGCGCAGGGGAATTTGCATTTAAAATCAGAGCCCTTATCTCTGATTAGCATTTGTCAGAATAATAGATGCCCTGGCATCCACCTGATTGTATCCCAGCAGTCAGAAAGGGGAGTGCATAGTAAAGAGACGTTGGCCTGCCAAATTAGCTCACTCCAGCTCCTCCGAGGCCAGCTTTTAGTTAAAATCCTGATGTATGGGGGAAATTAACTGGCTTCCTCAGGGAGCACGGGTGGAGGATGGCCACCGGCTGCCCGAGTCATATGAAATTGGAAAGTAGCACCCTATTATCTCACAGATCATTTCCTCCTCCAACCAGCCACTGTCCTCCAGCTCACCTAGGAATAATGGCAAACCAGGCAAGCAAGGCTTAGTGGAGCTTAGCGAACTTTGCTTCTGACGTAGCCGAGAATCAGACCTCGGTCAATGAAATAGCTGCTCCCCTCCTGCTGGTCCATGTCCTAAATCCCAGGAAAGGGGAAATTCCCTGAGAGTGTCTCTTTCTGGTGTCCGAAACAAGCAATCGTTTTTAATATAAGCTAAGAGCTAACGTGCTATTTCCTGGGAAGGGAACAAGGTGGACACGCTATTTTATTTGCAGGCACGCAGAGACCTTTCTATTCCAGGAGGACTTCTTACAGGTGCGTGGACGAGGAGAAACTTGGAGACGTGACCAGCAATCACTTTGTAAGTTCCCACGCTGCTGCCTCCTAGAGGAAAAGTCCTGATCACATGTTCTGTTCCTTCCTTTGGGCCATCAAGGTGACAGGGAAATACTGTTCTAAAAGTTCTCCAGTCGCAACAGCGCTCGGGAAATATTCAAAGTGTCAGCACTACCAGGAGTCTGCCAGGACTGTTTTGGAACCAGATAACAGCTAATTTCCTCGGAAGGGCTTCGCTCCTTTAAAAAGTGACCGCCTTGCCGAGACCGGTTTGGCTCAGTGGATAGAGCGTCGGCCTGCGGACTGCAAGGTCCCAGGTTCGATTCTGGTCCGGGGCATGTACCTCGCTTGCGGGCACATCTCCAGTGTGGGGTGTGCAAGAGGCAGCTGATCGATGTCTCTCTCTCATCGATGTTTCTGACTTTCTATCCCTCTCCCTTCCTCTCTGTAAAAAATCAATAAAATATATCTTAAAAAAAATAAAATAAAATAAAAAGTGACCGCCTTTCTCTCCTATCAAACAATCTCTTTCTTCGCGGGGCTATTTTCAACAGTCCCTCCATTAAGCATCTGAAAATATCAAACAATTGGAAAATGGAAGAGGAAACATTCCCAACTGCCCTTCCCCTATGTTACAATGGTTCTAGACATTTTCAAAGGACTAAGCAGCGTGCAAGAGATAAAAAGGGGCGAAGCAAACAAGGACCCTGGATAAGCCATAAACTGGAAAAGCAAACGAGGCAAATTCAGCATAATTGTGGGTTCTGTTAGATTTGGGCTAAAAATAAAGTCATAGCAAAGATAGCTAGCATGCGGATAGCACTCTCTGGTTTGCCAATATAGCTTGAAGGTCATATAGCTCATTT
Source organism: Lasiurus cinereus (assembly GCA_011751065.1). Taxonomy (NCBI): domain Eukaryota; kingdom Metazoa; phylum Chordata; class Mammalia; order Chiroptera; family Vespertilionidae; genus Lasiurus; species Lasiurus cinereus. The sequence continues at coordinate 13,001,583 of JAAGEH010000297.1, read as the reverse complement.
GACTTCATGGCAAGCCTCATGCTGGTTTGACAATAAACTGATGCTCAGTAAAACTAATGAAAGTGCCCAAGACACTAGGGTAGTAAGTGGTTCACCAGAATCAGAACCCTAGCATTCTGCTAGCATATTATGCACATGCACTATGTTACAAGGAAATGTGTCATTTTTCATTTCTTGATAAAGAGCATGTGTTTTTAAAAATATATTTTATTGATTTTTTACAGAGAGGAAAGGGGAGGGAGAGAGAGTTAGAAACATCGCCGAGAGAGAGAGAAACATCAATCAGCTGCCTCCTGCAAACCCCCTACCTACTGGAGATGTGCCTGCAACCAAGGTACATGCCCTTGCCCAGAACTGAACCTGGGAGCCTTGAGTCTGCAGGCCGACACTCTATCCACTGAGCCAAACCAGTTAGGGCTATTTTTACTTTTTTAATGTTCTCTTTTTCATTGCTGTTCCTTTTTAATTGAATTTATTGGGGTGATGTTGGTTGATAAAACCACACAGGTTTCAACTGTACAACTCTATGACACACCACCTATCTGCACACTGCCTCGTGCACGCACCACCCAAAGTCAAGTCTCCTTTCATCATCATTTATCCCCCTTTGCCCTCTCCATCTCTCACTCCCACCTCCCTTTCCCTCTGTGTCTAGTTGTTTTTATTTTTTGCTTAATCCCTTCACCCTCCCTCCCTCCTCCCCCCTGCCCCCCGCCACATCCAACCCTTCTACCCTCTGACAACTGTCAGTCTGTTCTATGTGTCTATGAGTCTGCTTCTCTTTTGTTTATTTTGTTCATTAGATTCTACATATAAGTGAAATCATATGGTATTTTTCTTTCTTTGATTGGCTTATTTCACTTAGCATGATGCCTAGGTCCATCCATTTTGTGGCAAAGCATAATATTTCCTTCTTTCTTATGGCTGAGTAGTATTCTATTGTGTAAATGTACCAGAGCTTTTTTTTATCCACTCATTTACTGATGGGCACTTGGGCTGCTTCCATTCTTGGCTATTGTAAATAACACTAAGAGTATGTATCTTTAGATGTTTAAGTCAACCACAAGCTATTTGTGGATGGGGCCGAGCAATTTTCCAATTTCACTTCCTGCTTTCACTTACTACTCTTAGCAGGTTGGTAATGAAAAGTGCTGTATCTGTCCTGTCCGTAAGGTAACATATTCACAGGTTGTGGGGATTAAGACATGGACATTTCCGGATTACAGTCGAGACCAGTTGGTTCCAACAACTCTTGGGAGATAGTGCATCTTCACCATTAGTGTCCTCCCCCTGTTCCCCCAAGTTTCCCGTTATGCTGTAGCCTGTCTACCCATACATGCTCTCTCCTTGTAGCCTGTCTACCCATACACACTCTCTCCTTCTTTGCTCATCTTTTGGCTCAAAACCAAAAAGGACTCTGCACTTTAGGATGCAATCTCACACCTACAGGAGTTTTTCCCTCTGAGAGATTCCAAAGATTTTCAAATAATGAAACCTGTCAAAACAATCCAAACTCCCTCCTGACCAGACAACCCATTAATTAGGTGAAAGCGATGGAGCAGATGTTTACACCTTGTCTGGATCTGGAAGCAGCACCGACCTCGCAGTGCCAGGAGTGGAAGCATTGGCGACCAAACAGAAATCCAAACACAGTTATAAAAATAGCTGTTCCTAGCTAAAAGGGTTTGTTTTGGTTTAAACTACTACATTGACAAAGGAAGACAATACCTGAGAAGGAAAATACACAGAAGGACACACAGCTTTAGGTTCAAATCCTGATGTTGCTACTTTTTAGTTGGTGACCTTATGCGAGATGGGTCCTTGCTCTTAGTCTCAGTTTTCTCATCTATGAAATGGGATCCCAATGTCCCTCTGGTGTGGGAATTTTGTGGGGATCAAATAGATTCATGTATATGAAAGTGTCTCGCATCTTCCTGGGACCCTGGTGTCACTCTCATGACTTGAACTTGAACTGTGTCCCTTGCCAAAATTCAAATGTTCAAGGCCTACCCCCTAGTACCTCAGAATGTGACTGTATTTGGAGATAGGGCCCTTTACAGAGTCATTATGTTAAAATGAGGTCATTAGTGTGAGTCCTAACCCAATATGACTAGGGTCCCTATAAGACAAGGGAATTTAGACATAGACACTATGTGAAGACACAGGAAGGGAGGGGAGAGACCGAGAGAGAAACATCGATGTGAGAGACACATATTGATTAGTTACCTCCCACATGTGCCTCAACCAGGGCCGGGGATCAAGTCTGCAACCAAGGTATGTGTCCTTGACCAGAACGAAACCTGGAACGCTTCAGTATTCAGACCAATGCTCTAACCCAGTGGTTGGCAAACTCATTAGTCAACAGAGCCAAATATCAATAGTACAATGGCATACTCTGCCCCTGTAAATTAGAATAAGCAAAGTCTTTCTACCTAATATTAGCTGACTTATAGGACATATTTTTAGTAGAAAAAAGTATGGTACAGAACACTGTGTATAGTATTTTATCTTTTATGTGGGCAAGAAAGAGAGGTAAAAATATACATATAGTCTTCTTTCTATCAAGAGAAAAATTATAAAAATAGAAGTAAATTAATAAGATAATCACTTTGATGAGAATATATTTTAACATATAATTTTGTGTTTTACATATTAAAAAATAAAATTTAAAATAAAATTAAATGTTCATGCTAAGTTTTTTTACCTAGGATTTACATTCTAAAACCTTCCCTAGACTTTTACTCTGCTCCTGATGGAATTCTATCCCAGACCAAATTAAATACCCAAGATCAAGAAACTGTTTCCTGACAGATATGTCAAAATTGCAGCTTGCTGGAGGGTTAAGATCGCACATTTCTGCTGAATTTACTGTTTTTTTGAATCATATTCTGACATTATGGATCTGATTGACAGGCTGGAACGGTACAGGACTTAAAGCAAGTAATTATACAACCACCCATTTCATAAGGTTAGCAACAGTGCCATCTGGTGGCTATAACTTTAAAGCTGCAGTATTTTCTTTTTGAAGTGTGTTCTTTGAAATTACATTATATATATATGAGAAGGGAGCAAACAGAAATGGTTGGTAGTAAGACCTTATTAACTTCTGTGTGATATCAAATTAATTCTCAACACAAAATATTGATGGGTTACATTTTTTAAAATCCTCACCCAAGGACATATTTTTATTGCTTTTTAGAGAGAAGGAGAGGGAGAGGAAGAGGGAGAGGGAGAGAGAGAAGAAGAGGGAGAGGGAGAGAGAGAGGGAGAGGGAGAGAGGGAGAGGGAGAGAGAGAGAGAGAAGTATTGATTCCTTGCTTCCCATACACACTCTGAAAGAGGGGTCAAACACACAAGCCCTGATGGGTAATGGAACCTGCAACCTTTTGGTGTACAGGATGATGCTCCAAACAACCGAGCCACCCAGCCAGGATGATAGATTACATTTTAAGAATGCATTTCAGTGGCACAAAATCTTTACTGAACCTTCATGCAACAAGATGCAGTTTTGAAAAATGGATAGGGTGTCCCCCCAAAATGTTTACACACACTGGATAATTATAAAGGCAGTGTTTATTAAGATACATTTCCTTTTCAAAATGTATCAGCTATTAAAGTGCGTTTACATTAGGGGGGGGAACACCTGTATTTTAGTATCTATTTTCATAGTTTTTATAACCCATATTATAAAAATGCAGCCAGCTTCAGTTTAAACAAATAAAAACAAGCAAGCAAGCAGCCAGGATGATTTATAAGACTATCTCTGATTATTTGGGTTTCTAAAAGTGAAATGATAGAAACAACTAGCATGTCTCAGAAGGGTCTAATGCCATTGAATAAAATGCACCTAATTTGGTTTCATCCTTCCTGAACTAGTACTGACATATGAATGAGATTATTTCTCTATCCCAAAAAAATTATAAAAAAAATACGAGATTCTCTCTCTCTTTTTTAAGTGATGACTAGTTACATATTAAATTGAACTACAGAACTGATACAGCCCTGGTGGTTAGAGTGCTGGCTGCTGCGCCAAAGGGTTATGGGTTCAGTTTCCAGTCAAGAGCACATACCTGGGTTACAGGTTCATCCCTGGCCCTGGTCAGGGAGCGTGTGGGAGGCACAACCAACCAATCTATGCGTCTTTCTCACATAGATGTTTCTCTCCCTCTCTTCCCCTCCTTCCTTCCCTTTTACTCTTCCCAAACAAACAAACAAAATGAGGAAGATATTCTCAGGCGAGGATTAATAAAACAAAACAAAACAAAAGAACTGAGACAATTTGAGGTAAAAATAATTGTGGTTAATTGTCATAAATATGCTATTTGGATAAACGTTTCCATTGCACCAACTTGTTATGAGACAAATTAATTCAATTAAAAAAACAGTTGTTGAGACCTACTACTACGTGCCCTGACTATGCTGACTCGGGCATTGGGAGAAAAAGTGGCCGTAGATACAGAGAAGCTTCCCGAAGTTACCTGGGGAGTTTGCATTTAGCCATCAGATTAGAAAATGGGCTAATCGTGGTGTTAAGGTGGGACTTGTGGCTAAAGAAAATGTCTGGAGGTTCCAAGGATGACGGAGAAATAACCTGAAGGGAGAGAAGCCGTCATGAAGGTGAGCAAAAGGGAGAACAAAAACAGGCATGCAGGGAGGACGGTTAGGGAGGAAGGACAGTTGTGGGAACTCGTGCACAACTTTCTCCTAAGCAAAAGAGAGCGTGCAGGTGCTCTGCCTCACTCTTTGGCGAATGCAGGGTCCTGAGTGCATTACCCTCTCTCCTGGCATCCGCGATCACCTTTGCTGCAGACCGGCTCATCACGTGCACGACGTACAGGGGGCAGTTGACGGCGCTGGCGATGGTGATGGCTCGCAGCGTGGCCTCCGCCTCCACGGCTTCTGGGCGGCACAGCTCATGGCCCTCGGGGCCTGTGATCCCCAGAGCCAACATCTTCTTTGCTCCCTAAAAAGGCAGCAGGAACAGACACATGTGCAAGGAAGGTTTACTAATAACCAACGCCGGTATTGTGTTGGGAGAGAAATACACTGCAGGGCTTTTAGATCTGGTAGGGATGGGTGTGTGTGTGTGCGATGTATGTGTGTACATTTGGTAAAAAAAATAAATTTAATTCTCTGGTATGCTACTGTTCATATGCATATTTCACAATTAAATTATTTTGATAGAAAAGGTGAAAAAGATATGAGAGTAGTTCTAATCATTCTTTGAAGAGCAGTGTTTATATTTAAGACTTATTGGTTCAGAACAAACAAAAATATGCTAATTCCCAACATTAGATCCTTGTTGAAATAACTCATGGTATTATATTATGTAGTTAATTATACTTTTAAAAAATATATTTTTATTGATTTCAGAGAGTCAGGGAGAGTGAGAGCAAGAGATAAAGAGAGAGAGAGAGACATCAATAATGAGAGAGAATCATTGACCGGCTGCTTCTTGCATGCTCCGTACTGGGGATCAATCCCAAAACCCAGGCATATGCCCTGACCGGGAATCAAAGTGTGACCTCTGGGTTCATAGGTCCACACTCAACCATTGAGCCACATTGGCTGGGCTCATTCTACTTGTTACTGAAGCAGTCTTCACTGTCCTCTCCTTGCCGCCCTCTCTCCCCACACAACCTGAATGATACTGGATCAGGTATTTCCCTCTCCAAACTGCTCCATCTTCCTGGCCAAAAAGGCAGGAACTCAAGACCGTGCTGGGGAAATGGCTTGCGCTGTGTCCCACGCCCAGGAAGTGGGAGAGTCGGGGGTGAACCTTGGTGTGTTTGAGTTGACAGCTCACACTCTCCTCCATTACCCTCCGCGGCCCCCTGGCCATCGGGCCTGCATCTCACTGACGTTAATGAGAACTGAGCCCGGGGAAGAGAGAAAAGTCAGCTACTATAAAGGGTACAAGACAGCTCTTTAAATCTTGCAGGCGGTGCACCCTGCAGGCAATAATAATGAACTAAGGTGAGAGATAAATGCCATCTAGATTTCCTCCAGAGCACTTTTTAATACCAGTTTCTGAAAAGAGAGGAACTTTAAACAGCTCCCTCATGCCCTGCTTATGTCATCCGATTAAGCGGGTGTCCACACTTTTGGCATTCTGAAGCAGCAGCCTGAGCTACTGAAAAGAATAAGTAAATAGCCGGAATTGGTTTGGCTCAGTGGATAGAGCATCTGCCTGCGGACTGAAAGGTCCCAGGTTCGATTCCGGTCAAGGGCATGTATCCTGGTTGCGGGCACATCCCCAGTAGGGGCGTGTAGGAGGCGGCTGATTGATGTCTCTCTCTTTGATGTTTCTAACTCTCTATCCCTCTTTTTTCCTCTCTGTAAAAAATCAATAAAATATATATATTAAAAAAATAGATAAATAAAAAGGCTGAGCTACACAGAGAAAAATATTAGTGTTTTTATAATAACACGTTTGAGATCTAATAGAATAGCTGGGTTGAGAAAGGAAAATCCTTACTCAAATGCAGATAATACTCAGTGAAATTCAGAGCAGAGACTGGAGTAAACAAAATCGAGTGTAAATCTCAGACAATGAGTTTCTTCCAATGCAGTGCATGCCTTTCCCTCCCGGGGCCAAGGCCTTCGCCCTGCACTGCGGCTGCTGTCACTGCCACGGGAGCTTCGGGATGCAGTTCTCACCTCGGCGATCAGGTCTCCGTTCTCCGCGTGGACCTGAGCAATCGCTCCGATTTCCTTGCACCGAGAGAAGGCCGCGTACAGCTCCGCGTCGCTCACCATGTACACGTCCTTATAGGCCATAAACATCTTGAAGGAGTTCACACCTTTATCTTGGGTAAGGATTTTCATTTCTTCTTTCACCTAAAAGGAATCAACAGCAAGAAAAACCTCACTGTTTAATTTTTTTTTAAATGCATTTTTATTGATTTCAGAGAGAAAGGGAGAAGGAGAGATAGAAACATCAATAATGAGGAAGAATCATTGATCGGCTGCCTCCTGCTTGCCTCCTACTGGGGATCAAGCCCACAACCCAGGTATGGGCCCTCCTGGTTCATGGCCCGATGCTCAACCACTGAGCCACACCAGCTGGGTGTCACCGTTTATTTTTAAAAAATATATTTTTTTGATCTTTTATAGAGAGGAAGAGGGCGGGGTAGAGAGTTAGAAACACCAATGAGAGAGAGACATCGATCAACGGCCTCCTACATGCCCCCTACTGGGGATGTGCCCGCAACCAAGGTACATGCTTTTGACCGGAATCCTAACCTGAGACCTTTCAGTCTGCAGGCCTGCAGGCCAACGCTCTATCCACTGAGCCAAACCGGTTTCGGCTGTCACTGTTTAATTTAAAGATAATTTCAATACTTTCCAGAACAGTGCATCTGGAGGAGAAGTAAGTAAAATAACAGTTTAATTACAGAAAAACAAAACAAAACAAAAACAGCAATTAAGGCCTTGATCTTTCCCCCTCATTAGATTCCCTTTCATCTGCTGTGGTGATACTTTCAATGTTTATAATTTTTATAGTTTTCTATAACTATAAAAAGTGTTTAGCCGAGACCGGTTTGGCTCATTGGATAGAGCGTCGGCTTGCAGACTGAAAGGTCCCAGGTTCGATTCTAGTCGGGGGCATGTACCTTGCTTGCGGGCACATCTCCACTGTGGGATGTGCAGGAGGCGGCTGATTGATGTCTCTCTCTCATCGATGTTTCAGACTTTCTATCTCTCTCCCTTCCTCTCTGTAAAAAAAATCAATAAAATATATTTTTTAAAAAAAGTGTTTATAGTTTTCTCCAAAATACTTCATTTGTAACTTGTAAGTAAATTTGCATCCATCACCCATCACCAACCCTGCCAAGACCTTGATATCAGATTTCTAGTCTCAGAACTAGCCTATATGATAAAAGGCTAATATGCAAATAGACCGAGTGGCAGAACAACCAAACAACTGAACCACCAGTCGCTATGATGTGCACTGACCACCAGGGGGCGTGTGTGGAACATAGTGGGCGTTGACCACAGTGGGATGGTGGAGTAGGTGAGCGGGGTTGACAGACCAAGGCAGGGCACCCGTCACTGTCACCAGGACAAGCCTCTGGTAGTTACTGAAATTCTTTGCTCCTGTGTGCCGCAGTCCTGCCCGGCGCTCACACCTGCTGAGGGCACTGGCCCCAGAGCCACCCCTTGCACCTGTTACTGGCACCTGGCACCGGCCCCGATCACTCAGTGCCGTCAGCAGCTGAAAGCAGTGGCTGCGGGCCCCGATTGCCCCTGAGGCTTCTCCACCTCACCCTGCTCCTGAGGGGCGATTGCTTTGCACTGTCAGCAGGTGAGAGCGGGACTGGCACCATCAGCACATTGAAGCAGTAGCGGTGAGAACGGGGCTGAAGGTAGACACGGAAAATGGGCCGAGACCCGCCCTTGTGACCACTGCAGCCTCACAGCCCCAAGTTCCTTTCGAGGTGCATGAATTCATGCACTGGGCCCCTAGTCTATAATAATAAAAGCATAATATGCAAATTGACCAAATTACTGAACAGTAGAACAACCATCCAGACGACCTTCCTGAAGACCATGCTATGACATGCACCAACACTAGGCCAGCCAAGGCAGGTGTGATGTGATTTGTTGGGGGCCCCGCCATCACCCCACAATCACCCTGCAGAGGGAGGCCCAGGCCAGCTGACTGGCGGTGCTGTGGCGGATGGGCAGGGCCTTCCTCTGGGGGCAATCAATATGGGGGCCCTGTGATCAATTGCCCCACAGAGGGGGCTTAGGCCACCGGCCAGCGACGCTGTAGCAGGTGTGCAGAACCAGCCAGTGATTGCCCCACAGAGGGAGGCTCAGGCCAGCCAAATGATCGCACCCCATGCCTGTCACCTGCAGAGGGAGGCAACCGATAGTGGGTTCCACCATTCGATCTATTTGCATATTAGCCTTTTATCACATAGGCTAGTTCTGGAGACTAGAAGTCTGAGATCAAGGACTTGATAGGGTTGATGTCCTCATATTGGGAGATGGATGCTGCAAATTTACTTCCAAGTTACAAATGAAGTCCTTTGGAGAAAACTACAAACACTTTCATGACTTAAAAGTATCGTCACAGCATCCCGATCACCCCTCAGGAGCAGGGGAAGATGGAGAAGCCCTCAGGGGCAATCACAGTGCCACACAGATGGCAAGCAGTGGCAGCGGCGGTGGTGGGGCCAGCTGCCGGCAGCTGGGGGGGAAGGAAAGCCCCATAAGGCCCTGATCGCCGGCCAGGCCTAGGGACCCTATCTGAGGGATCCCGGATTACCTGAGGGTGCAGGACGGGCTGAGGGACACCCCTACTCCTATGCATGAATTTTGTGCACTGGGCCTCTAGTAAGTAAATAAATATCTGTAGTATATGCCTTCTTTGTTTGTAGTACTTTGTTACAGCAAGCCTAGCAAACTGACAAATGTATGAACCAAAATCTGTGTTTTAACAATATTCACCAGGTAACCATTGGCATACGAAGGGTTGAGAAGCACTGGTAAGGGTGAACATCATCATTTTTGCTCCAATAACGTAAGAGGAGAGGAGAGGAGAGAGGGAGGAAGGGAGGAGGACCTAAAAGCAAAGGAGATCAGATGCACTGCTTAGAATGGCATTTTTGGAGAAAAATTAACTTTTGCTGTGAACTCTGAACCTTGCTATTATATTTGCTGATCTACCTGTTAAAATTGGATTAGTAGTTGTTTTATATTAACTTGTGTCTACAGCCCAGTTGTTAGGGGGAGGCGGGGGCCAAGTTACCTGGTAACGTCAAATACAGTCAGCCTCGTGACCCCTTTCTGGCAAAAAGACTCCTGCGTTACGTCCAATGTGGAAAAATGTGTTGTTGATGTAAATCACAAGTAAACATGTCTTCTAAAGCACACAGACAAGTTCATATGGGGAGAAATGGAGACATTTTAACATCCCCCAAAACTGGTTTCCTAATCCGAACCAGGCTGCCACTTCTGCCATAGCCTAAGTAATCAGAAAATGGCAGGCTGGTTTCAGCTCCATCAGGATATGGTCTGACCAGCTGGTGAGATTGGCACTGCTCTGCAGAAAGGGCACGGGTTAGGGGACAGCTGGGAAGAGGTCGGGAAAATATTCCTGTCTGTTTTCCTTTCTCTTTCCACAAGAGTGGTGGTGGCTGGGGCGGGGGATGGGGGTGAGGGTGGAGGTAATGTGTAAATGGAGGCATTCAGTTTTAAATGGGAATTTTCTTGGTTTATTTCCATAAATTAACCAGTTCTAATCAAAGTTCAGGTCTGTGAAAAAATGAATTTAAAGGAGTCTGAAAATGCTGAATTTGAAGAAAAGAGAGACCAGTACTTTTTGTTGGATCTTTCCCCATTAATTTTTAGAGAGAGTGGAAGGGAGAGGTAGAGAGAGAAAGAGAGAGAGAGAGAGAGAGATCAATTACTTGCCTTCTGCACGCTTCCTGACCGGGCTGGGGAATCAAACCTGCACAGCCAGGTACATCTGTGGGCCCTTTACCGGGAATTGAACCTTGAGACCCTTCATTGTGCAGACTGATGTTCTAACCACTGAACTCCCAGGCAGGGTGGGAGATTGGTCCTTTTTATTTATTATTTTATTTTATTATTTTTTAAATCTTTATTGTTCAGATTATTGCAGATCAGTCCTTTTTAAAATGACATGCCATGAACTAAATATTAGGAAAGGCTATTGTGAGTTATGATGAAGGATTTTTGCTATCATCTCTATAGGATTTTTTTAAATGTTAGTTTCGGAGATTGATTGACAATACTTCACAGGAATCAAACTTCAAAAGGTGCATAAGAACAGGCAATGAAACGTTTCCCCTCCGATTCTGGCCTCCAGCTCTCCGCCAGTTTCTTTTTAAAAAAAAAATATATTTTATTGATTTTTTTTTATAGAGAAGAAGGGAGAGGGATAGAGAGCTAGAAACATAGATGAGAGAGAAACATCAATCAGCTGCCTCCTGCATTCCCCCCACTGGGGATGTGCCTGCAACCAGCATACATGCCCTTGACCGGAATCGAACTTGGGACCTTTCAGTCCGCAGGCCGACGCTCCATCCACTGAGCCACACCAGTTCCGGCCATGACCGGTTTCTCGATCCTGCCCGGAGCCAGGACTAGGCTCTCAAAGGAAGCTGGCCCTCTGGGCGGCTCACCTGGTCCCCCCACCAGGTCACGGCCACGTGCAGGCTGTAGTCACAGCAGACGGCAGGGTCGGCCCAGCTCCGCCAGGTCTCGAAGGCGTGGAGGAGGGAGCTGCCTTTCCGGGGGATGGCAAAGTCCAGGATCATGGTGGTGCCGCCCGCCAGAGCTGCCTGCAAGCAGAGGGTTCCCACAGGTGAGCCATCCGTCTTCTGCCTCCGTCACTCATCTCCCCAACAACACGCAGCGGCCAGCACTCGGGCACACCTGACGGGTCCGGGAAATGGCACCGAACGCTGCCGTTAAAAGGCACAGAAGGGACAGGGACAGACTTCCCATAAATTAGAGTCTGAAGGATTAAAACTGCTGGAGCGGACCCTTGGAGCTCTTGCTTCCAGGCATTGTCCTCGGTTTGGCTCAAATAAACGCTTATAACAATTAAACAGACAGAACTGCTGGAGTTGCTTCTGTCAAAGGAACGGCAGGTCTGATGAGATGAAAATGGCTTTGGTCCAAAGAAAACAGGAAGACTATAAAGATAACCCAAAATGGAGAAGTGGAAAAGATTCATTTTTCCCCCCCTCCTCTAGAACACTGTCTCCGTCGTGGCAACATCCCGTTTTACTAGAGTCAAGCTTGGTGAATTGTATCTCCACTGCCCTGGGATCCACGCAGAATCCTTGGAGACTCCACATGGTTCCCACCCATCTTCACTCATCCCAACCTCCTGGTGACCCCTCCATCTTTCCTTTATTCCCATGTCTCCCTCTCAGCCTCCCCCTGCCTCTGGTCCCAGTTCAGATGCTTCCCATCTTCATCTGATCTTTTCATGTCTCCTGCTTAGCACCCACTCACTCTAATGTGAACCCTTCATTGCAACTAGAGGGATTTTCCAAAGTGCGGGTATCACCACGCAGCTCTGAAGCTCAAAACGGAATACTTCTCACTGACTCTGGAATGAAGTCTAATCTTCTGAGCATGGTCTACAAGACCTGGGCATATATGTTATGTTACATTACATTACATGACACAAATGTCCAGAGCAGCATTCTCCATAGTAGGAAGCAGTGAAAAACACCCAAATATCCATAAGCTGATGAAGGAGTGAACAAAAGGTGGTATATTAATACACTGGAATGTTACTTGGCCATAAAAAATGAATTTCTGAGACACACCTCACCATGAATGAGCCTTGAAGACATGATGAAGCTATGTGAAAAAGCCAGTCACCAAGATCACATATCATATGATTCCCTTTATATGAAATATCCATCAGAGGTGAATCCCTATAGTGACAGGAAGTGGAACTGTGGTTGCTTGGGGCTGGAGGGGGTGGGAAGAATCAGGTGATAGTGAAAGGGTTTCCTTGGGGAATGATAAGAATTTTACAGTGGTGGTGCATACTCTGTGAATATATTAAAAAACATTGAGACAGCCGAAACTGGTTTGGCTCAGTGGATAAAGCAACGGCCTGCAGACTGAAAGGTCCCAGGTTCGATTCTGGTCAAGGGCATGTACCTTGGTTTTGGGCACATCCCCCATGGGGGATGTGCAGGAGGCAGCTGATCGATGTTTCTAACTCTCTATCGCTCTCCCTTCCTCTCTGTAAGAAATCAATAATATATATATATGTGTGTGTGTGTGTGTAAAAAACACAAAAAAACACACATTGAGACATACACTTTAAGTGGCCGAATTGTATTGTCTATTAATTACATCTTAATAAAACTGCTACCCAAACCACAAAACCCACCTCCCACATGGAATCCATCAATTACACAGAGTGAGGAGGTGGCAGGATACTCAACTAATCAGAGGTTCTGCCCTCAGGGTGTTTATAGTCATGGTGGGGAGAAGAAATATGAAGAAATAATTATAAAATATTCAGATTGTGATTACAGGTAGCACGTGTACTTCTATAATAAACAGTAGTACAGAAATGGTTAAAGGGAGGTTAAAAAAAAACACTGCTAAGCTCCCTAGGAGAGGCCCAGGGAAAAGACAGAGGTACACATACAGGGGCGCACTATAGGAATTAGTCCAGACTGTGGGTGGTCTGCTTACAAGACTGAACACGTGACGGTCAAAGGCCCGTTTTTCTAAAACGACAGCAGACAGCCTCCCGGGGCTACCACTGGACGGCTCCCGAAGAGGGATGCGTCACCCCTGCCCCCTCCCTAATGAACTGGGAGCGGGAGAGGGAGCGGGGAGCGGCCAGCTGGCTTTTTGTGGTGTCTTCTTGTTCTGTTTCTCCTCTCACTCTTCCTTCCTCTCCTCACTCTCACAGCGGGATGAATGCAGAGAAACGGTCATGTATGAGAGAGGATCGCCAGGGCCCGTGTGGATGAATGGATGAAGCACAGAACCTGCCTTTTTCCAACCCCCGGGACATCAGCCATGGGCCACAGGGATCTCGGCTGCTCCCGGGGTCTTGGTGAACAGCCGTCAGGCACCGTCTGGCCCCAGCCTCCTCCTGGACCTCGTTCTTCCTCTTCTGGTCCTTCTGGTCACCCAGGGTCCTTTGCTTGCCCTAAGTTACCCCAAAGCCCTGAATCTTATTTCAAGATCTGAAATGTTTCCTTCCTAGCTTCCTCAAAAAACTAAAAATGGAACTCTCATTTGACCCAGCAATCCCACTCTTAGGAATAGATCCTAAAAAACTAGAAACACCAATCAGAAAGCATTTATGCACCCCTATGTTCATAGCAGCACAATTTACAATAGCTACAATTTGGAAACAGCCTAGGTGCCCGTCAGCAGATGAGTGGATCAGAAAACTGTGGTACATCTACACAATGGAATTCTATGCTGCCATTAAAAAGAAGGAATTCTTACCATTTGCAGCAACCTGGTTGGAACTGGAGAGCCTTATGCTTAGTGAAATAAGCCAGTCAATGAAGGAGAAGCACCACATGATCTCACTCATGTATGGATAATAAAGAACATTATAAACTGATGAACAAAAGGATAGATACAGAGGCAGTAAAGCATCAAACAGACTGTCAAATTACAGCAGGAAGATTAAGGAGAGGCAGGGTAGATAAGAGATCAACCAAAGGACTTGTATGCATGCATATAAGCATAACCAATGAACATAGACACTGTGGGGTTGGGGTATGCTTGGGAGGGGGCGGAGGCAATGGGAAGATATGTATACATATAACACAATAAAAAATTAAAAAAAAATGAAATGTTCCCTTCTTTACACAGGATCCAAGGAACCATGTGCCAGAACTGCAGGTCTGTAATCCCAATCAGAGAAGACACCCCCCCCCCCCTCTCTTGGGGTTGGGGGGTGGACAGGAGACCTGCTTCTCAGAAGACTCACTTGCTCTCAAAGAGCCACTTGTCCACATAAATAGCCGGTTCTGGGTTAAGCATCTCAGACTCATTAGCTCATTTAAGTAAGCCTCACTACAGCCCCAGAGGTAGAGATGCTTTCCCATTTGACAGTTGAGGATACGGGGGCTCAGAGATGTCAAATGACCCTCCAAGGTGATACAGTTGGTAAATTCTCATCGGAGACATGGAAGGAGATACAATTCAGAGCAGGAGGGCTGACGTTCAGCCTGCTCCTGGCCTCCACCTCACTTCTCCGGTCTTCCAGCCAGAGTGGCCTGCCTTCCAGCCTGGGTCACTAAGTGAATCTTGGCTTGAAGAGATGCAGAGGCTGGCCAAACGAATTGAGCATTTAGGAAACCAAAAGCCAAACAAAACAAATCCCGTCAAACTACCAATTATAAATCCACATGTGAAATGAAATTTTTGCTGTTGTTGTTACTCCTCACCTTAGGATATTTTTCCACTGATTTTCAGAGAGAGTGGAAAGGGGGTAAGATGGGGGAGAAAGACAGAGAGAGAGGGAGAGAGTGAGAAAGGTCAATGTGAGAGAGACACATCAGTTAGTTGCCTCCTGCAGGCCTGACCAGGGCCAGGGGGCAAACCTGCAACCTAGGTACATGCCCTTGACTGGGAATAAAACCTGATGCTCTAACCACTGAACCACACCAACCAGGGCTGAAATGCCATTTTATGAAGCTTCTGTGATGTTCATCAGTGTGACAATCACTAATGAAATAATGTTCCCCTAAAGGATTTATAAGGAAGGACCCATACTAGAGCTTTTTTGCCTTCACACAACCATTACTCATGGGGTGATCCAGCAAACCAGTAGGTTAGAACACCACAGTCCCTGCCCTGGCTGGTATGCTCAGTGGTTAGGGTGTTGGCCCAATCACCAAAGGGTTGCAGGTTCAATTCCCGGTCCTGGTCAAGGAGCATGCAAGAGGCAACCAATTCAAGTGTCTCTCTCACATCAGTGTTGATCTCTCTCTCTCTCCCTCCCTTTCTCCCTTTTCTTCAACTTCCTCCTCCCTCCCTCCCTTCCACTCTCTCTAAAAATCAATGGAAAAAGTATCCTTGGGTGAGGATTAACAACAAAGAGAAAAGAACACCACAGTTCCAGCCCACCTTAGATATTTTCAATTTTTGTTTAATTTCTTTCAACATCAGCTGCTTCTTCTAGATTCACTTCACAAAATGTCCCTTCGACTTTACCCAACATTGAAGAATGCAGAGCGCTTCGAGGAGGGAGAAGCAGTACAGGATGAAAATTTATTTCACATTTCTATGCGAAATCTAATTGGTTCCTTTGTTCTTGCTGCTGATTGACTCCACTCCCCTTTTCATTTGTAGTTAGCCAAACAAAAATGCATTTACCTTTTCTAATCTGAGCTCATAAATCAATTCCTTCAGCTCCTAATTACCTTGGCTGTTCTCCCTTGAAAACCTCCCCGTTTATCTGAAAAGCCGCTTTTGTTCAGAAGACAGCCTGTGCTGTCTCCGGTGCAAGTGTGATAGGACATAAATTGAGATAAACTCGAAGCAACAGTGGGGTCATCATTTTACATAACGTAAGATTTTATTTAAGAATGTATTTGGTTGTAAATCATTATTGAAAGCATCCCAAGCATTCTCTCTTGTCCCTCCTCTCCCCCCCTTTTTTTCTCCTTTTCATTTCCAAGCTCATCCTGAAACAAGTGATTCTGTTTCACTAAAATCAATCACAGGACTCGCTCAACCCCAGTAAAACAACACGAAGTTGCAGCGGCGCATCTGGGCTGCAGGGAGAAGGCGGCTGGCTGCGTTTACAGCTTTCTCCGAGTCACTGCGACTCGTGGAAACAAGCGCCAATGTGTGCTTCCAACCCAGAAGCGCTCTCTCCCTGCTCATCTCCCCAGGTGTGAAATATTAATCCACCCCACTGTGCAAACCAGACCTAAGAGTCACCCTTAAACTTCACCTTTCTTCTTCCTTACACCCCCAAATCCACTCCATCCGCAATCCCCCCTCCCTCAGGCTACCTCCTGCATATTCCTTGAGTCTCTTTACTCCTGGCCACCTCCACTGCCCAATGCCATCTTTGCCTTCCCACTGGACTAGTAGCCTCTGCAATGTCACCTTGTCCCCAGCCATGCTGGCTACTTCCAATCTTGCGTTGGCTTTTCTTTGCTCTTGGGCTGAAGACGAGACAGTAGTTATTCGACATCCCAGAGGGTCCCTGAGTGATCTGAACTTGAGATAGCTCCTCAGCTTTGTATGGAGTCACCCCCTCTCAGCTCCTTCGCCCCGCTTCAGGGACACTGCCTCTCCTCCTTCTCTTCGGAGAGCTCTGAGCGCCCCTCTATCTCAGCCCTCCCGTACTACTAAACCAGTGAAGCTTAACCCCAGCATCTTCCAGGGAACTTTCAGATCATCCCCCAGAGATTCTGTCTCAACGGAGGTCGCTTCATCTCTGCGTGCCGTGTGCCCATCACACTAATATTCTTTAGATCTCTAAGGGAGAAAGGAAGGGAGGGACCAATGAATTTCCCACAAAAGCTCTGAGTAGGAGTAATTATGATGACTCACCTTTCCAAAAGCCAAGTGGAAAGGCAGTGTAATTGCATGTTAACGTGAGAGGTCACGTCTCAAAAACAGGGCTGTCGCTGGCCGTGCAGTTGCCCAGATCCATCTATGAAAATGTTAACATGGAAGGTAGACTCAGAGCACATCCGAAAGCCAAATGCTCAGCTTGTCCAACGCTCATTGCCTAATCAGAGTTAACTGAGACTTTTCAAACAGCAGAGCTAAGGTCTATTTCTACATCTATGCCTCGAATGGTTTCTTCTTACAAAGAAGACTACCTTTTATTTCATGGTAAGCTACTTTTTAAGGTCTTTGCTTTTGTAGCTGAGAAGAGACCCATAGAGTTCAGGAACTCGAGACTGCCACTAGAACAGGCATCTTCTCTATTGGACAAATGAAACCTAACTGACACGTTGCAGTGTCCTCCTGGATTAGCTACTTGATGTGTGAAAAGAGGAATCGGAAGTGGCGAGGCGTGGTGCCCAGCCGGTGTGGCTCAGTGGTTGGGCATCAACCTATGAACCAGGAGGTCGTGGTTTGATTCCCAGTCAAGGCACATACCTGGGTTGTGGGCTCAATCCTCAATAGAGGGTGTGCAGGAGGTACCCGATCAATGATTCTCTATCATCATTGATGTTTCTATCTCTTTCTCCCTCCCTTTCCCTTCCTCTCTGAAATCAATAAAAAGATATTTAAAACACACACACACACACAATTTGGTGATGCCAACCACTGTGACTGGCACCTCCACAAAAGGGAAAATGCTAGACCTCAAGTATTGACTTCAAAATAGTCAATCACCAGAGTTTAGTCTGCAAGACCAAGACACTGCATATACTTTACTAGTGGCTCAATGCACAAATGAAGATTCATGCAAGAATGGGCCTTTGTTCCCCTGGCTACCGACACCGCTTTGCTCTGGCAGGAGCAGCCTTTCTGCCTTCCCATGCTGCCCAGGGGCGCAGAGAGGCTGGGGTGGTGCAGAACGCCTATGTCATCACCATGGCCCGATGGCTCAGCGCCCCTGTTTATGCAAATTAACCTGCAGTCTTTGCTGGGTTAATTTGCATGCTCACTCCTGATTGGCTGGTGGGTGTTGTGAAGGTACAGTCAATTAGCATGTTACTCTTTTATTAGGTAGACTAGTGGCCTGGGGCACGAAAATTCGTGCAGGAGGGCGAGGATTGTCCCTCAGCCTGGCCTGCACCCTCTCCAATCTGGGACCCCTCAGAGGATGTCTGACTGCCAGTTTAGGCCCAATCCCTGTAGGCAGTCAGACATCCCTTTCACAACCCAGGAATACTGGCTCCTAACCATTCACCTGCCTGCCTGCTTGATCACCCCTAACTACTCTGCCTGCTGGCCTGATCACCCCCAAATGCCCCTCTGCCAGTCCTGCTTCCCCTAACTGCTCCTTACTGCAGTCCTGCTCACCCCCAACTACCCCCCCACCCTGCCAGCCTGATCACCCCCAACTGCCCTCCCCTCCTGGCCTAATTGCCCCCTAACCACCTCTGCTTTGGCCCCCGCCACCATGGCTTTATCCAGAAGGACATCCGGAAGGTCTCCCAGGTCTCCTGGTCGAATTAGCATATTATCCTTTTATTAGTGTAGATTATTAAAGCCAGGTAAAACTGAGTTCCATGTGCTCTAGTGGCCTGTCACTGAGAACAAAGACCATGGTTTTTCATCTCAGTCACCCCAACCACAGTGCCTAACACTTAGAGGCACTGTTCCCCAGAAACATTTATTGACTGAATCAACGGAACCTAACCATCCACTTGGAGAATCCTTAGTTTAGGGCCACTCTGTATTAGATGGCGGGGACAGGGCCCAGAAGTGTCACCCATGGGGAAGATTGACTCATTGCAGAGACTAGAAGGCTGTCCACACCTGAAGTTTCAAAAGATGATATCTCCCATCTCTTCTCCTAAAGGCCCATTTGCCTTTCCTAAAAGTCCTTTGTTCCCTATGAGGTCTTTCTCCCCAGCCCTTCCCCTCTAAGGATTATATGTAAAGCCTCACATTCTCACTGCCTCCTTGAGTCACATTTTTCTATCAACTTCATGGACCTGAATTTTAAAAGTCAGTCTTCTCTCTTGCTAATTTCTTTTGGCAGTTTAATTTGCAACCCTAATAACGAAACCTAAGAGGTTACAGAAAATGTTTCTCCTCCCTGACAGAGGCATTGTGAAAACCTTAATTTCTGCACTACTTCGGGGTGACCTTGGAAATCTGCCTTCCAGACAAATGAAGGCGGAAACGGTGGAATTGAAAATGGTAGAAATCTCAAGCATGGAAGCCGAAAGAAGGCAAGTCCTAGATTCTGTCAAGTTCAATTCATATCACATCCTCGCTAGGGCCAAAGCCTTCCTGAACACTGAGCAGTTTCAAATTAATATTCGAGATTTTTTTTCTTCTTATAATTCAGAGTATAAAGATTAACTTTGTAATCAATAAAGAAACCACTCGAGGAGATCGTACAATTATAAACTCAGAGCTGGAGTACACAAGTAGCACAATAAGAGTGTTCAAAGCTCAGCCTCGCCAGCAATCACAGAAATGTTCACTTACAAACATTAGGAAATTTTGTTTCTCCTGTTACACTGACATTGATTTTTTTTTAAAGTCAGTATTCACAGGTAGTTAGGATGCAGTGAAGTGAGAAGTATAAGGTACCATTCATGGGGGCAGAAATTAAAAGCCATCTGGATATAGGTATTCAGCTCTTTCAGATGCATCTAACCCTCACTGGCCCAGGCATTTCTCTCTGAGGGGTGATTTCTACGTCCCTCATCAAGAGTTTGAGTATGATTCACATCACAGCATGCACAAGCAAAAACAAAAACCTGGAAACCACCAAAATGTCCGACCCTGAAAAGAAGAGACTGAAGCTGTGAACAGTTTAAGAAACAGGATAAAATGCGGGTGAGGGCCTTGGAGGGAAGGATCAGTTCGGTTGGGAACATGCTGAATTTGTGGTGCTGATGGGACACAGGTTGTGGCATCCTCAGCAAGGCAGGAATGAAGGCCTGGTGCATGGGTGATACAGAGCCCAGAGAGAAAGCATTAAGACAGACGTGACTCGGAGAGGATAACCAGGTCACGGAGATCGAGTTCTTCAATGATAGTGAAGGTCACCGAAGAACGTGATTTAGGGACGAGGCTGACTCCAAAGAGTATGCACCAGTAGAGGGGAAATTGTGTATATGCCCCTCTCCCCCCACATGACCTGAAAGGACAGAAAACAAAATGTTCAAATTGTAGGTGATTTAAATACAGTGGTACCTCGAGATACGAGTTTAATTTGTTCTGTAACCTTGAGGCGTGGGAAACTATGAGACGCTCGAGTCGCGGTAACTGGTGGGTCGTGTGCAGCCAGCCGATCCACGCGATTACTCCCATCTCAAATGTTGCTCATATTTAAAGCAAAAATCGCTCACTCCACGGCTCGTATCTCAAAAATCTCGTATGTTAAGGTACTCACATCTCGAGGTACCACTGTATTTGTACTCTTCATACTCTTTTCCTTAAAACACACACACACACACACACACACACACACACACACACACACAAAACAACATAGCAGTTTATACATTCAATCTATATATATATTGAGCAGCTATAATGCTCTAGATTTTTCCTAAGGGCTGAATGATGAATATATATTATTTTTCAGTAGTTTTAAAACTATATTTTTAAATCTTTATTGTTGAAAGTATTATATATATATATACACACACACATACACATATCCTACTTTCATCCTCATTGACCCCTTCTAGCCTGCCCCTGCCCTTAAAAATATTAAAATATTGTTTTAAATTGAAGATGTTCTTCTAACCAATCGTTTTACAGAAAAGGGGATGTTGACAGCCTCGAGAGAGGAAGTGACTTGCTCAAGGTCACACAGTCAGCCTGCAGGGCCTGGAAGCCCAGCCTGGAGCGCCAGCAAGCACCAGAAAAGGAGACCTGGTTTGCAACCAAGTTTTTGGAGCACAGACCTCCGACAAGGTGAGGAAGTGCTATAAATACCACCATCAATCTGGGCTTAATCATATACCTTCCCCTGCCTTATTGTAGCTAATCATCTTGATGGCATTTTACCAAAAAGTTTCAGAGCAAAGTATAATTTTCTCTCTTGATCATTTTGAGTACTTTTTGTCCTTTACAAAAAAAAGTGTTCTGGGTGTTTTCCCAATTAAAAAAAATTCTTCCTCCCACTATGGATGCTGCCAAGATTTTAATACAAGTCCACCCACTCCAAGCTGCATCCATGTCTGAATATAAGTATAGATAGCTGAAAACTGGCTGAGCTCTTATCACAGGATATAGTAAAAAATAAAGTCATAATCCCTTCAAGATTATCCAATTCACAATATTGATTGCAACAAAAATCCCATTGTCTTTCCTCACAGATATTAAATTATTAAAAAACCACCAGATATTGAGTATAGACCTAACGAAAATGAAATATGATTTCTTTAAAACAGAACATTATTTCCATTAGTTATATCAGCTAGAAAGCTTTTACATTTAATTAAATTAATTAATTATAGCAACCTCTCACCTGAATTAGATTTACAAAATATATAGCCTTTGATTGACCTGTATTTCATTTTTTAAATTGGGCCCACTCACAATCCAGTAATCAATAAATAGAATACCACAAATAATATCCCTATTGATCTGATATTATAAATGATCAGCTTGGTGGATGCAAAAAGCAAACAGTTATTGATCTCTTGGTCTAGTCTTTTGCAATCCATCTCCTGAAGGCATTGTGGATAAAAGGCCTTTTTGTTTTTATCTTTATTGTTGAAAGATACATTCAAAAATAAAAAATAAGCCTGGCCATCATGGTTCAGTGGTTGAGCATCGACCTATGAACCAGGAGGTCAAAGTTCAATTCCCAGTCAAGCCACATGCCCGGTTGCAAGCTCGATCCCCAGTGTGGGGCGTGTAAGAGGCAGCCAATCAATGATTCTCTCTCATCACTGATGTCCTATCTCTCTCTCCTTCTTCCTTCCTTTCTGAAATCAATAAAAATATATTTATAAAAAACAAAAGGGGAAGGATCATTTGGAACCTGACATGTCAAGGACAGATTGTGTCTCTAAAACAAAATTTGAATCCAAGTATTCTCTTATAAACTAGTAAGTTTTTCTTAAAAGGTCTCTGTTTGTGTCTGTGTACGTTACGGCATTGTTTTCTAAATGTAAGATAATTTCCTACCTCCTATTAGTATTGTTAAAATTAATTTTAAAATTTTATTTTATTGTTTAAAGTATTACATAAAGTAGTACTTATATCTCCTTTTTTTCCCCATAGACCTTCCCCCAGCCTCCCGGACCCCTTTTCACAAGACCTCATGCCACCCCCCGCCCCCCAGAGTGTGTCCATTGGTTGTGCTTATATGCATGCATACAAGTCCTTCAGTTGATCTATTTCCCTCCCTCCCCAACACTCCCCAGCCTTCCTGCTGTAATTTGACAGTCTGTTCAATGCTTTACTGCCTCTGTATCTATCTTTTTATTAATCAGGTTAAAATGTTCTTTATTTTCCATAAATGAGTGAGATCATGTGGTATTTTTCTTTCATTGCCTGGCTTATTTCACTTAGCATAATGTTAAAATTAATTTTAAGGCAAAAGTTTTATAAGATTTGGTATTCTAAAATTCTCAGAAATATGGCAACTAACTCAAATTCTTTTCAAGTTCATGTGATCTAAGATTAATCTTTAGTACATAAAAGTAAGTTGGTTGGTTTATATAAAACAGACATGTCTTGCCTGGCTGGTGTGGCTCAGTGGTTGAGTGTCGACCTATGAACCAGGAGGTCACAGTTCAATTTCTGGTCAGGGCATATGTCCAGGTTGTGGGCTCGATCCCCAGCATGGGGCATGCACGAGGCAGCCAATCAATGATTCTCTCTTATCACTGGTGTTTCTGTCCCTCCCTCTCCCTTCCCCTTTGAAATCAACAAAAATATGTTATAAAACAAACCAGACATGTCTTTATTTTACCTGGGCTTACAAAAAATAATCATTAATCACTGAACACAGGTTTACCTGCTTTGGACTTATGTGATGTATTTGGCAATAAAAAAAATCTGTTTCTGGAGGTTATAAAATATCTTCATAAATCTGCCAATTTAAAGAGTACTAACTGCATAATTCTTAGTTTTCATTAAAAACAGGTTTGAAGGGTTTAAGTGTCAGCATATATAGGAATTACTTTATGGTGTTCTAGAAGGGCTCCTGTAACACCTAAAAATATTTGTTGCCCTGGCTAGTTGGCTCAGTGGATAGAGTATCGGCTTGTGGACTGAAGGATCCCAGGTTTGATTCCAGTCAAGGACACATGCCTGGGTTGTGGGCTCAATCCCCAATGAGGGGAGTGCAGAGGCAGCTGATCAATGATTCTCTCTCATCATTGATGTTTCTATCTCTCTCTCCCCCTCTCCCTTCCTCTCTGAAACCAATAAAAATATATTTAAAAAAAAGATTTGTCTTTTATGTTAACTTGCATGGGGAGCATTGTAAAATAAGTGATGGAAAACATCTGGGGTGTTCTGTGTGGGTAAACCAGGGCTGTGAATTAAATGAATAGTTGGGCCCAGCCTGGTTCTTCCCTACTCCTGGGAAACCCCACTTGTTGGGTTTTTGCACTCCTTCCTCCATCATAAGGAGTTTAAGTTTGGACTTAAGTTAAATGAAGGAAGTATGGGCTGACATTACAGAAAGAAGACATCTTACACCATTGCCAAGATTTGACAAAGTCACTTCAAGAAAATGCCCATTGGTAACTGCTTCCTTTCACAGCTGGCTCCCAGGAGGCAAAGACTTTGAAGATCACTGACGGTCACCTGGAGGTTTTGTTCATTCAAAAGACACTCTCCAACCTCCATGGAAGGAACTGCATCAGGCACCTAACCAGGAATGAACATCCACCCCTCTCTCTGACTCTCACCTCCACCTACAACGGACATCAAAGACTCCTCTTGGAGGAGAAGTTCTGATATTAGAGGTGGACAGCAATTCCAAGACTTGGACAAAATCTGTACGCCTTCGGACTGATAATTTTTTTTCTTTAATTTTTTTTTTTTTTGAGAGAGAGAGGGAGGAGGGGAGAGGAAGAAAGAGAAAAACATCATTGTGACAGCTAAACATTGATTGGCTGCCTCCTGCACACCCCCCACAGTGGATTGAGCCTGCAACCCAGGCACGTGCCCTGACTGGGAATCTAACCATGACCTCTTGGTTCATAGGTCAATGCTCAACTATTGAGCCATGACGGCCGGGCCCCTCCTTAATTTTAAATGCATAAAAGAAACTGCCAAACTGTCATCCTCTGAAAGTCTTGAGATCTTGCTTCCTGACAATTGTCACCAGTTTGGCTCAAATAAACCCTTATAAAAATTCTCTAGCCCAGTGTGATTAAGTGGGTGAGTACTGAGCTATGAACCAGGAGGTCACAGTTCGATTCCTGGTCAGGGCACATGCCTGGGTTTCGGTCTTGATCCCCAGCAGGGGACATGCTGGAAGCAGCAGATCAATGATTCTCATGATTGATGTTTCTCTCTCTTTCCTTCCTTCCTCTCTGAAATGAATAAAAATATATTTTAAAAAATTCTCTATAGGTGGAGTACTTCTTCTATCAACAGCATAAAATATTTTATCTCTGTCTGTATTTCAGGTTCCCGTTTCTGTACCCTGAGACATGATGTGGCTATTAATGCACATCAAAACATCTCTCAACCCTGATCCCTGTGAAGTGCGTTTTGATAACCTTCACTTCCTCCGCACTGGGAAGGTGGAGGCTAGTGTGTTTCTTAAGGATGACTTTGCTCTATTTTTGAGAAAAACCATCTCACATTAGCATGCAACTCTCTACAGGCTTTCCACCCATTATTGGCCACACCGATAAATCCAAACCGTAGGTATTATTTCAACAAGCATATCAGAAAGGAAGAGAGCCTTGTAGGTAAATCTCTACTGATGGCAGGCAGTCCTGACTTGGAAGAGCCACTCGGTCGCTTATGAGGTGGGTGACCTTAGGCAAGTGACTTAAGTTCCCATTTCCTCAATTGTAAAAAATTAGTCATGGCGCCAGGGACTGCTGGAAGAGGATGCACAGCTTGCTCCGGTGCCTGGCACATACTGGGTACTTCATAAAATAAATGTCACTTATCAGTATTGATAAGATGTTTTTCAAGTTTAATATACATAATGCAACCAGCATTTACAAAAGACTTATTCATCCCTATTCCCCAAATCAGAAACCCCAACAATATTGCCTTGGGAATTACTGTGAATACTAAGAAAATAGGACAAAATAGCTCTCTAATGCCTTCCTTTCAGAATAGGGCCAATATTCTAACGCTCCTGTTTATAGTCACTCTCCTCATTCCCTTTGATGGAGCCTCAGCGATTCCTGGGGGTGATTGTCTCCTGGGACCCAACCAACCGCTTTTGAAGCAGACTTCTGTAGCCTAGCCCCTTTGGGAGTACAGCTTCATATTCAGCAGGAATCCAGAATCTGCTAAATCTCTGACCTTAACATCACTCACTATACTGTTTTCCGCTTAAGATCCTAAGCTAGCGAAGAACATGTTTTTGTTTAATGTTCTGACAACTTTTGAGTATGCAAATGCCTACAGCACAGTGGTCAGCAAACTCATTAGTCCACAGAGCCAAATAACAACAGTACAACGATTGAAATTTCTTTTGAGAGCCAAATATTTTAAACTTGAACTTCTTCTAATGCCACTTCTTCAAAACAGACTCACCCAGGCCGTGGTATTTCGTGGAAGAACCACACTCAAGGGGCCAAAGACCCGCATGTGGCTGGAGAGCTGCAGTTTGCCAGCCACGGGCCTAGAGAATCACCTGGTCCCCTAAGTCCTTTCAGCTGTTGACAACACACCATAGTACGTGGCAATGACCTGCCTTCTCAGGCTGGGGCTGTATAACTGTGCATGCTGGGAATCCCCCAATGGCCAAGGAACAGATGGAAGCTCAGAATCACCTCCTCGGGCCTGGGGCACTCGCCCATACTCTCGAGAAAGGAAAGGAGTGTCTCTCCCCCATATAGAACCCTAATGAGAGAAAGGGAAGCAGTGAGGGGTCGTGATGCCAGTGGACCTGGCAAACCATGGTCAGAAACAGCAGCTCCCACCTGGCCAATGGGGGTGTCATGGAATGCCCTGCCATCAGCAAAGCCCTTTGTGAATGATGATGAGTCTAGGACAGTGGTCGGCAAACTGTGGCTCACGAGCCGTGGTTTGCTGCTCAGTTGTCTAATGAGTTTGCCGACCACTGGGATAGGGGCTTAATCAAAACAGCCTGTCATTATTGGAATCAAGAGTCTAGGTTAGTAGGTGGCAAACTCATTAGTCACCAGAGCGGCAAACCGCAGCTAGAGAGCCACATGTGGCTCTTGAGCCGCAGTTTGCCGACCACTGATCTAGGATTACAGAAAGTGTTTGTACGATAACTGAAAACAGGTTACAAAATTTTTGTTGTTGCTCTTAAAACTCACCAGAGGATATTTTTCCATTTTAGAGAGAGTGGAAGAAAGGAGGAGAGACAGAGAGAGAGAGAAACATCTACGTGAGAGAGACACATCGATTGGTTGCTTCCCGCACATGCCCCAGTTGAAGCCAGGTATTAAGCCTGTAACCAAGATACTATATGCTCTTGTTTGGAAATGAACCCAAGACCCTTCAGTCCACAGGCCCACGTTCTATCCACTAAGCCAAACTGGCCAGGGCCACGTTACAAAATTTTAAATGCACGTACTTACACACACACATATAATCTCAGTTATGTTAAGTAAAAAGCTTACAGGCCAGACACCAAAATGTTGGTTCTCCTGTGGGAGATTCTAGGTAATCTTCTATTTTTCTATTACTTTTCCAACTTTTTATCATTTGTATTGCCTATCATTTGGTATCTGAGAATCTTACCTAAAATGTAAAAATCAGTTCATGAAAATTTGGCAAAGCCTTGGTCGATGTTGCTCAGTGGTTAGATCGCCAGCCCTCTCACGTAAAGTTCGATCCCTGGCCCTGGGCCTGGTTCCGGCTGCAGGAGACAACCAATTGATGTCTCTCTCTCATCTCTCTCTCTCTCTCTCTCTCTCTCCCCTCTACTCTCTCTAAAAATCAACGAAAAAAATAGCCTCAGGTGAGAATAAACAACAAAAAATTTAGCAAATTTCAGTTTTTTAGCCAAAGGGAACTATAAATGTTCAGTTTTCAAAACAAACAATGACTGATCTTACAAAAGACTTTGTCCAGGGCCCAGTGATGACGGCTGACAATTAGTAACCAGGAGGAGGGCTTCCTTCCAAATGTTGCTGTGAGCAGCCTGTCCCAGAGCCCTTTCTCTGGGTCAAATCATTCTCTTTTTTTCTATCAAATACTGTGCTCAATCATGGATGTTTGGGGCAGGTGAGGAGGGGGAGGTGTAAAGAGAGTAAGACTGTTAGAGATCAGGAGGGTCAACAAACTGCTGGTCAGGCTTTGAAAGCCAGAACAGCCCGTTCTGGGACTAAACAGCCATAGTTGTTTCAGAGCATCACCCCGGAGAAACCCTCAAGCACATCCCTGAGCTAAGAGCTTAGGTCTGAAGAGTACCCACAGGGAAGGTGCAAGTTCCCTCCCACTGCCCAGACCACAAACCTCTGGGGGTGAGGGCTTGCCTTGAGGGGAAGTGCTGAGTGGAGTTGGAAATACAGGTTCCAGCAGGCGGCCCTGCTCAGCTGCTGGTCTTGCTCTCAGGAGCCTTGGAGAGACCTTGAAGGTTCTTTTCTTTCACCTGAGCCTCTAGTCTAGGCTTTTGTGCGGGGAAACCCAAGCTCTCTCACCTGGGGATCCGGGGGAAGGTGATCTGAATCCCTACCCCGGCCGCAGACCTGCAGGTGCTCAGGAGGCAGGAATCTGAGGCTGCCTTTAATGTCCCTCTCACCCCCCACAATCAACCACACACACACACGCACACACACACACACACACCCGCAAGGACGGAGAAGACATGGGGCCAGGCCTCTGGATGCAAGTGGGAGTGTCTGCTAGGTCACACCTGGAATTCTTTTGGAATCCCTTGTCAGGCACCTGGTGTTTTTTTTTTTTTTTTTTGTTAATCCTCACCTGAAGATATTTTCCCATTGATTTAGAGAGAGCAGAAGCGGGGAGGAGAGACAAGGAGAAAAACCTGGATGTGAGAGAGACACATCGATTGGTTGCCTTCCGCAGGTGCCCCAACCTGAGACCCATGGACGTGACCTTGACCTGGAATCGAACCTGCGACCGTTCAGTCCAGAGGAGGACGCTCTATCCACTGAGACAAACCCACCAGGGCAGGGCTGTGATATTTCTCCTGGAGTGTGGAGGCAGATATTGTGGCCACGCTGGCTTCTAGCCCACCCAGACCCCTCACCGCACGCTGCTAACTCCGAGAGAGGAGAATCAGAGTTTAGAGCAGCGGTTCTCAACCTGTGGGTCACCACCCCTTTGCGGGTCGAATAATCCTTTCACAGGGGTCGCCTAAGACATCCTGCATATCAGGTATTTACATTACGATTAACAACAGTGGCAAAATTACAGTTATGAAGTAGCAACGAAAATAATTTTATGGTTGGGGGTCACCACAACATGAGGAACTGTACTAAAGGGTCGCGGCATTAGGAAGGTTGAGAACCACTGCTCTAGAGGAAAGGGAACGTTTCTTTCTGCCTTGAAGAAAATTAAATATGGAAGTTTCACAAAGAGCTATTTGAGCCAGAACTACCACCAGGTGAAACTCTTTGCCATTTGCTTCTGGCTGGAAATGGAGGGCCGAAGCACTATCTGGGAGTGCCAGCCGCGCAGGAGGGAAGGCTTGTGGGTGGCCACAGAACACCAATGCACACGGGTCAGGAGCATAGATGGCGGGGAGAAATGGGGGCAAGAGAAGAGCTGGCCTTAAACTTGGCCAATCACCCCAATGGAGGAGGATGAGGAGGAGGCAGCAGCTGGGTTAGCCCAGATGGGCTGCTGCCAGCGAGAAGGGGACCCAGCAGCGGCAGCTCAGCCTGGGGGCCCGAATCCCAGCTCTGCACCTGCTCTGCGGCTGCGGCTCACTCAGCCCGCGGGGTGCTCTGCTCTGCACCCCGAGCGGCCCCCCGAGGGCTCCGCGGGCATCCCGGGCGGGGGAGCGGCGGGGGCGGAGGGGGTACCTTGGTGCCCTGCAGGAAGTCATCCACGGACCTGGTGCCCATGAAGGGGAACTGCATGTGGGTGTGGGTGTCGATGCCGCCGGGCAGGACCAGCTTGTCCGCGGCGTCCAGGACGCGCAGCCCCGCGGGCGCGCCCCGCGGCGGCAGCAGGCGGCGGCCCAGCGCCCGCACCACGCCGTCCTCCACCAGCACGTCCGCCACCTGCGAGGCGTCCGCGTTCACCACGCGGCCCCCGCGGATCAGGAGCCGGGGCGGCGCGGCCATGGCCGGGGCGCCCGGCTGGATGGGCGAGCGGGGGCGACCTCCTGGGAGACCGACCCCCCAGGCCGGGCCCCAGGCTCCGGCTGCAAACGAGGGGCGAGTCCGGCCTCCCGGAGACCCGGCGGGTTTATTAACCGGCTCCACCCCCAGGCCCGCGGGGCTGGCCCCGAAGGCGGGGACCGACCGGAGATGCACACCGTTCCAGGCAGCACCCACCCCCAGCTGGACAGAACCACGGGACCTGCGTTTGCTGTTAAATATTCATCAGCAAGTCGCCCTACGACCCCAGTAATGGGCAGGCTGGAAGTTCAGAGGGAAAATATTTAACCTGTCTGAAACAAAAACAACGTGCTGCCAACGATTCTCCAAGTTTTAATGGCACGATTCATACCGGCAAGTTTTTCTTGGAAAATAACAGGTAATGGAACTCCAAAGATCTAGGTGTGTTTTTTGTTTTTTGTTGTTGTTTTTTCTCCCAGCTTTCCACAAAACGATCCTAGAAGCCTTCAGTTAAATCTTTTTTCCTCTTGATATAAAACTGGTATCTATCCTCATATATAAAATCGAGATAGCCGAAACCCGTTGGCTCAGTGGATAGAGTGTCAGCCTGCAGACTGAAAGGTCCCAGGTTTGATTCTGATCAAGGGCATGTACCTTGATTGCAGGCACATCCCCAGTAGGGAGCATGCAGGAGGTGGCTGATCCATGTCTCTCTCTCTCATCAATGTTTCTAACTCTCCCTCTCCCTTTCTCTTTATATAAAAAAATATATATATTAAAATAAATAATCAAGAGGCAGCTGATCGATGTCTCTCATTGATGTTTCTAACTCTCTATTCCTCTCCCTTCCTCTCTGTAAAAATCAATAAAATATATTTTAAAAAAAAGATTGGATGTCAGGGCAGTTATGACATCCATTCTGAAACTGTCTGGTTGAGTGATTTCAAAGGTTTCCTTTTCTTAGACTTGATATCACGCAATGATGGCCTGCAACACAGCACAAAACAAACTTCTCCCGTTTCATGAACTCCAGCTTTGACCCGAAAAGAGGGTTTGTAGAATGTCACCAAAGCAGGAGGAAATGACTCGTTGAGGTTCACTAACTGCAAGAGAAGAGAAGGGAGGGGCAGTTTGAGGAGAAAAGTGGGCTGGCAGAAGGGGCCATTCCCCTTCTGGCCATTATTGTCCCACACCAGGTGGAAGGTTGTGCCTGGGCAAACGTGCTTAGAGGGGAAATGTGTCCTCAGAACACCCTCTGTTTTCTTTACCCTCCTCCCTACCAGACACTCAGGGCCCTCAATGGTAGGAACCAAGTATTAGGGGGAGTTGGTGTTGGCATGGGGATGAAGATGGGAAGCAGCACTCCAGCTGTGTTGACTTTTTCTTGCTGGTGAAACAATCAGTTTGATTGATTGATTGATCAAAGTCTGTGTGAGAACACATTACATGAATCACCCCGGTGTTTATGGGGAATATGTTTCAAGACCCCCAGTGAATGCCTGAAACCACAGATAGTACAGAACCCAGGGCAGAGTGAGAGAGAGCAAGATTTCATCACTTGGAAGGACATGCAGTTTAAAACTTATGAGTTGTTTATTTTTTTTACTTTTTTTTTCTTTTACAAAAATTCTTTATTGTTTAAAGTATTACATGTTTCCTTTTTCTTCCATGACCTCTCCCCGGTCATTCCCACCCCCACCCCCATCCCCAGCACATGCCCTCTCCCCACTACTGTCTGTGTCCATGGGTTATGCTTATATGTATGCAGACAAGTCCTTTAGTTGGTCTCTCCCCTTTCCGCTCCCATACCCCCGGCCTTCCCTCTGAGGTTGGATGGTCTGTTCAATGCTTCTCTGTCTCTGGATCTATTTTTGTTCATCAGTTTATGTTGTTCACTATATTCCACAAATGAGTGAGATCATGTACTATTTATCTTTCTCTGACTGGCTTATTTCACTTAGCATAATGCTCTCCAGGTCCATCCATGCTGCTGCAAATGGTAAAAGTTCCTTCTTTTTTACAGCAGCATAATATTCCATTGTGTAGATGTACCACAGTTTTTTAATCCACTCATCTGCTGATGTGCCCTTTATTTCTGGAACTTTCCATTTAATATTTTCAGACCACAGCTGACTGGGCAATTGAAACCACAGAAAGCAAAACCACAAATAAGGGAGGACTACTGTACTTCCAGAAGACTAACTTTTAAATATATATGTTTTTATTGATTTTAGAGAGAAAGGGAGAGGGAGAAAGAGAGAAACATCAATGTGAAAGAGAAGCATCAATCTGCTGCTTTGGGAACATAGCTAGTCATGTCCTTCAAACCTGGGTTTAGCAACCTCAGTACTTGGGTTGTGTGCTAGGAAAGAATTCAGAGCGAAGACCCAAACTCTAAAAGAACATTTATCTGGCAAATCACAGAGGTAGAAGAAGTAATTCCTAGAAGACATGGGTTTAGGAAACAAGTTATGGAGGTAAAGGAAGGGCCCTTGGAGCTTGGGAGTGAGGAAGTTAATGGTAACTTGCCTGGGGTGGGGAGGGGTGTGGGAAGGGCAAGGCATGGGTGTGCTCCCTGGAGGAGGAGGGAGAGCGTACTGGGTCCTTGGTCCTAACGGTTTTAAGGGTGGAAATTTTAGGGGAAGATCTCAATAGAATACTCAGCAGTTTTCCAGCTAGGCTCCCTTCCTCTGACTTAGAACTTTTTATCTCTCCACGCTCTATGCTAATATTATGCTTTTATTTCTCTAATATAACTGAAAAGTAATAAGAGGTGTGTATATTCCTTCTTCATTAAAAACGTTGTTCATCTGAAACAAATACTTCTTGGAAGAAAATTTACTTTTTTGTTGTAAGAGGAACTGAGTGCCTGACATGGTAAGTGCTGTGAAAATGTCACAGGCGAAGGATACTGTGAAAGGACTAAAGGGGTCCAGTTGCCTGCGAGCATCAAAGACAGATAAGTGCATCATATTCATCATTGATGACCTGTCACAGTTAGTAAGAAGTGCTCACTAACTCCATTTTCAGCTTGTCAAATTACAGTTTGGGGCTCCATGGAGAAATTCTGTCCCCTCCCTCCCCGAGGAATTTTTAAGTCTTTTGCTCATATTAATAAGAACACAGTAATAAGAACAAAGTTAAAAGTTTCTCTTAGATTTCTTTGGAGCTCCAAACTCAGATTCAGCCTCATTTACTATTTAATTTGCAGTTTTGCTTTCAAAGAAGTTCATTTGAGTGTTACAAATAAAACAAGTATTGTCCTGTAAAATATATAAGCGTGATGCTGAAATAAACCACTAGATGGCTTCTTGAAAAGACCAACTATTCCTTTGGTTTGCTCAGCAATTTGCCTATGCAAATACCTGGTGACCTTATCTCTGTTGATATATGGCTGTTATTCTTTCTTTTTAAAGTTGGAGAGGAAAATAGCTTCTTTGTGTACTTGAATATGACTAATGCGTCCTTTTATGGACATTGTGTAATGTGCATGTACAATTTTGTCTAATTATGACTTTCTAGATTTATAAAATACTAGAAGCCCGGTGCACAAAATTTGTGTACAAAGGGGAGGGGGGGCTTCATAAGCTTGGCCTTCACCCGCTCCAATCAGGGACCCCTTGGGGTGTTCTGACTGCCGGTTTAGGCCCAATCTCTGTGGGACATCCCTCTCACAAACCAGGACCGTTGGCTCCTAACCACTTGCCTGCCTGATCATTCTCCCAACTGCCCCCCCTGCCAGCCTGGTCATCCCCCACAACTGTCTGGAAGGAAGTCGGATATCCAGAAAATGTCTGGTCACCCAGACATTAACATGTTACCCTTTTATTAGTTTAGATATTATTTAAATTAAGCAAAGTTTCACATTATGATTTATAGAACATGAATTGAGCCTAATTATTGAACATATAATAATCCCTCCAGGAATATTTACAGAATACTTAGTTGTTGAATTTGGATACACCTGGCATTGGGCTAAGGTCCTTATATATGTTGTTAGATCTGTACAAAAAATCAAGGGAAGTATTGCTTCCATTTTTTAAAATTATGGCCCAGAAAGGTTAATTGCTCAGGTAACATAGTCGATCAGATTAGATTATACTGCTAACTAGATGAAGATGGTATTTTCCCCTTTTAATTTGGGAAAACAATCGCTATTCTCCTAAATAATAGCAGGAACAGCTTTAGTCAAATTTAAAAGCAAGCAGAAAAAAAGGTGATGTTACCTGTGCTTTTATTCTCTAATCTTTGAGAGCTTATTGAGATATAACGTGTATATCACAAGTTCATCTATTTGTACACTTTAATGGTTTTTAATATACTTACAATTTTACAATATTCATCGACCTACAAAGAAACCGGTACCAGTTAGCAGTCACTCAGCACCACCTTTACCCCGCCAACCTATTTCTTACCTCCAGGCAACCATTCATTTAGCTGTAAGTATTCAGCACATTTCATATAAATAAAATCATACAATATGGGTTCTTTGGTGAATGGCTTCTTTCATTTAGTATAATGTTTCCAAAGTTCATTTATGTTGTAGTGTGTTTTAGCATGTCATCTAGTACTATGGTTGGTATTCAGTAACTGTTAATAAATTGGTGCTATTTCCATTCCAAATTAAGAAAACGGGACAGCTGAGGCCGGTTTGGCTCAGTGGATAGAACATCAGCCTGCGGACTGAAAGATCCAGGTTCAATTCCAGTCAAGGGCATGTATCCTGGTTGCGGGCGCATCCCCAGTGGGGGGCGTGCAGGAGGCGGCTGATCGACGTCTCTCTCTCATCGATGTTTCTAACTCTCTATCCCTCTCCTTTCCTCTCTGTAAAAAATCAATAAAATATATTAAATAAATAAATAAAAAGAAAAGGGACAAAGAATTGTTTTTGCACACCTGACTAATGATTCTAATGGTAACTCATGAGCTAGAGAAATTCCAAGTTTAATGATGCAATCTCAATAAAATAATAGCAAGCATGCAAACAAAATCCAACCAAAGGAAACTAATAGAATCACGATGAAGTTAAAATTCACATGAGGCACAATAACAAATACAAAATCTGTACTTAAGGGAAGGCAGACTATGGGAAATTAAATAGAAAAACCAAGTTAGATAAGGAATTTTCACGTTTCTTGAAATCAAGAGTTCGGTTGATAAGATAGAAATGCATATACATACTCAGGTAACACTTGATCCTACTGCATTGAATTTGAGAAAAGCTTTATAGGTTTGTTTTTTAAAATCCTAATTTCTAAATATAAATTACTTCTCTGCATTTCTGCTATGTGTGCTGCTCAATGCATGTCACTAAGTGCAATGCAGGCAGTCACATCTGTTCTGGGCTCTACAGAAGGTCTTCACTTTTAATAATAAAATAAAGACGCTTTTTAATAATAAAATAAAGAGGTCTGTGCCAAGACACGGCTCTACCTTTGTTCAGTGACTCTCCTTTTCATTGAGAGACAGCCCTAATCAAGAAAACGGGCCGACTGTTATAACTTCTCTTTCAGAAAGCTCCACTAAGATACAAAAGGATTATTTGGTCCTATCCAAAATGTCCATGAAGACATTGGCCTAGGCAAAATATATCGAAAGCATAATACACACGGCTAAGAACTTCTTTCAGGAATGCAATGGTTCAAAATGACAAAAATATGACTATATTAATAACATCGTTATTAAAAGACCAAAGGAGAACAATCATATGACCAACTCCATAGATAATGAAAAGGCATGTGGTTAAATTCAACATGCCTTCTTGGTTAAAATGTTTTTTTTAAAAGATTTAATGGATGTTCCTTAACATGATTAAATGCATCTATTTCAACCCAATTCATGATAGCCAATATGTTCAACATTATTTTAGATATACTAGACAACGCAATTAAGACAAAGAGGTTTGCAAATTGGAGGACATGGAAAACACACAAAAATGAAATACTCTTGTAAATTACAATGAAATGGGAGTTTAGTGGCTGGGTAGAAAATTAACATGAGTAATTAGCCTTCATATATACTAAAACCAGAGTAAATTATAAACAGAAAGAACTTCCTTAATAATGGTAACAAAATGATTAAATTCTAAGAGTAAACTCAAAAAAATGTACAAGATATCTGTAAAGTAAAATGTAAAACATATCTGAAGTACACAAGAAAAGACTTACACAAATGGGCACCTTTGAAGATAAATGGTATCATCATTTAGACAGATTGAACATAATTATGTCAAATTTCACTAAATTAATCTACTAAAAATAAATTGTGCAAAAAATAAAAGTACCAATGGATTTGTTTTGTGGAACTCAACAAGTTGATTATATCAAGTTAAGATAAAAAATAAGCAAGAATATTTGAAACATATAAAATTACAGTTATTAAAACAGTGTAGTAGGCCTGGTACAAACTGAAGGGAATAGAATTTGAGTTTAAAAGCATAGTCAAAGAATGTGGAAATTTACAGTAAGATAAAAGGGTCATTTCAAATAGTCAAGAAAGGATGAATTTATTAGATAAAGAGCTTTCGGACAACTAGAATAACTTGGGGGGGGGGGAAAAAAATGTTTTTTAAATAATTCAGGCTGATCAATATGGGAAAAAAAATCCAATAACAGAAATATCTAACTTTACGTTTAATATTAAAACTTTAATATGACCTGGCCGGGTGGTTCAGTTGGTTGCCCCATACACCAAAAGGTCTTGGATTCAGTTGTGGTCAGGGCACATACCTGGGTTGCAGGTACCATCCCTAGCGTGGGCACATATAGGAGGCAACCACTGTATATCACTCTCATGTTTCTCTTTCTCTCTCTCTCCCTAAATCAATAAAAGCATGTCCTCAGATAAGGATTAAAAAAAAACAAAAACCCTCAACTCTAACAGATACATATTTTTGAAAAAAAAATTAAAGGAAAAGTATGCACAGTATAATACAATTTGATATATTATAGATATACTAGAGGCCCCGTGCATGACATTCATGCACTGGTGGGGGTCCCCCAACTTGGCCTGCACCCTCTCACAGTACAGGACCCCTTGGGGGATGTTTGCCTGCTTAGGCTGGCATCCCTTTCGCAGTCTGGGGCTCTAGCAGTCCAGGACCCCTCTCTCCTTACTGCCCACCTGCAGTGGAGGCAGGAGAGGCTCCCGCCACCATTAATGCACTGGCCAGCTGTGAGCCCGGCTTCTGTGGGACTGCACTGACCATTGGGGGTAGCTCCTGCGTTGAGCATCTGCCCCCTGGTGGTCAGGGTGCATCATTGTGACTGGTCGTTCCGCTTTTCAACAGATTTGCATATTAGCCTTTTATTATATAGGATATATCACTTATATATGGATATATTAATGTGTCTATAGGGTATTTTGGAGGGGTACAGAAGAATCTGGTATTGGTATCTATTTCTTTAAAAGGAAACTAAAAAGATGGATGTCAGGTAGGAGAGAGACTTATGTTTTACTGTTTGACCCAGAAAGATTTATTAGTTAATTAAGAAAACATTTAAAACATGTGCTAGGAAACAAACCCCAAAAACCTATGCATGGCAGTCTATTCTATGGGGGTCTGAAACGCATCCAAACATAGTATAAAAAGAGAACCGATTGGGTTACTGCAACTTTGAAGATACATCAACCAGAGGTAGTTTTTCAAAGGCAAATAACATTCAGGTCCATAGAGAGACTTACCCTCCATTGCTGGTATAAGCAGCTACTTTACTACCAAGTAGTGAAGGAAGAACTCCCCAGAACCCTATGTTGTTTCTTCTTGATAGACATGCTACATATTTTAAGGCGTGAGTTTGTATATGCACCAAAATGAAACAAAAATAAAGAGCAAATCTGATTGAAAAAGTACCCCAAAGCAATACAAAAAAAAAATCATTTTAATTTTGATACATATTAAAACATTTCAGTCAGTTTCTCCTGACAGCATAACACGACAAATACACAAGACCTCAAACATGCTTTAAAATGACATTCAGCAAAGTATTTCAAACGTAATAAATAGCAATAATCACACACAAATACATATTTCATAATCATTAAGCTACGAAAACAGACAGCTAAAGAATAAATAAACAGGAATTGACAATAAAAATAATATGTGGGGTTTGCAAATCACTCTACTTAACACGGGGGCTGATCGAAATGATTTCTTAATTTGTCTTTCAACATGTAGCATGATCCCCCTCAAAAATAAAATATATCGAAAAAGTCACTTTCTTATAATAATGCAGTCTTTAAATACAACAAATAAATATAAAACCAGCAAAGAAATTTCAAGTTGTAATCAAAATTCTCCCTTCATCCCCCCCCCCAAAGCTATGGAAATATATAGTTATTGTGGTAGCAAATAATAGTATTTAAAGTGATAGTGCTTATGCACTAAACTCATCTGAGACCTGTATATGATTTTAGTGCAAATCCCTAGGGTCCAATACAAGCATAACCCTATACCAGGGAAAGACATTACCAGTTGGAACTTATCTTGTACAACTTTTGTACATATTTTATAAAGTTCAAGATTTACTGCATAGTAGAGTATCTTCATCCGCTCAATTCTGTCCCTAAACAGAGATGAAAAAAAGAAATGACCTGTAATTTTACCATTTGGTTTGATACCATATTAGAGTATTAAAGTCAAGATTAGAAAAAACCTATAAAAGAGTTTCATTTTTGCCATTAGTTAACCTAACTCTATCTAAATTTCACATCACTGCATGTTCAACGTAAGAGAAAAAAAATTTCAGACTAAGTTTTTTTTTCTCCTTTAACAAGTTCTTATGATGATGAAATCCAATAATATTTAGACACATGATATATAAATAAAAACATATATGAGTATAAGGGGTCCCCATGGGAGTACATTAACACCCTTGACTTCTCGTATATAATAAGGTACAAGATGTATTGGCAAAAGCAGAAAGGGTGCAATTAAAATACGATGATTTAGTACAAATAATAGTTTTAACCTGGGACACACTGACATCCAATGAGTTTGGAGCAGCCGTATTTCTCACATGAACGACAGTACCAGGATCAAAACCGGGAGAAACAAACGGAAGAACATCACTAAACAAATAGGAACACAGAATGCATGTGTAGCTGCTACAACAGCCAACTCTAGATCGTTTCCTTTAAACCATGCAGGCTGACATACAAGAAGAAGAAATCACCCTGCATCTTTTTTTCTTCTTTCTTCCTTTTTAAACGAATACTAACAGTTCAATTGCAAAGTTACGAAACCATGACTGGATATTGCTCCAACTTGTCCGCCCTCCAACTTGTCCGTCCTTTCCCGCGCGTGGCTCGTACCTAGCACAGCAGCAAAGCCTCGTCGTCGCTCGTCTCGTGTTTCAGCGTGGCTTCCAAGCACGTGTCCGGCACCTGGGCCGTGTGCACCACGCCACAGCGCTCACAGGGGCCGTCTCGCCCGCCTGGCCTCGCTCCGGCGTTGGTGGCCGTCGAGGGTGGCCGGACGCCTTGGCCTTGACCGGAGGCGAGATCCAGCAGAGGCCGAGAGCAGTCGTTCCCGTCCGAGTCTGAGGCCCCCTCGGAAACCGGGATGAGCATTTCCACGTCGTCGTCTTCCTCTCGGCCGCTCACCCCGGTGTCCAGCTGTCTGAGGGGACTCTGGTTCTGACTTGCGGAGCTCGAGCGACCCAAGGTCAGGCGCACCCAGCGCAGCCCCTGTGTCATGCGACTCAGCGCACTGCTGAGCTGCTGGCGGGCCGGGCTCACGCCGGGGGGCTCCGCGCTGCTCGCGTCCCTCCCGCTATCCGAGTGGCCACCGCGGGTGCTCGGCGTGGAGGAGCTTCCCCCTGCTCCCCCGGGGGCCTCCACCGCGGTGGTGGGGGGCACCTTCTGGGGCAAAGGGGCTGCAACCCCGCCACAGGCTCCGGCCGCCTCTCTCCGCTCGCTTTCCGTGTCCGTGTCGTCCGACTCCACGGAAAACAAACCTCTGTGCGTGTGGTTCCTCTCGGGCTCTCTGCTGGTGCCCTGACTAGGGACAACCTCGTCGCCATCGGCTGAGACCAGAGCCAAGGACCCCGAGTGACGCGATCTTGCGAAATTGAAGATGCGATTCCAGAGGTTGCTGGAGCCGCCGGCCATGG
Organism: Lasiurus cinereus; assembly: GCA_011751065.1. NCBI lineage: Eukaryota > Metazoa > Chordata > Mammalia > Chiroptera > Vespertilionidae > Lasiurus > Lasiurus cinereus. Next base: position 12,961,934 of record JAAGEH010000297.1, on the reverse strand, counting down.
GAAGCCTGATGGAGGTGAACCCCAGCTGGGATCGCACGGCCAGCCTCAGGTTCTCCAGCACGGAAGCCTAGGAAAGAAGAAGAGGGAAGAGGAGAGGGAAGAGGAGAGGTCTGTGAGACAGCCCACGAGAAGGACACAGCGTGAAAGCGCCCCGTCCCTAAGAACGTGCGGTGGCTGGACATCCCGTTACTCACGGCTAAGGTTGGTGAAGGCAGAATCAAGTTTTCTTGATTCCACAGGCTCAGCTCACTACGGAATCTAATCTACAGCGGGAGCCACTGCTCACTGTGTAAGAGTCTCTCAACACTTCCTTTTTTATGTGCAACTGTGAGGCGATATTTAATATCAGGTATAACAGCTACTTTTTAAGAACTTCACATAGTAATCCAATCCTAACAGTGTGCCAAAGTCAAAGGATAAAATTGGATACTTAGAGGTGGGAAGATGGAAGAATCTCCATCATATTTCATTAAATGACCTAAAGCAGTGTGGAAACTAGGCCCATATCTGTTCTTTGTGTTATTTTTATTTTATTATTTTTTTTTGCTGTTGTTTAATTTTTAACACAGAACAAGTGAGTCTTGATTTACAAGGCTGAGACTTTCCAAAACGTGAAAATTGGATTTCACACTTGGTTCTCAAGGATTTGTTGTGTGACTGGACACTGAAGACTTGTAAAAAAAAAAAGGAACTAATATATTTTCTATAGAGCACAGGAATAAATAAAGATTTGTAACATGGCACAGGAAACAAAAAGCTAAAGAAATTAATTGATTTAATAGCACTACACAGAGGTATCTGAGACATTTGAATTCCTTCATCTTTAAAGATGAAGTTTGACTTTCCAGTTTAGTATTAAATTATGTCCTTATTCTTTGCAACTGGTGATTTTTTTAATTAGTACATATGGGAGTGATTTAATTATTGTCCAACTGAAAAGGAAACTCTACTTTTTTTCTAGATGAAAAGTTTATAGATTATGAAAAAAACAAAACAAAAAACCAGCCTACCGCATTATATAAGACAGTCTTTAAGCTCCATCTAGTGGTTATTAAAAAGGAATATTCCAATGTGAGACAAACATGGCTTTACCCATCTGGCATTTAGTGCTGGAAATATGGCATTTCCAGGAAACCACGCTGAACTGGCACACTCCTGCCCAATGACGATCCAGTTTTCCTCTGCCCGTCCCCTCCCAGGTGAAACCAGGAAGAAGTGACAGCATACATCCTCTATCACCCTTTGTGAGGGGCTATTCCAGCATGTTACTAATATATCACTAGCATGCTAGTTTTAGAATTCCGGCATGTTACTAATATATTACT
>JAAGEH010000297.1:12867796-12960599 GCA_011751065.1 Lasiurus cinereus | reverse complement strand
ACTAGCATGCTAGTTTTAGAATTCCGGCATGTTACTAATATATTACTAGCATGCTAGTTTTAGAATTCCGGCATGTTACTAATATATTACTAGCATGCTAGTTTTAGATTCCAGCATGTTACTAATATATCACTAGTATGTTAGTTTTAGAATTCCGGCATGTTACTAATATATTACTAGCATGCTAGTTTTAGAATTCCAGCATGTTACTAATATATCACTAGCATGCTAGTTTTAGATTCCAGCATGTTACTAATATACTACTAGCATGTTCATTTTAGAATTCTAGCATGTTACTAATATATCACTAGCGTGTTAGTTTTAGAATTCCAGCATGTTACTAATATATCACTAGCATGTTTGTTTTAGTATTCCAGCATGTTACTAATATAGCCCTAGCATGTTAGTTTTAGTATTCCAGCATGTTATTAATATATTACTAGCATGTTATTCATTCTTAAGTTGAAGTAGAAAATGATTTGAGAAATTTTATTTCAGGTTTTAATGTATTAAATTAACTAAAAGAGTAACATGCTTAAGAACCAGAGAACCAAGTCAGAAGCATGAAAAGTGTACTTTCGTATGTTGTGGGGTATTTGTTATGATACAGTGAAACAATTATGCTTTCAAATTCTCCATATATAACCCTTGACTTCACTGCAAAAATGTTGAGAGTCATGGGTCTGTCCTCATACATACAAGTACAGGTTTCATTTGAAGAGGCACTAAAACAGAAGTCATGGGTTGCAATATACCTGATTAGGTGAACACACAGGAAAATCTTCGACCGGTGGGATTAAGCCCTGAGCAATCAACTGTCCATATGAGGGAGGAGCTTCTCTTCTTAGCAATTCTGCTTCCACTCTTGACAGCTGTGTTTCAAATGACCTTTGAGAAGAAACAAGGGAATTAAAAGGGTTAAAGAAAAAGGCAAGACAAAATTTTTTTAATCATCACTAATTAAAACAATATGAATCTTAATATCTTATATAATAAAAGGCTAATATGCAAACTGACCAAACAGCAGAACGACCAGTCGCGCCACTCAGCCAGAAGCCAGGCTCATGGCTGCGAGATCAGTGGTGGCGACGGGAGCCCCTCCCACCTCTGCAGCAGTGCGAAGGATGTTCAACTGCTGGCTCAGGCTCGCTCCTCATGGGAAGTGGGCCTCATCCGTCAGTCGGACATCCCCTGAGGGCTCCTGGACTGCGAGAGGGTGCAGGTCGGGCTGAGGAACCCCCCTGAGTGCACAACTTTTGTTCACCAGGCCTCTACTATTTGATAATCTTAAAAGCTTAGTCAACCAACATTTACTGATACTTATGCTATCCCCTATGCTGAGATCAGAGATGAAGCAGTGCGTCTTCATGTTGGCAGCCCGGATATTGAGTTTTTTTAAATCCTCACCCAAGGATATTTTTCCACTGATTTTCAGGGAGAGTAGAAGAGAGAGGGAAAGACAGAGAAATACCGATGTGAGAGAAACACATCCGTTGGTTGCCTCCTACACAAGCCTGCCCAGGGGCCTGGGCTGGGGAGGTGCCTGAAACTGAGGTACGTGCCTTTCACCGGAATGGAACCTGATACCCTTCAGTCCACAGGCCAATGCTCTATCCACTGAGCCAAACCGGCTAAGGCTATTGAGTTTAAAAATCGCGGTAAAAGGAAAAGGTACTAGATGCCTGCTGCAATACTCAGCCACCGAGACCCGCCGGCGGGCTCTGTTAGTTCTTTATATGTGGCTGAGCTCCGGACAAATGGAACCATGCTTTCTCTCTGAGCACTGCTGGCATTCCTATCTCTGTGTGTTTCCCCAGGCTGTTTTTTTCAACTATACCTTTTCCCTATCTACATCCTACCCCTACATTTCAAATGGCACTTCTTCAATGAAGGCCTCCCCGCTCCTTCTTATCAGACCAGGCCTCTTTGCACTTTTGTACCAGTTTGTTTTATAGCTCTTACAACACTTTTTTTTTTTTTGCCATCTTATTCTATCCACTTATTCCTTCCTCCTAATTGTAAACTACCTGTGCGATTGTCTTATTCATTCTCCTATTCTTCTGTACAGCGCTTTGAACACAGTAGGCTCTCAAGTATCTGAAATTATTGAATTAATATTTATAAAAATACAGGTTATAAAACCCAAGTCAGTACTACAGCTTGTGAAATTCCTACAAAACAGACTCATCTGAAAAGAGGAACCGGTAAATACAGTAGCAACTATGTTCACATCATAATTCTAAGGGCTGATTCACTTTTTTTTAAATGTTTAGCCTTCCGAACCTTCAGCTTTTCACACTCATTTCTCAAACCATTAACAGTATTTATTTATTTCTACCGTACTATGAAACCAAGACGTTCTGCTAACCCCCGTCGGGTACTTGCTATACCTATGTGGGCCCGGTTTTTACTGTAGAGGGCAACGCCGCTGTCGTCGCGTCTGGATACTGACCTCCGCTCAAACATTCTCAGAGAATAAAGCTTACAGGTGCATCCCAACGCAATGACGAGCAACAGGCCGCAGATGAGGCTGCCGATGACGGCCGCCGTGATGACCCTGGTGGGCACGATGACCGGGCAGTTCTCCTCGTCGCTGCCGTCGCCGCAGTCGTCCTGCGAGTCGCACACCCAGCTCTCGAACACGCAGCGGTTGTTCTTGCAGTGGAAGTTCCCGGGCTGGCAGAAAAAGCAGTTCTTCTCGTCCGAGCCGTTGGGGCAATGGTTCTGGTAGTTGCAGCGGTCGGAGCGGGGGTAGCAGACGCCGTTGCGGGAACACGGGAACTCCTCCTTTTGGCACATGGTGCAGTTGACCTCGTCCCTCCCGTTGGGGCAGTGCCAGTAGCCGTCACAGCGCTGCTGCTCCGTGTAGCACCCCCAGTTGCCCCCGCAGGGGATCTCCCAGGGCAGGCAGAAGCCGTCCACCTGGTAGGTGGCGTTAAACCCCCGGGCGGCGTTCACTTTGTCCGCGCAGAAATGCACCCGGATCTGTCCCGAGGAAGACACCACCGTCAGGGGCGCGTGCGAGTCGAAGGCCGTGAGCACCCGCAACAGCTTGTGCGGGTTCTCCTCCAGCCCGTCGTAGATTTTGACATAATCGCCGTACCCGGTGCCGTCGAGTTTGAAGTCGGTGAAGCGCAAGATGACTTTGCGATGGTCGCCCGTGTCGATGAGCCAGGTGCAGTTGCTCCCGGGAGGGTAGAAGTCGGGGTAATTGGGGGAGTTGAAAGTGCCGTAAAAATACTTCAGCCACTGCCCACAGGTGGGCACGTCGCAGTCTATCTCATCGCCGAGGTCCAGGCAGTCGATGTTCCCGTCGCATTTCAAGGACTCGGGGAGGCAGGTGTAGACTTTGGTGAACCGAGACAGGCACTGGAACTGGTTGTAAGCGCAGGGCTGGAAGGCAGCGGCGGTGGGAGCGCTGGCCTCCTTGGCGCAGATCTCCTCGTCGGAGCCATCGCCGCACTCGTCCATGCTGTTGCATTTCCAGGCTTCTGGGATGCACTTGCCATTCCCGCAGCGGAACTGGTCGCAGGCACAGTTCGGCTCCTCGGATTTCCCTGGGAGAACATGGGAAGGGGTGCAGGGATCAGAGAGGTAAGGAGAAAGACACATCCTCTTTCAAATGAAAACTAGGCGCCAGCGAGGGATAGAGTTATGATAAATGTTGACTAAGCCCAAGCGAAGGGGTTTCAAAAATCTTGTTTTAAAAAGTAGGTTAAGCTATAACGGCAAATTAATACTAGCTCACTAATCACTCAACCATTTATTAAAAGCTTAGGATTTGTTCCATAAAGATCTTTGCAGTTTGATCTTAAAGAGAAGAAACCAATTCTGTTCTTATAGAAAGCTATTTTGCTGTAGAACAAGCCAGTAAGATGATGTAAGACACATACATCAACAGGATACACTGCTTGGAAATTTTAAATAACCACTGCGTCAACTTCAAAATGATGGACGTTTTGGAAACAAAGAGAAACTCATTCACAGGAATCACCTTTTCTAATCAATTTTCTCATATTCTTTTTTTAGTTGTTTATACAGATAACAATATTTTACTATGTGTTTTATAGTATATTTTGTAGGCCCATTATTAACTTAAATTTTTGCTAAGATTATACGATCAACTTTATAATGTTTATAGCATTTCATGTAATCCTATCACAGCACTTGCATTATGTAACTTCTATTGTTTTCACCTAACTGCAAAATATTGCATGAATCTGAGCTAACGGTATAAATTGCATCATCATAATAGGGGGAAGGAGACAGAAAAAAATGGGAATGCTCATATATCGTATTTTCTGGTGTATAAGATGACTTTTCAACCCAGAAAAATCTTCTCAAAAGTCGGGGGTTGTTTTATACATCAGGTGTTGTCTTATAGGGTGAGTATATCCCAAACTCTATATTTTAACTGGAAAAGTTGGGGGTCGTCTTATACGCCGGAAAATACGGTAATTCTAACTACCTTTGCGTACCGTCCTGAATATAACACAACAAGGTAGAGAAAGAAAACCAAACATTAGACCCCTACAGTCCCAAAACTGACCATGTTTCCGGCCAATGCTACCATCTCCACTAACAACTCGTGTGTTGGTGAATAGTTGACAGAAAATGTGCTTCAGAACCTAAATAGTACAAAGACATTATTTTTAAGAAAAAATAAAAATAAAAATGAACATATGTTTGCTAAAAAAGACCGTGTGCTTCCAGAAGATGTAAAATTATTCTCAGCAAAACATATACATAGCTCCAATGCTGAGTTATTCACATTTGTATGATCTTGGATACAGTTTAAAAATAGCCGACCCACTAGACACCACGAGGGTGAACCTGAACCTGAGTGTGTCTTTATTTGTAAAGACAATGGTAAGTCACAAACAAAAATATATTCGGAAGTAACTTTCAGGATATGGGGAAGTAGCGGAAGGAGGAAAAGTTCTTGTAAACTAAATGCATTTAAAATATTTAAAAGAAACTTAGCCTTTGTTTATAAAATTAATCGTTGTATGAGGATGATACAAAACACCGTTTGAAGACCCACTTCTAGGGCGCCTGGACCTTCAGCGGCTAACTCCTCACACACAGCGGCTGAAGAGCAGTCTCAAGGACATGGACACCCCTGAAAGACTGGCTCCCGAGGGACTGAGCGGTCACTGCTGTCGAATTCTGTCCAGCACCTTTCTCCTTATTAAAAACCCACCTGAAAAGTATGCCAGTCTGAAACCCTTCCGAGAGACGCTGTCGTCGGAGTGGAAGCGGATCCAGACGTGGTCTTGAGAAGAAATGTAGGGAGGTGGGATTGTGGAGCCACAGGCTCGGTAGCTCTCAATATTCTTGTATGTTTCTATCGTCAACCAGTCCAAACTGCATCTTCTGGACCCCTGAATGTCAAAATCCTGAAAACTGCAACACACACAAAAAAGTCAGAAAAGGCTATGGGGTAGGGTCATTATAATGCCATGTCTCATCTCCTTGGTTTTCCAGACATACTACCCTATCAATGCTGTCCACTGTTCCTATATGCACCTCTCGCTCAGATTCCGGGGTAATACTTCTTTATAAGTAATGTCAGATTCCAAAAACAAGTGATAGCTGGTCCCTTTTCCATCTTTTTCTCTCTGTGTGTATGTATTTAGGAAAGACTACTGCTAATCCAGAATATCCTAAATTGTTCTGTGTTTGAACCCAAAACACCACTCTGTAGTCTAACACACACAGAGAAAGATTAGATTAGATTGGTTCATCTGCTGGCTTAGTGAAAAGTTTATAGTTTACTTTTCAGGAGAGCAAATAGCACAAATCTGAGCAAAGTATAAAGAATTAAAAAAAAAAAAGTTTCAGTGAAAAGTTCCAGAGTTTGAAAATACTTTTTTTTACATAAGTTTCTGTATAGTTAAATATTATCCTGTAGTTCACAAAATGTGGGCATGAGTAAAGAGCAAAAAGTCAAGTAAATAAAAGCACGTACATAATTAGCCACTGCTATGAAAAAAGAAAAACTAAAATATCATTTCCTAGTAACACATCTTACCAAAAAGTGAAGATCTGACTTTATCTCCTTGCCTCTGCCTTCAATTAAGTTATAATAAAGTTAATTATCCAAGATTATTATACCAGGATATTTTCTCTCTATATATTCTGAATAACTAAAATGAAGGCTGGCAGACAATTTGATTATTTCCACTTTTCACTATTATGAACAATGTTTTCAAAAATCCTTATATATGCACCTCTCTCCATACACATGAACAAATATTTCTCTAGGACATACTTTTCTGGAAGTGGAACTATTAGGTCAAAAGCCACAATTGCACTTTAAATGACACAGACACTAAGAGAAATAAATGTTTATACCAACTCACAATTCCATGGAGTGTGTAGGAAAGTACCTTATACTCCCTAACTCTGGTAAAAGAGGATGTCCTATTTTTATAAAAAATGTGTTGCCCATTAGGTGGACAAAAGCTTATCACTGCTCTGTTTTGCATTTCCTTATTTACTGAGATTGAAACTCTTTTTCTTATGTTCACTAGCTATTTATTTTCCCGTGATTTGCCTTTTTATATCCATTAAATTTTGCTTATTTTTTTTTTAAAGAGTTCTATATACATGTACTATTTAGGGTATGCCTGTAATGGAAAGTATATGTACATTCACACACACATTCTCTCTTAACAGTTGGTATTGTCAGTCTTCTTAATTTCCGTCATTAGTGGGGCGGAAAGTGGTGTCTCTCACTGTAGTTTTATATACATTTCCCTGAAGACTAAATGATGTTGAACATCTTTTCATCTGCTTACTGGCCAATCTCATTCTTCTGCAATGTGTTCAAGAGTTGTGCCCATTTTAAAAAACTGGGTTTTCTTCTTCAATTATAAAAATTGCTTCTTATATTCAGGCATTAAGTCCTATGATAGATGTGTGCATTGCTAATATTTTCTTCTAGCCTGGTATGAATTGCCTTTCCATTTTCTTAATGGTACCTTTTAATGAGTTTTTTAATTTCAGTTTTGATCAAGCCTAATTTATTATTGTTTTTTCTTTATGTTTAGTGCTTTCACTGTCCCCTCTAAGATACCTTGGCCTACCCCAAGGTCCCAAAGATATTCAACAAAGTCCTCTTATAACATTTTAGAGTTTTAGCTTTCACATTCTTACTTAGGACGGACCTTAAATTAATTTCTGTGTGTTCTCAGGGATTGGCTGAGATTCTTATACTATTTTTGTTCTATCATACAATTAAATCACTGTCTGATCATCACCCGGAGCTTGTGAAGGTTTGGTTTTACATTTTGTTAACTGAGTTTATTCAACTTTGTCCTTGGTCTTAGGTGTAGTCTTAATTTTAGGACAATTTCTTTACTTATAAAGTATTTACCAAGCCCCTTGAATTCAGCAGGTTTCACGCTAATCTTTTGAACAATTTAAGATTTTCCTTCACTATTCACAAGTGACACTTGATTATATATATGTGCCTGGGAGGTTTGTTATTTCCATGATAATAATTTCAGGAAGAACGAGGACGAAAATCACTGTCTGATTCATTAGGCTGTGTAAATCCATTCAATAACTCCCTCCAGAACTTAGGAAATCTTCCTTTAGATATGGAGTTTATTTCCACTTTTATTCTGCATTTCAGTATTATGCTTGTTTCTAGGGTAGCTTACTTGTGAGATCTCCAGGATCCAGCACATGATCACAACCAGATGGCAGTATTCCATGCAGCCTCCTCCGTGCTGGCAAGAACTTCCAAGTTTTACATAACTGATCTGGGAGGCTGCAAATTTTCATTTTGGGGCTGGATTTTTTAGGTTAAAAGATAAAAATCTCTAAAAATCCTAGTTTTAGGTTGAAAAAGATCCAACACTTGGAACCATTACGGTAAAAATGCTAATTTATATACACATTTATACTTGGTGATATTACAAGTCACAGAAAAAATAGGCCTATTGCTCAGATTCCAACCTGGGTGTGTTTGCAGAAAGATGACCTCAGGGCACATCCCACCAAAGCACAGAGAGAAGCACACTCCTCCAGGAGTGGAAGATGTGGCCCGGGGCGGAGGGGACCACAGGAAGACAAACCAACAGGGTCCCTGTTTGATGGCTTCCCCAGAGCAAAGGGCACAGACCCCAGCTGTGTGTCTCAAGACAGACTGGTTCTCTCACTAATCAAAGGGTATGGGAAAGAGGGGGAAAGATACAAAGGTAGGCTACATTCACCATCTCATTTTCATAAACGTTACGTGAAGGGATTTAAGTCTATGACCTGCCAAGTTTCTTCTAATTCTAAAATTCCTAGCTTTTTACCTACAGAAAGGAGATAATGAGGGAATGTCCAAGGCCCGTGTGCGGCTGCCGACACTGTTTCTGCCTTTGTGGCAGGGATGGCATCCTTGTTTGTGTGTCAGTGCCAGCCACAGTTCTTTGTTTGGGCACACTATTTGTTTTTTCTTCTCCTTCAGACAAGTCCCCCTCACCCCTCCTCAGAGAGCCTTGATATAATTTCCCTAAGCAAGCAATATCTAGTTCCACTAAATATGTTCTCCTTAATATATTATCCCCACAGTGTTTCTCTGCAATTTTAAACGTTGTTAAAATGAACCTTAATTTTTCTTTATTTATATCATATTTATTCTCAGAATCTTAAACTTCTAGCTATTTTCCCTAGGAATATCTTTTCAAACCTTGAACTCTTAACGACTGTTCTTTCGTTTCAAAGTGAAAACAGAGGTTTTTCTAAATGCGACATTTATCCATTATCAGCTCGTTTCAAATTTCGTACATACATATATACATACAGACATCCCTATTATTGTTTTAACTCATTAAGGTGGAGGACTCTACTACTGAGACTGACGTTATGGGCTAGATCTCCAAGAGAATTAATGAGTTTTGTGTATTTGTCCCATGGACCAAAAATTACACTCTTGAACCTAATAAGCTATTTTGCAAATGTGTACCTTTTGTTAAAAAGTGGCCTAAAAGAATATGAATGACTCAGTGCAAATCCATTCCCACCAGCAGGAATTCAAAACACATGTCCTAAACGTAGGGAAAGGAGGGGCTGTTATTCTGACCCTTAAGATGATACTGATAACAATAATTTATTACATTTTCTGAAAATCATCTTTTCTGTATGTTGAGTGTTGATACTTGGAAATGGAATTCTTTTATAACGCAAGTGTATAATAATACAGCAAGATGCCAGAACTACCTTATAGTAATAATTTCCCCTGGGTTTGCCCTGATGAGCCAGCTACAGTTGATCTTGGCGGGATATTCAGAAGGCCAGCCTGGACTGGTGATTATACCACTCGGTGCTCGAATCTGTTCGGGAGTTTCTCCACAAGCTGGAAGACAGCCAAAGCAATCTTAGCTAATTATCATACTTTTAAAACAAAACATGAAGGAAATCAGTGCTCATTTTTAAAACACAAACAACACTTCAGATATAAAATCATATACAGTAAAATATGGTATTAACTTTAAAAAGCTTTTATTATTCTAATGAGATACTTTCCTTTCCTTCCTTTAGTCAAAGCATCTTATCCTAATTAAGTACACATTTTGAGGGGGCAAGGAGTGGGTCTTTGAGTAACAGTTTAATAGTCAGAATGGCTAGCTGTAGTCATGGAGATCAATCAATTGGGTGCTCCACCCACCACCTACCCACCCATCCATTTTTTTTCAAAATTCACCTTTTACATTTATTTTCTTTATTATTAACTACCTAAAATTCAATGTTTACTAAACTACTGTGCATAGATGTAGATCCTTAGGAATACTACTTTGCTTTTTGGGTACTTTAAATAAAAAATTCTGATATAAATAGTCTTAGGAATAAAATAATTAAGGGAAAGCATATATAAACATAATAATAGCTACATTGTTAAAAAGTTGGCGGATGATTGGATAAAGACAGCCAACATTATTTCAAAATTACTGCAAAGTAGTAAACTTATTCATAATACTTCCAATTGTATTACAGGGTCAAGAATAATTTTGAAATTATTTTAAAAATAAAGGCTTGAAGTGGTCAGTGATTAAAAGATCATTATGTGATTAGATATCTGAATATCATAGAAAAATATAGAATAAGTTCAAACTACTACTAATACTTTCCTGGATCATTCTCCTTGACTCTCTTGAGCTCCCACAGTAATACACTTAACATTTTATCTATTCATAACTCAGCTCATAATCTGACAATTTATTCTCTTTCAACTTAAAAAATAGTCACTGGGCTACAAATACATATAATAAATGTTTAAGCCTTCAGTAAAATTTAGTATATTAGAACCTCTTAGTTGATATAATTTAGACAAATTGCATTACCTGATTTTTAAAGTAACAGATCAGAAGTAGCAAATGAGAAGAGTAGCTGCCAGGGGTACATAGAGAGTCATCAGAAGTGATGGGTGCAATGCTCAGAAAAATAAAAAGTATGCGCTGAACTCAAAAACCATGAGCACCCAGAGCCTGTTCGATACCACCTGTCTTCCCAAAGGTAAGCGAACACTCTCCCTATAGCATCACTAGAGGCTCAATGCATGAAATCCATGCATGGGTAGGGAGGGTCCCTAGGCCTGGTTGGCGATCAGGGCTGATCTGTGGGGCGACCGATGGGGTGATCAGGGGGCCCCTGCTGGCACCGCCTTGGCTGGCCTGGGGCCTGTGGACTGGGGAAGCTCCTGTGTTGGGCATCTGCCCCTTGGTGGTCAGTGCGCATCATGGCAACCAGTTATTTCTCTGGCTGTCCGTTTGGTTGATTTGCATATGAGGTTTTTATTATATAGGATTAGTCATACTTAGCTAAAGGAGTTGAGTCAATAAATGAATCACTGTAAGTAAAGGGCCTGATACAATATGTGTGTTCAAATGTCATGCTTTTTGGGTTCTGCTTTTAGTTTAGGTAGCCCAATTTGTAGAAAGGCAAGTATCCCTAATACAATTATAATTTGAAATAATGCTCCTCTTTCTCCCTCTCTTTCACCCTTCCCCTTCCTTTCCTTGTTTTCCCTTTCCCTCCCCTCCCTTCCCCCCGGCGGGGGCGGCCCCCCCCCCTCTGTTATAATCTGTCCCATTTAGGCTAGAATGCTAGGAAGTATACTATGAAGTTTTTATCCACATGATCAAAATAAAGCAAGCTATACTGCTCAATTAGTAATCCTTATTTCTATAGAATAACCCATTCCCTGAAATACACACACACACACACACACACACACACACACACACACACACAATTAAAGGTCATTTTATTGCAGAAAAAATGTTCATGCCCAAAATGGGTCTATTCCTGGAGTTAGGGTACATTGCCAAAGGGATCTTGTTTTCAATCACTTTCAGAACAGAGAGATTCCTGGCACAAAACAAAAGGGCATATCAAGAACCTAGCACAATCTGATTGCCTACCCACAGTCAAAGGTTAGAATGATTTTGTGGCTGTTAGATTTCATTAATTAAAATTTGCCTTATAAAAATTTAATTTTAATATGACCCTTTAGAAAAAAGACTAATTTTAAACAGATGTGATTCTATTTTAAGAGCTTAACAGCAATGGAATACTTTGAAGTATTTGCTTCTAGCTATGCTCTAATGGAGAGATTTTCAACTTTTTTCATCTCATGGCACACATTAACTACTTATTAAAATTCTGCGGCACACCAAAAGTACAAAATTTTTCTGACAAAAGAAATAGGTATAATTTTGATTCATTCACACCAGACAGCGATTGTGTTGGCTGTTGTCATTTTGTAATTTGACAGTCTAAGGGAAGAGAGGTCAATCTAAGGGATTAATCAGGTAGTGCATGTTTTAAAAATTCTTGCAGCACCCTGGTTGAAAATTGCTGCTCTATTGAGTTACCATCACAATAATCAATGAAAAGGTATCCTAAGTCATTCAGAAGACTTTTTTCTTTACATCTCTTGCCAAAGCATTCTGGAATTATATATTACAGAATTCGTAAGTTCAAGAAGATACAAACAAGCATACAAATAAACAAGAAAAAATACTCATCACTCCTTCCCAAGAATGTAGAAAATTGCTCATATTCATTAAAAGATTCATCTACATTGAAGATAATAATTAATTCTGGATTCAATTATATTTAACTTAAAATCACAATAAGGCACTGAGATATAAGTACACAAATACTTATTAGCGGATTTAACAGCAATGAGATAGATACATCTAAAAACTAGGGGAATAATTTATGACAAAGCAGACAATTGCTAACTTTTAAATAAATGAATAGACTAGTTATAGGGGAAAATGAGGAAAAGTTTTATTAGGTTTTTATTTTATTAGGTTTTGTTTAAAAAATTTCTCCCAAAATGCCTGAGAAACCCATAGGTGGTGCTCTTCTACCAAAAATTAAAGAATTTATGTCCTGGTATGAATGCTCAAAAATACTGTTATAAATATTTTCACGTAATTGCCCAAGGATAGTAGTAAGAACCATCTCCCATAAATAAGAATAGTTATCTTAAAATGCAGTATTTTACAATGCTAATTCAATAAGTACTTTAAAAACAAAACTATAATATCATAATGTTTCTCCTGGTTATTCATATAGTTTTTGATATGTTAATTTTGCATATTTGCCACATGACTGAATTTGGCATTTGGTTTTAGATCCAGCCAGTGGCTTTTTATCAACACATTTCTGTGTGTACAATACATTGGGGCACGTAGCTATTCTCTAGTACAATCATAACTTACTCCCTTTTCTACCCAAGAAAGAATAAATTCAAATGCAAAAATAGTAAGATTAACATTAGAAACCATTAAAAATACTTCTCCCTCCTTTTTGGGTTAACAGTTTGCACCAATATACAAGTAGATTTGGAATCAAGAAAACCTAAATTTAGTGGCTTCGTCATAATGTAAACTACTAAATCTTTTTGGGTCTTGGTTTCCTCATGTATCAAACTAAGGAATTGCTACTTGAATATCTCTAAGGTCTATTTCAGCCCTAAATCTTGCCCTCATTTCCAATCATACTGATATATTTCACTCTATTTTTGCTAGCTCATCAGGAGGCATTGATACATATTTCCTTATTTCCTTACTTTGCATTTTCTCTTTGACTCAATGAAACTGAACTCCAATGATTAACTCTATAAAAGTCTTGCTAGCAGGCAAAGGCCATTGCTGACCTCACTATCAAATCCATCGGACCCTCAGTCCTCATGGTACTTGATCTCGCTGGAGCACTTGACAGTGATAATTTTTTCTTTGATACTTTGCTACCTGGACTTTGCTGACATCACCTCTGTTGGTTCTTCTCCTAACTCTTGGCCATGTTAGTTCTCTAGCAGTAGATCTGCCTTCCTCAGTCAGCTCCTCATATACTGGTGTTCATGGTTCATTCCCGACTTCTGCTCTCCTTATTTTCTATGGAAGATCTCATTCACTCTATACTTACTGCTATACTTAAGGTTCATGGGTTTAAAATCTCTAGCCCAGAGATTTTCCATAGTCAAATGCCCGCGGGACATTCCAACCTCAATTCAACATGATCAGAACTGGGTGTTCCTCTAATCCTTCGTTTTATATCCTATATACGGCAGTTCCTCTCTTAACTGAGGTTTCGCTTTCCATTGTTCAGCTATTCATGGTCAACCAAGATCCATAGTTATTAAATGGGAAAATACAGAAATAAACAATTGATAAGTTTTAAATGTTGCGCCATTCTGAATTGCGTGATGAAATCTCAGGCCATTCTGCTCTATCCCATGTGGGATATGAATCATCCCTTTGTCCCTGTTTATGCTATCCTCTTTTAGTAGTTGTTTCAGTTATCAGATCGATTATTAGAGAGAGAGAGAGAGAGAGAGAGAGAGAGAGAGAGAGAGAGAGATAGTGCACGCCTCATAACTTTTATGATAGTATCTATATTAATAAAAGTCTAATATGCTAAGTGTTCCTTTGGCCGTTCAACCAATCAAAGCATAACATGCTAATGATATGCTAAGGCTACTTAACTGCTCGCTATGATGTGCACTGACCACCAGGGGGCAGACACTCTAACTGGTAGGTTAGCTTGCTGCTGGGGTCTGGTCAATCAGGACTGAGTGAGATGGGCCAGACACGCCCTAGAGCCCTCCTGTGGTTCCTCCCTAGCTGGCCAACCTCTCCAGTCTCTCCCCGACCCCAATTGTGCACCGGTGGGGTCCCTCGGCCTGGCCTGCACCCTCTTGAAATCCGGGACCCCTCGGGGGATGTCAGAGAGCCAGTTTCAGCCTAAAGGCAGAATGACTATTTGCTATGATGTGCACTGACCACAAGGGGACATGCTCAATGCAGGAGCTGGCCCTTGGTGGTCAGTGCGCTCCCATAGGGGGAGCGCCACTCAGCCAGAAGCCTGGCTCATGATTGGCTAGCACAGTGGTGGTGGCAGGAGCCTCTCCTGCCTCCATGGCAGTGCTAAGGATGTCTGACTGATGGCATGGACAGCGGGCCTAAGCCATCAGTTGGAGATCCCCCAAGGGCTCCAGGATTTCAAGAGAGCATAGGCTGGGCTGAGCACCCCCTTCCCCCGGCCTGAGAGCACAAATTTTATGCACCGGGCCTCTCGTATTGTTATTATTAATTATTGTTGTCAATCTCTTACATGCCTTATAAATTAAACTTTATCACAGTTATGTATGTATAGATAAAACAGTATATATAGTGTTTAGTACCATCTACTATTTCAGGCATTCACCAGGGGTCTTGGAATGTACCACCCCCAAATAAGGGGGCCTATTGTATTCTTAATCCTTCCTGCCTCAGGCCTCATTGAGTTAAATAGTCACTTCATCTAATTCAAATAAGAAGGAAATCTACTTTACGAATACCACAGGCAATCTCAAAGAGTTTCAAGCACAGGAAATTAAGTCAAGCCAGGCCCTACCATGACTAAAATTCAAAATTTCAAAGTCGGAAATGGAGACTGCCTTCACCACTCCTTAGGCTTGTTTTATCTTTTACACTTTTGCCCCAATCTTCCAACTGGCTTCCTCTTGAGTCCTCTATTTCTTCTTATTTCAGTTTCTTATAATAATTTTCCATTCCTAACTCATCATAACACTTTAGCTCCAGCGCCTACCATCAACTGTAATTTCATTTTTCTTAGTGTATTACATTGAACGTTATTCATTTATATCACACCTTTTCATAGAAAATATTTTTGGTTACGCGTTGTGATCAATTTGCTAGTACTTAAGACTCCACTGTCTCACTTGTAACTGGGGATTAAAACACTACCTACTGCATAGAGTGCCACAAGGATTAACTAGGGTTATTTTGGTAAAGGACTTAGCACACGGCTTGAATTACAGTAAACTGTCAATGAGTAACACCAGCGAATATGCCAAGTCAGACTGGTCGGTTGGCAGTAACAGCAGGAGTGCGGTATTGAGACGGCTACGAAGGCTGTGTGGGGAAGAACGCAGTGACTGTTCATCCAGCATGTGACTGGGCACCGCTCTGCTCTGGGAAGAATGAGAAATGATGCCAAGATTAACTGGTTATCTGACATGGGCAGAAGCCAGGGTAAGAATGGGGTTGAGACACATACAGAACCCTGCTTTAGAAAACGAATCCCTTCTGTTCTAAACCGAAGTGTTGGTGTGGTTCTGCTGGTTTTATGAGAGTTTCACTATGGAACAAACCTCACCCTGTTCAGAAATAAAGGGCAGCATTTATAGTCAATGGTGGCCCCTATCATTTGGCCATCTTATTTTTCACCATAGAGTGTTTTAGAAATATTGACTCAATTTTGGCTGATAAATACAAAAACAACTAAAAATGCTGAGAATACGAAGCTGATAAATACAAAAACAACTAAAAATGCTGAGAATACGAATAAAGGGTTTGATTTGATCCCAATAGAAATAAAGGTACTTTAAAATATCTCCAAAATAAAAAACAGTAAGCAAATGGTAACTGATGAATAGCCGTATGGGATGAGAACAAGAATGATCCTGAAGGTGAACAAGTAAATCGTGCAGAATATGGAAAGATGAGAGGGCAAAAAATAGGTTTACATAATACAAATAAACAAATAAATACAAAAATAAATTTATATACTCGCAACTGTAAATTTACTTTTGCCCACAATGCACTGTGCCTATGCCAGCAATCAAAGGCACTTTGAGAAAAACCAGAATATGCAGCTACGTGATTAGTATCAGAACCAGATACCTATTGTCTGGCTGTTAATTTAGGAGAGGGGTAGCAGTTTGAAAGCGTGAAGGCCAAGAACGGTGCGCAGCATTAACCATGAGGTTTCTGTCGCAGGTCAGAAATGTGTGGCTCAGAGGTTCAAGGCCTGTGACTTGACGTGAGGCATGTGTGGTCAGATCTGTGGATCCCAAGCTGCTGCTGCTGTTACACAGTGTTAGGTGCTTACTTCCTCTTCTCACTTACTTCTTAGGATTATTATCCCTATTTAACAGAGGAGGGAAAAAGCGGAGGCACCAAAAATTAAGTGATGTTCCCAAGATCACAAAAAGGCAGTCAGTGTCACAACCGGGATTGGGACCCAGGCTGCAGGCTGCAGAGGCCGTACTCTTCCCCGAAAGGACACGCAACTGCCTCGTGGGGCGCTCCCTCTGACAGCTGGAACAATATGGGGGGGGGGGGGGGGGAGTGCCTGGACTGAACTTCAGGAAAGATAAAAGCGGTCTGTTTTAGCAAAAAGACCTATTGTTCCTATACTAACATGCACAGAAAAGACATAAGCTAAATAAGCCAGTCAGAGGAAGGTAAGCATCACATGACCTCACTCATCTGTGGAATCTAATGAACTAAATAAACCGATGATCAAAAACAGACCCAGAGACAGAGAAGCATGAGCAGACTGTTGAACCTCAGAGGGAAGGCAGGGGGGGCGGGGGGGAGAGATCAACCTAAGAACTTGTATGCAGATATGCATGACCTGTGGACACAGACAATGGGTGGTGAGAGTGTGGAGGCAGGAGGAGTGGACTAGAAGACGTTAATGGGGGAATAGGAGGGCCTATGTAATACTTTCAACAATAAAGATTAAAAATATAACATAGAGAAAGAGGGTATACTTAGATTTAAAACTTGTACAGAATGATTCCTATAGCTACAAATACATGCAGGGATGGTAGGCAGGACTGAATCCTAGTCTCTCTGGAATAAAAAAAAAATCTTTATAAACATCATTCTAGAACCTTCCTGTAATAAAACATGTAAATATACACATGTAATTATAGGTAAGATCATCAGAGTACTGGGTAGAACAGCAGCAACAGAGGACAACAGTGAAGGCTGAGGGAGATACTTCAAAGGAAAGAGAGAAAAGGGAAATGAGAAGGCTGAGTGACTGAAAGGTGGTGAACGCTGGACAGAAAGAGTTCAGAAAGCAAGCATGTCGAGTGTGAAGTCTCTGGGCCACTGAGAACACTGGGCAAGCGATCAGTGAGTGTCAGGATCTGCGAGATGAAGATGAAATACAAGAATATTTGTCAGACTGTCACATATGGCATAGCTCAGCCCTGCAACCTCAACAGGAAACAAGAGGCTCATACTAGGAAGAAACCACGTCTGTCTGAAAG
The DNA here is from genome assembly GCA_011751065.1 of Lasiurus cinereus. NCBI lineage: Eukaryota > Metazoa > Chordata > Mammalia > Chiroptera > Vespertilionidae > Lasiurus > Lasiurus cinereus. The sequence goes on along the minus strand of JAAGEH010000297.1, from coordinate 12,943,018 downwards.
TCCCCTTCTGGCAGCTTGACTGGGTTTGCTGTCCACAGGGAGGGTCTTGATTTCACTGACCCTTTGCTGTCCAGATTCCTCGAGTTGGTTTTCGGATCACCTGGTCTCTGAGCTGAGCTTGTCCCTGAGGATGGTTAAAGTTGAAAGGAGACAGAGATTGAACATGCCTACTTCCCTTAGAATGACTCCAAATTTCATTCTCATTTTTTTCCCCCAAAATCTATAAAACTGAACTTCTCTAGGAAATAATTATGAGCACTCCAACAGCAATATTTACTACTCTAAGATGGGAAAGATTTAAATGATCATTTAAAGGGTATAATTCAGCCTGACTGATGTGCGTCAGTGGTTGAGCATCAACCTACAAACCAGAAGGTCACAGTTGGATTCTCAACCTGTCAGAGCACAAGCCTGGGTTGCGTGCGGGCTTGATCCCCGGTAAGGGGCATGCAGGAGGCAGCTAATCAATGATTCTCTCTCATCATGGATGCTTCTGTCTCTCCCTCTCCCTTCTTCTCTAAGATCAATAAATATATATATATATAAAATAAAAACTATGAATCAGTGCAAGTATATAAACTTATATGAATCTATCACTCATACTTAGGATTCTCTCTCATTACTTTCAGAAACAAAAACCGCACATTTCTACTGCAAGCAGGAAATCCTATATCCCGCTGCTTATAATTAAATGTAGATTTAGTTATAATAAACTTTACATTAGCACAGTTACTTAAGAATAAATGCAGCAATATTTATTCCTATTTTTATTTCTATTATTCTAAGAAATGTTTTTTTTAAGGACCAAAATACTGCACTTGGTCATTAGCTCTAACCAAGGTAGATACTTACTTGGTTTCTTGAAGGTCACTAAAGAAATAACAATCAAGGACTATATGGTAGTAAAATATTTTAAAAAGTCAAAAGAGTCAAGAGTACGGAAAAATATAGAAGGGAAAATAGAAAAAAAATACACAAAAAAACCTTAAGTTTTTCTAGTTCCAACAGGGTCACAGCATAATATGAATAAGACAGGAGAATAGTCTTAATGCGACTATCTAACCAGCTTTATTCTAAATTTCCAAGGAGTAAGGATAAATTTGAATTTTGCTAGCTAAGCATAAGATAAGAAGAATATGAAAATTCAACCTTTTATACCCTTTTTTCAGGGCATAAAAGGACAATGTTTTTCACTGAAAGGGCATAAAAACTATTAATATGATACCCACATTTTCCAATTTTAAGCACTACAAAAGACTAAAATGCTCAACAAGCTACTATTTCTATTTCTAGAATGGTAAAGATTATTAATTTTTGAAGTTTACTGTGATTCTTGCTGAAACATAGAAGAGGTAAGGCAGAAATCAGCACCTGAACAAAGACAGATGGCCTCAGGGCATACAATTTTTTAAGCCACTTCTGTCAGCTTTGACATAATTTTGAGTATATTTGCATCTTCTCCTGAAAGTGTTCCAACCTTAGTGTCTGCCATCAGGAATAAACACTGCAGGAATAAACACTACTCAGAAATAAACACTACTCAGAATATGTTTAAGGGAGAAATAAAGAAGAACTATTCTCTACTTTTTTGAATACTATATTTCTATCACTGCAGTGTAAGATCAAATCACCCCTAACTTCTATTGGGCTCTTAGGCAACTAAAATCCAAAGTTCAGTTTGCTCACCTGCTAAATGATAGGTTTTTGCACAACAGTTTCACAGTACATCCAACTCAAATGAATACTTTAACCAAATTACCAATAATTAAAATGCACCACACTCAATATTCTTAAAGTGAGAAAGGATTATTCTCAGAGTTACTGAGTGGGAAAGAAAATGTTAAATGTTTAAATACAACTCATTTTTTATACCTCCGCTGGATCTGGCCCATTCATTCCAGCAGATGGACTTTACTTTGCCAGCTAAGCATCGCATACTCTGTCACATTATTACCTGCTCTGTCTATGGTCCCAGAACTCACATTTACTGTTCTAATATTGAGTTCATTTACTGTTTATTATAATAATTTACACTAATAAAAGCCTAGGTGGTCCTTGTGTGAGGCCAAGATGGTCACCCCCATGTCATCACAAGATGTCCACCACATGATGGCCACCACAAAATTGCTGGCAGGGGAGGGCAGTTGCAGGCTAACAGGCCAGCAGGGGAGGGTAGTTGGAGGCAATTGGGCCAGCAGGGGAGGGTAGTTGGGGGTGATTGGGCTGGCCGGGGAGAGTAGTTGGAGGCAACCAGGCCTGCAGGGGAGGGCAGTTAGGGGTGACCAGGTCGGCAGGGGAGGGCATTTGTGGGAAAACCAAGCCGGCAGGGGAGGGCAATTGGGTCCAGAGGGCTGGCAGGGAGGGCAGTTAGGGGCCATCAGTCTGGCAGGGGAGCAGTTAGGTGTCAATCAGGCCAGCAGGAGAGTGGTTAGGGGGTGATCAGGCTGGCAGGCAGAAGCGATTAGAGGCCAATCAAAAAGGCAAGCAGGCGAATGGTTAGGAGCCAGCAGTCTCAGATTGTGAGAGGGACGTCTGACTGCTGGTCATTGGACATCCCCCAAAGGGGTCCCAGATTGGAGAGGGTAGAGGTTGGGCTGAGGGACACCCCCCTCCCCGGGCACAAATTTCTTTCACTGGGCCTCTAGTACAATATAAAATTATAATGCATAATAACTATGCTATAAATATATAATTGTTCAATAAATACTTGATAATACATTAAATATTATCTATAACAATAAAAGCATAATATGCCAATTAGACTGAACAGCCTAACATCCTTCTGGACCTCCTTTCGGACAAAGCCAGGGCTGCAAGGGTTAAAAGGCCACTGCAGCTGTGAGGGCCGAGCCCCTTGCATGAATTTCGTGCATTGGGCCTCTAGTAATTATATAATACAGAAATATACTACCCAAAACATACTGAATAAAACATAAATAAGATGTAATAACATAGCATATAATATTAAAGTATAATATGTAAAACCTACAATACAACCATTACTTTTCTTTCTGAAACTTAAAGGGCACACTTTACTCTAAAAGCTTAAGTGTCTTGCTGAAACTGGTTTGGCTCAATGGATAGAGCGTTGGCCTGTGGACTGAAAGGTCCCAGGTTCGATTCAGGTCAAGGGCATGTACCTTGATTGAGGGCACGTTCCCAGTAGGGGGCGTGCAGGAGGCAGCTGATTGATGTTTCTCTCATCGGTATTTCTAACTCTCTATCCCTCTCCCTGCCTCTCTGTAAAAAATCAATAATATATAAAAAAAATAAAAGCTTAAGTGTCTCATAAATAAACTTTCTGAAGACAGATCATGCCTTTAAAATCAGTAATATCCTAAACTAATGTGTGATCTTTTAAAAAATGTACTGTTTATATCCTCTACTCACTTTCTTCATATAAAGGATAGTTTCTTGAGTTCATATGTTCTACTTCTATATTCTGAAATCATAAAAATCTTCACGGATTCATTATCACTCAAAACACAATAAGCTTTCTTTCCCGTCTTCATTGAAACATGGACAAAAGACACTCTGTATGATATTGGTCAGAAGAACTGATGAGGAAGATGGCACCAAAAGCTAAGAAGGAAGCCCCTCCCCCTTCCAAAGCCAAAGCCAAAGCAAAGGCTTTGAAGGCAAAGAAAGCAGTGTGGGAAGGCGTCCACAGCCCCAAAAAACAAGATCCACACATCACCCACCTTCCACGGCCAAAGACACTGAGGCTCCGGAAGACCACCTAAAATTCCTCGGAAGAGCGCACCCAGGAGAAACAAGTTTGACCCTTATGCCATCATCAAATGGCCCAACTATGGAGTCAGCCGTGGAGAAGATAGAAGACAACAATACACGTGTATTCACTGTGGGTGTCAAGGCCAACAAGCACCAGATCAAACAGGTGGTGAAGAAGCTCGATGACATCGATGTGGCCAAGGTCAACACCCTGATCAGGTCTGAGGGCAAGAAGAAGGCATATGTTCGACTGGCTCCCGACTATGATGCTTGGTTTTTCTTTTTCTTTTTTTAAATATATTTTTATTGATTTCAGAGAGGAAGGGAGAGGGAGAGAGAGATAGAAACATCACTGATGAGAGAGTCACTGATCAGGATGTAGACTTTGGCCACATCATTGATTGGCTGCCTCGTGCACATCCCCGACTGGGGATCAAGCCCACAACTTGGGCATGTGTCCTGACCGGAAATCAAATTGTAACATCATGGTTCATAGGTTGATATTCAACCACTGAGCCATGCCGGTTGGGCCAGTCTATGGTCTTTTGTTATGGAAGCCCAAATGGACTAATATAGTTCTCAATATTTTTAAAAGCATAAAAGGGATCCTGAAACCAAAAATTTTGAAAATCACTGAATTAGACAATAATCATTTAATTGTATGAACTAAAATATTGGCAAATGAACTTCTTACTTCACAGGTACAACTTGGAAAAGTAATCACAATTCTCATTAGCTATTTGAAATAGAAAGGAAAAAAATTAAAGTCATCTTTAAAATAACCTTATTTTTATTTGATGTATATAATTAATACCATATGATAGCATATGAAAATGGTGAAACAAACGAAAAAAATTAATACAGGCTACTAAGGCACTTGCTTTACTTTTCATTATCAGAAAACCAAGTTTGTTGATGTGTTGAGCTACTGCATACTAACTCTTAGAGTATTTGTTAAATCTAGCAACTTTTTGAATATAAAATCAGACATAAAAGAAACTTTCAACTTTGTTTCATATGAGAAAAAAAAAAACAACCAAATAACTAACAAGATGCCAGGAAGAAATCAAATTGATAAATACACTAAGTGCAAATTTTTAAACTACAAAACTTATAAGAAATATAGGGAAATAATTAAGTAACAGTGAGGAACTATTTTAATATATGCAAAAATAACAGATTTTGGTCTCCTAGTAATTGCAGTTGATAGCAAAAATGGTAACAAAACGGTGGAAGTCACTAAGAATGAAAATTTTAATAGTTATGGGCCTTTAAGAATTATTAAGTTATAAACGCTTAGATTAGGGGGAAGATGTATTTACCTCAATGAATCTGAATTTCATGGACACAAATATATTGTAGTTGCTTTTTAATGGCATATAAATTGTGCCTTTTTAATGTCATACAAATTGTGCATTCAAATACAACAGTTTTATGTATAGTAGTAGTCTAATCTCAAAATCAAGCCAAGCACTTCATTTCTAAGGCCTAATGCTACATTCAAAATTACATTTTAATAAATTTCACTTCATATAACTTTGTATGTAAAGAAAATACTAATTCATTTTGAGCTACCTTCACTTGGTTCAATGTTTTTATGAAAAATAATTATGCGTCCATTTGGAAAAATATAATCAACCCATGGGCATGCAGATATCAATTTTATCTTATGAGAATTTCTCCATGTTCCAGTTACTTCATTCCTTATTACATGCTGCAAAAAGCAGTAATAATTTTTATAGCCAAATATCACTTCATAAGATACCAGGTGGCTTTCAATATTTACCATATAAGTCATGCATGAAATTTAAACATTACAAAAAATGACTTACCAGTTGACACTCCTGAAATATGCACATTTTCAGAATGTTCTGCAAGAGCACCATTTCCTAAAATTAAACATAATGGATAAACTAATTTCCAAGATAAAATTTATAACAATTTTCAGATTCTCCCTTTAAAAGAAACTAACCACATAGAGCTACGTGTAATATTCAGAAACTAAATTAAAGTGTCCTATATATCCTTCAAATCAACACAAAATCCAGTATTTTAATGGTGATTGTTGAATTCACAAAAATGCAGTGTAATATATGAAGACCAAATATACACATCTGCGTAAAACCAGAAAGCATTTCCTATCAAGTTAATAGTCAAAAGAGAACCTCATATCACTACTAGAAAAGGGAGAATCATGTGCTTTAAAAAACATGTATTTTTATTGATTATAGAGAGAATAGGAGAGGGAGAGAGACAGAAACATCAATGATTAGAGAGAATCATTGATTGACTGTCTCCTGCACACCCAATCGAGCCAGCAATCCAGCATGTGCCCTGACTTGGAATTGAACCTTGACCTTCTGGTTCATAGGTTGGTTGACATTCAACCACTGAGCCACGCAGGCTGGGTGAGAATCACGTACTTTTAAAAATCATATTCCTCTAAGAGCATGCTCTATCCATCAACAGTGTGGCTATTGCTAGAGTCACGCATGTTGGCACATTAAAAAAAAGAAACGCCTTCATTGTTTCTTTCAACCTTTTATCAACAACTTTAGTAGTCTTAAGACCATTAGGGACAAAATTATATCTTATTTTTGGTATCTCCTGATTTTCTATACATTCTATCACAAAACTGGGGACATGGAACCATTCAAATATTCTTCTAGTAATATATATGACCAGAGAACAGGACATTTTGAAAGGTAACTATTCCATTGCTAGGAAGATTGTTCAAGTTTATTAGAGGTTCTATTATGGGGGCCAAGGACACAGTAGGTCTACAATCACTTGGGATCCTGGAGTCCTTTATTAGCCCCTCTCTCTGTTCCCTTCAGCCCTTCCCTTTCTTCTGGTTCCTTTGTCTCCTGATGACATATTCAGGTCTTTCCCTTCCATAAAAGAAAAGTTCTTTCTTGCCAGTACACCTACCTGGTTCTGCTTTCCTATCTTGGTCTTTCCCTTCGTTAAACTTTTTGAAAGAATCTATACTCACTAATGGAGCTTCCTTACATGTCATTTGCACCTAAACCTGCCTCAGACTTTGAACATCACCTTTTTTCAGTCTGGTACAGGCCAGTGTACTGATTAACTCCTTCAACTCAGCTCAGGAATAGATCTCCATCCACCTCAGGATCAATTAGGGGTCCTCCTTACTGTTCCCACCGTACATCAAATTAATACTGAATCGTGACCATACTACTACCACAGCTCTATCATCCTGCTCTGGGTTATTAATGTACCCATCTTCTACACCAAATTTCGAGTGTCTTAAAAACAAAAAAGTCTCCCTCCTTTTCTTTTATCTTCTTTTTCACTCTCTACTTGCCTTCCTATTTCCCAGTCAATGCTTGTTGATTTAATGAGTCAAAATGAACAGATCTTGAAATTAAGCACAAAACATCCTTTGTGTAATTAACAATTTGATTTCAGGTTACAGTTTGCTTAGAGCCGTGGTCGGCAAACTTGAGGCTCACAAGCCACATGCGGCTCTTTGGCCCCTGAGTGTGGCTCTTCCACAAAATACCACGGCCTGGGGGAGTCTATTTTGAAGAAGTGGCGTTAGAAGTTTGAGTTTATAAAAGTTGGCTCACAAAAGAAATGTCAATCGTCGTACTGTTGATATTTGGCTTCTGTTGACTAATAATGAGTTTGCCGACCACTGGTTTAGAGGATTTAAAAAAAAAGAAACAAAAGAGTAGAGAAATACAAAGAGGAAGGCAGGCACTCTTTCATTAGTGAATTAAGTTAGAAAACTACAAAGGAAAGAGATTTCAGATCCAGTTGTTCATTTAGATTACAGGTTGAGAGAGCTGCTTTTCTACACTATCCTTTAAATGTAAAATGTTGCTAAATGACTATTCAGATCTGTGGGGCAACTTCAATTTTTAGACTGAAAGCGACTCAATTCCAACATTAGCTTCAGCTACTCATTGGGGGAATGCACGGGGGTGGGAGGTGGGGGGGGCGGGACCAAGCCAAAGGCATGATACTTTAATGCATCATTTTTGATCTTCCATGACTCCTAGGTTTTTAACAGCTTTAATAAATATATTTAAAGAATTAATTTTTTTTCTATGAGCACCTTTTCTTAGCCTGGTACAGCCCAATGTACAGTCACCTGCTTAACTCCTTCAACTCAGCTCAGGAAATAGATCTCCATCCACCTCAGGAAGAATTAGGAGTCCTTAATGCATCATTTTTTATCTTATCTCTCATGACGTTCATCTCATTTTTTACTTTTACAGAATCTTTAAAATAGCACTCCGCAGTTTACCCCATCAACTTGACATTGTCCTATTAAAATATCATATATGAGGTTGAGGATTATCCTTTTTCATGTAACTTTAAAAAGTACCAATCTATAATAATAAAAACGTAATATGCTAATTAGACCAGACATTCGAATGATCTTCTGGATATCATTCTGGACATCCTTCTGGACAAAGCTGTGGTGGTGGGGACCGAGGTAGAGGCAGTTAGGGGCAATCAGGCACACAGGCAAGCAGAGTGGTTAGGGGTGATGAGCAGGCAGGCAGAGGTGGTTAGAGGTGATCAGGCAGGCAGGTGAGTGGTTAGGGGTGATCAGGCAGGTAGTCAGACATCATCCAAGGAGTTCTAGATTGTGAAAGGGTGCAGGCCGGGCTGGGGATCCCTCCTCCCTCATGCATGAATTCTGTGCACCAGGCTTCTAGTGTAAATATATTTAGCCCTACTATATAGGTGTGCTTCCCCAAATGAATGAAGAGAAATATAGACAGACATTCTCTTACCTAACTTCAGTAAAATTAATTACAATTTTTATATCATTTAATATAGCCAAACCATAGTCAGATTTCCCTGGGTATCTCATAAATGTCTTTTTACAGTTGGTTTATTTGAAGCAGGACCCAAAGGAAATCTTAATGTTTCATTTGGTTAGTGTGTTTAAAAGTCTCTCAACCTATAGTAATACTCCCTTATTTTCCATACTGCAGCCTTGTTACAGAAACCAAATCCCTTGTCCTGTAAGAGGCCCATATTCAGTAGTGTCACTAAACTTTGTTCATCTAGCTCTAGAGTCATCCAACTTTTTCTTAAAAAGGCCAGACAGTAAATATTTTAGACTTTGTGGGCCATACGGTCTCTGTTGCAACTACCCAACTCTGCCACTGTTACATGAAAGCAGCCATAGATAATACTTGAATGCATCAGAGTAGCTGTGCTTCAATAAAACATTATGAAACAAAAAACAAAATAAAATAAAATAAAATAACAGGCAGTAGGCTGGATTTGGCTCAAAGGCCATACCGTTTGCCAACCCCTGGGTAGAATCTGGTCTGACACGGGTTCACCGTTTTTGGCTGGGCACCTTCAGAGCTGATGCTGCATGTTCCATGTGTGCCACAGAAGGAGGCACACACTTTCTGCCTGCCCTGCTTTTCCTAAGACTGAGGTTAATAAACAGGTCCAAGTCGGGCAGCCCCCTCCATTGTCAAAGTCCCACCTGACCATTTTTATCACAGTTTCCTCAGAGGAAACTGATAATCATGGCCTGAATAAATTATTTCATCATGGCAACGTTGTGTTCTAACCCTGCCAATTTTTATACTCCCACTAACTGAAATTTCGCAAAGAACTTCCCCTTAACCAATGTTACCTGCTGGCTCCTAAATACAGTTCGTACAGGAGGAGGATACATGCAATTTGCTAGTAATTTTATTTAGGATTTTCGCATCTATATTCTCCGGAGATGTTGTCTATAGTTTTTTTTGTGTGTCATCCTTGCCAGGTTTCGGTATCAAGGTTATGTTGGCCTTGTAGAATGTGTTAGGAAGTATTTTCTCTTCTTCAGTTTTTTGTAAGAGTTTGAGAAGGATGGTTATCAAGTCTTTTTTGAATGTTTAGTAGAATTCATCAATGAAGCCAGCTGGTTCTGGACTCTGATTTTTTGGGAGGTGTTTTCAATTTCCTCACTGTTGATTAGTCTATTGAGATTTTTCAATTCTTCATGATTCAGTCTATAAATGTTAAATATATTTGCAAACGTACCTATTTCTTCTAGGTTATTGAATTTGGTGGCATATAGTCTTTCATAGTATTCTAGTGTGATCCTTTCTAAATCTGTGATGCCTTTGGTAACGTTTCCTCTTTCATTATTGATTTTGTTTATATGAGTCTTTCCTCCTTTTCCTTAGTGAGTCTGGCCAAGGGTCTGTCAATTTTATTCATCTTTTCAAAGAACCAGCTCTGTATAATCTTTTTACTATTTGAATCTGCTCTAATTTTAATTATTATTCCATTTTCTTCTGCTGGCTTTCGGTTGCTTTTGTTCTTATTTTTCTAGTTCTTTTGGTAAGATGGGATGTTAGATTGTTTACGTGGGGTTAGCTTATTTTATCAGATAGGCAAGCAATGATATAAACTTCCCTCTTATTACTGCATTTGCCGCATCCCAGAAATTTGGTGTCATATTATTGTTCTCATTTGCCTTTCTGTATCTTTTGATATCACCTTTTATTTCTTATTTGACCCAGTTATTTTTTTAGTAGTATGTTGTTTAATCTCCGTGTGTGTGTGGGTTTCTTTACTTTCTTTTTGCATTTCATTTTTAATTTCAAAGCATTGAGGTCAGAGAATATGCTTGGTATGATTTCAGTCTTCTTGAATTTATTGAGGCTAGTTTTGTAACCAAACATATGGTGTATCCTTGAGAATGCTCCATGTGCAGTGAAGAAGAATGCATACTCTGATGTTCTGGGATGAAAGGCTTTGTAAATATCAATTATATCCATTTGGTCTAATGTGTCATTTCAGGCTGGAATTTCTTTCTTTCTTTCTTTTTGGATGATCTATCTAGAGCTGCCAATGGAAGATTAAGGTTTCCAACTATAATTGCTATTTTTGTCTGTTTCTCCCTTTCGTTCTGTTAGTAGTTGCTCTATGTATTTCGGTGCTCTCTGACTGAGTGCATATATATAAGGAAGTGTTATGTCCATCTTTGTCTCTCCTTATCTTTGTTTTCTTTTAATCTATTTTGTCACTCTTAAGTATGGCTACACCTGCTTTTCTATGCATGCCACTTGCTTAGAAAATCATTTTCCACCCTTTCACTTTGAGTCTAACTTTGTCTTTGCAGTTTAGATGTGTCTCCTGAAGGTAGATTATGGTTAGGTTTTGTTTTTTAATCCAATCTGCTACCCTGTGCCTCTTTATTGGCGAATTCAGTCCATATTCATTTAAGGTAATTATTGATGTATGAAGATTTCCTATAGCCATTTGATCTTTTGTTTCTGGTAGTTCTGTGCCTCCACTGGTTATTTTTCTTTATGTTTTTGTCTGTTATTTTTGTTTGGTGGTATTCCATACTTCATTTCTGTTTTGTCTTCTTTTAAACCATGTGTCTCGATTTTCTTTTTTTGTGTGTGTGTGTGTGTGTGTGGTTACCATTAGGTTTATGAAAAATAAATTTCTATATATACTAGTACAGTAATCCTTTTTCTTTGTAATGTATCTGATCTCCATCCTCCTTTGCAAATTCAGATCTGTATCTCCTCTCCTTTCATGCTTTTAAAAAAATATGTGTGTGTGTGTGTGTGTGTGTGTGTATATATATATATATATATATATATATATATATATATTACTGATTTTTTACAGAAAGGAAGGCAGAGGGATAGAGTTAGAAACATTGGTGAGAAACATCGATCAGCTGCCTCCTGCACACCCACTACTGGGCATGTGCCCGCAACCAAGGTACATGCCACTGACTGAAATCAAACCTGGAACCCTTCAGTCCATAGGCCCATGCTCTATCCACTGAGCCAAACTGATCAGGGCCCCTTTCATGCTTTTATTGTCACAAACCATCCGTTTATTTGTAAGGTTATTGTGAATCTTGTTCATAATTTTGTGACCTTTTGTTTTAGGTAAATAACTCCCTTGAGTATTTCTTGCAGGGAGACCTTCTGGTGATACATTCCCTTAGCTTCTGTATGTCAGGAAAAATCTTGATTTCTCCTTCATATCTAAAGGACAACTTTGCTGGATATATTATTCCTGGCTGGTAATTTCTTTCTTTCAGTAATTTAAATATTTGGTTCCATTCTCTTCTGGCTTGTAGCCCTTCTGCTAGGAAATCCTATGATAACTTAATGGACTTCCCTTTATAAGTTACTTTCTTCTTCTTCTTTTTTTTTTTTTTTGGCTGCCTTGAGAATTTTTTTGTCATTCATTTTTGACAGTTTTATACAATTTGTCTTGGAAAAGGCCCTTTTGGATTGATATGATTAGGTGTTCTGTTTCTTGGATCTAATTCTTTCCATAGGCTTGGAAAGATCTCATCAATTATTTGTCTGAATAGCCTCTCCATTCCCTCTCCCTCTTTTCCTCTTCTGGTATGCCTATTATATTCATATTGCTCTTTTTGATGGAATCAGATAGTTCTAGTAGAATTCCTTTTTTTTTATGCTCAAATCTCTCTTCTTCTCTCATTTCTATCTTTGACATCACTAATTCTGTCCTCCATCTGGTTGGCTCTATTTCCTATACTTTTATTCATCCTTCATTATTTTTATTGAGTTCTATATCTCTGGAATTTGTTTGGTTCTTTTAAAAAGTTTCAATTTCTTTGCAAAAGTACTTGTTTTATCTATTAATGTGTTTTCTGAGATCATTAAATTGCCTGGTTGTATTCTCTTGCATCTTGTTGATTTATTTTTTCATAATTGTAATCTTGAATTCTCTGTCATTTATATCACACAATTCCATATCTTTAAGTTTGCTCTCTGGAGAGTTTTCATTTTCTATTTGAGCTGCCTCACTATCTTGGTTATTCATGGTTATTTGATGGATTCCTTCTCTGTTTGGGCATCTATGCCGTGGTACCTCTCTAGCAGATTACTACGACGAAGCCTTTCTATTATTTTCCAGTAGGTGGCACTAAATCGTAAGTGTTTAGCTGTCTTGCACTTCCCTGGCTTTTCAGATCTCTGTGGGGGTAGTACAGCCTGAGCAGATGATTTCCTCTGCTGTGCTCTGGTCCCCCTGCTGTGTCAGGGAGCCATCCCACTGGGGAATTAGGTGTGCAATCGATTCCAAATCCGTGGAATCCCAGTGCTGTCCTCCACAGCCAGACATCGCTGTCATTATAACCATGCGTGTGGGGAGCCCGACCAGCTTCTTGCTGTTTTGCCCGTCAAGTTTGATGGTGCCTTGGACTTCCGTGGGTTCTTCCCAGTGCTTAGAAATAGTCAGAGAGTGCAGCCTTTGCTCAGGGAAAAAAATGATTCTGTAGTACTAGTTCTTGAATTTGCAGATCACATGCTACACAACATGACACCAAAGGCACAGCACGCCTCCACGACTGTCTCTGAGTCAGGAATGCTGCCTGCCAGGCAACCACCGCAGCATCTCTGAGCTGTGTCCTGCCCAGGTCACTAGGCTCACCCACAGCTCGTACTGCTCACTCTGCGGGAATGCCCCCTGAACCTCTCTCCTGGCGGAAGCGACTGCCAGCCACAGGCTGACTCCTCCCCCCTCTGGTGGAGCCCTCCTGTGAACGCCTGGCTGTGTAGGGCTGCATCTCTGGCTCATCTCAGCTTTTCTCCCTTCTTACCTCCCAGTTCGCACCTACTTGCCTGCCTTAGGTGTTTCAATGTGCAGATCTTCCAGGAATATTGTGCACTGAGTAGGGAATTCGTTGTTGAGTTGTAAGTGTTCAAAATGTTGAAACGTCAAGGGGAGAGACCAAAGGAATCTCTCATGCCACCATTCCTCTAAAGCCTCTACTTTTATTACTTAATCAAAAGGAAAATAATAAAAATTAAGATAAAAATTAATAAAACATGTTACAGTACTTATAAATGTGAACATAACTAAAAAAAATCCAATGTTTAATATTAAAGAAACAGCCAAAACCGGTTTGGCTCAGTGGATAGAGCGTTGGCCTGAGGACTGAAAGGTCCCAGGTTCGATTCCAGTCAAGGGCATGTACCTTGGTTGCGGGCACATCTCCAGTAGGGGACGTGCAGGAGGCAGCTGATTGATGTCTCTCTCTCATCGATGTTTCTTTCTATCCCTCTCTCTTCCTCTCTGTAAAAAATCAATAAAATATATTAAAAAAATATTAAAGAAACAGTTTATGAAGAGAAAGTGATAGGAAAAAGTGCCACAGATATATGTCAAGTAATATCAATAAACCTACCAAAAAATTACCATTTCTAGTAGTCACGTTTGAACGCTCATTTTACTATCTTCTAAACACATTTTTACTATGTCTTTATTAAAAAATTATGTACACTTAATCGAACAGTTTGATTTTCACATATTTACTAAATTAGAGAACTGGTGCACGAAATTCGTACATGGAAGGTAGTGTGGCTCTAAGGCCAGCCTGCACCCTCTCCAATCTGGGACCCCTCAGTCGGCAATAACTCTCACAATCTAGGACTGCTGGCTCCCAAATGCTCACCTGCATGCATTCCTGATTGCCCTTAACTGCTTCTGCCTTCCAGTCTGATTGATGCCTAACTGCTCCCTTGCCAGCCTGTTTGCCCCTAACTGCCCTCTCCTGCAAGCCTGCTCCCCACTAATTGCCCTCCCCTGCAGGCCTGGTCACCCCCAAATGCCGTTCCCTGCAGTCCTGGTCCCCCCAAACTGCTCTCCCCTGCAAGCTTGGTTTCTCCCAACTGCTCTCCTCTACTGGCCATCTTATGGTGGCCATATTGTGTCCACATGAGGGCAGCCATCTTTGACCACATGGGGCAGCTATCTTGTGTTGGAGTGATAGTCAATTTGCATATTAGTCTTTTATTAGGTAGGATAGAGGCCTGCTGCACAGGTTTGGAGTTAGCTGGCTTGCCCTGAAGGGTGTCCCAGATCAGTGTGGGGGTTTCCTTGGGGCATGGGGTGGCCAGGATGAGGGGCCTGTGGTGGTTTTCAGTCTGACCACGACCCCCAGCAACCCAAGCAGAGGCCCTGGTATCTGGGATTTATTTATCTCCTATAGTTGAAACTTTGTAGCCTTGAGTGGAGGCCTAGACCTGCCAGGGTGTGCGGAAAGCTTGACTTCCTCCATTGCCAGGGAAACCCAAACCTCCTGCTCACTCCATGGCCACAGCCATCTTGGTTGGGTTAATTTGCATACTTGTTCCTGATTGGCTGATGGGTGTGGCTTGTGGGTATAGCAGAGTGATGTTTGGTTTGCTTATTATTCTTTTATTAGATAGGATTAGTATGTGGTATTTATTTGCATTTAAGTTAATTTTTGTTTCTAATTTTATTAGTCATTCAATTACTGTCCCTATTATCATCTTTTGTACATATAGTAAGGAAGAAAATTAACATTTTACATAGAAAGTATTTGCATAAGTTATTTAATAGCCTCATAAAAAACCCTGAAGGTAGGTAGCAGAAAACCCAATAATCTAGCATCTTGCTATTTTGGAATCTCAAATAGGAAACCAAAATTAATTAAAAAACATTAATGAGCCTGCATCTATGGCTCATCTATCAGTACCACAAGTAGATGTATTCTAGTTTGAATTTAAAAGAGCAAATGTGCCCTAGCAGGTTGGCTCAGTGGATAGAGCGTTGGCCTGCGGACTAAGGGGTCCCAGGTTTGATTCTAATCAAGGGCACATGTTTGGGTTGTGGGCTTGATCCCCAGGGGGGGGCATGCATGAGGCAGCCAATCAATGATTCTCTCTCATCATTGATGTTTCAATCTCTCCCCTCTACTTTGCTCTCTGAAGTCAATAAAAAAAATATATTTTTAAAAAAGAGCAAATATATCAGGAATTAATCAGTTTGCATATAAAACTACACTGAATTTAGAAATATCTGAAAATAAAACTACATAAAAGCAACATACTGTTATGATTAAGAGATCAGACCAGAACCATACTTGTGGGTTCAAATCCTAGCTCTTCTTACTAATTATATAACCTTAGCTAAGCTACTTTTACCTTCTCTGGTTTCTTATCTGTAAAGTGAAAATACTGACAGTATCTAGGCTGCCAGCGTTGTTATGAGTGTACATAAACATACAGTGATTAGGACACTGTCTAGCACAGTGGTCAGTAAACCGCGGCTGGCGAACCACATGCGGCTCTTTGGCCCCTTGAGTGTGGCTCTTCCACAAAATAGCACGGCCTGGGCGAGTCTATTTTGAAGAAGTGGCATTAGAAGAAGTTTACGTTTAAAAAACTTGGCTCTCAAAAAAGAGATATTTTTTTACTCTTGATATTTGGCTCTGTTGACTACTGAGTTTGCTGACCACTGGTCTAGCATACAGAAACTACTACTGCGTTTACTATTGTTATAAACATGAGTTTATAAAGCAGCCCCTCCTTGCCTCTGCTACTTCATAGAGCATAGCTTGCCATTCAAATACAGTTAAACCTAGTTTCTCGAACATCTCCCATCTTGAACAATTTGATTCTTGACCAAGCTGTTCATGGTAAAAAAATGTTTTGGTGGTTGCTGAAGCCAACTTCGGTTTAAAGGACAACTCTTTGAAGCTGATACCTCAGCATGACAAAAGTTGTCTCTCAGACCACAAAGAAAGGAGAGCATGTTTTTGCTGTTGGGAAAGTCACCCATTAGCACAATTTTTAAGCATCAAGAGGCCATCAAGAGTGCTAATGTTGCTAAGGGTGTGAGAGAAACAATGATCACAGCAACGGAAGAGGCAGCAAAACTGTTGCTGACAGCTATAAAGGAAAAGCAGTTAGCCCAGGCAGTACTATGAGAAAAATCAAAGATGCTGCATGCTGACCTGAGAGACACCCCTGGAAGGAGTGCTTCCTTTAAGGCTGGTAGGGGGTGGTTAGATAAACCTCAGAAGAGTTTATTTACAGATTAAACAGTCCATTAGACATGTGCTGTGTATAAGAAGTTTAAATAGGGAATCATTTGGGGGTCTGGAATGAAATAACTCAATTTACATGATTTCTGATGGGGAAAAATGATTCAATGTTCGAACAAATTGCTGCTTGAACATCTTTCTGGGACGAATTAAGTTCGAGAACTGAAATTCCACTGTACTGTACTGTACTGTACTGTACTGTGACTATTTCAAAATATTTGTATTTTAGGCCTAGCCAGGTGGTTCAGTTGGTTGGAGCATCATCCCACATATTAAAAAAAAAAATGTATTCCCATACTCAGCAATGAAAAATACAAAAAATTAAGAAAATAATTACATTTACAATCGCACTCACAAAAAGTAAATTTAACAAAGGAAATACTCTAAAACTATAAAACATTGTTGAAAGGAATTAAAGGCCAACATAACTGGAAAGACATCTCATGTTCATGGATCAGAAGGATCTACATCGGTAAGATAGCAATACTCTTCAAGTTGATCAACAGACTCAATTTAATACCTAACAAAATCCAAGCTGCCTCCCCACATCACTCCAAATTAAACATTCACACAGAAATTCAAGGAATCCAGAATAGTAAAACAATCTTCATGAAAAATAATAAATTTGGAGGATTCACATTCCTGATTTCAAAACTTACTATAAATCTACAGTAATGAAGGCAGTGTGATAACTGGCATAAGGACAGCAGATAGGCATACAGAACTGTCAATCAAGAAATAAGCCCTTAGAGTTACAGTCCACTGATTTTCAATAAGAGTGCCAGGATAATTCAATGGGGAAAGAATCTTATCTAATAAAAGTAATATGCAAATTGACTATACCCCCACTATATCCACAAGCCACACCCACCAGCCAATCAGAGCAAGTATGCAAATTAACCCAACCAAGATGGCTACGTCCACAGAGAGAGCAGGAGGGAGGCTTGGTTTGCTGCTGGCAATGGAGGAAGCCAAGCTTTCCGCAAACCCTGGCCACACAAGCCTCTGCTTAAGGCAAAAAGTTTCAATGGCTGTGCAAGCAGAAGGCTTGGCTCCACTCCAGACTACAAAGTGTCAATTGCAGAAGATAAATAAATTCCAGATACCAGGGCCTCTGCCTGGGTCACCAGGAGGCATAGCCAGCCTGCAAACCACCACAGGCCCCTCGCCCAGGCTGCTCCACACCCCAAGGGAACCCCCACCCTGATCTGGGACACCCTTCAGGGCAAACCAGCTGGCCCCCACCTGTGTACCAGGCCTCTATCCTATCTAATAAAAGAGTAATATGCAGATTGACCATCATCCCAACACATAAGATGACTGCCCCCATGTGGTCAAAAGATCCTGCCCCCATGTGGACACAAGATGGCCACCACAAGATGGCCAGCAGGGGAGGGCAGTTGGGAGGGACCAGGCCTGCAAGGGAGGGCAGTTGGGGGTGATCAAGCCTTCAGGGGAGGGCAGTTACAGGTGAGCAGGCCAGCAGAGGAGGGAAGTTGGGGGTGACCGGGCCTGCAGGGAAGGGCAGTTTAGGAGGGACTGCTTAGGGAGGGCAGTTAGGGGTTGACCAGGCCCGGAGGGGGGGCAATTAGGGGCAAACACGCTGGCAGAGGAGCAGTTAGGCATCAATCAGGCTGGCAGGGGAGTGATTAGGGGCTGATTAGGCTGGCAGGCAGAAGCAAGTTAGGGGCAATCAGGAAGGCAGGCTAGTGAGCAGTTGGGAGCCAGCAGTCCTGGATTGTGAGAGGGATGTCCCACTGCCAGTTTAGGCCCGATCCCATAGGATCACCTAAACTGGCAGTGGGACATCCCTCAAGGGGTTCCAGATTGGAGAAGGAGCAAGCTGGGCTGAAGGACACCACCCCCTTGCACAAATTTTGTGCACCAGGCCTCTAGTATTTTCATAAATTGGGATTAGGCAACTGGTTACCCACATGCAAAAAATGATTTTTGATCTCCTACCTCACACTTTATATAACGACTATAGGCCCAGTGCATGAATTCGTGTATGGATGGGGTCCAGCTGGCTGACCCCAGTCAGGGTGGATCAGAGCTGGGCAGGTAGGAAGAGGAGATGGCGGAAGATTGGCTGGCTGGCCCCATCCCCTGATGGGACTGGTTCACTGGTCACAGTGGGCATCACAACAACAGGTCATTCTGGTTGTTACGGTATTCCAGTCACTGACTTTATATATATATAGATTACTCAAAATAGACCAGGCATCTAAATATAAATGCTTAAACTATAAAACTCTTAGAAGAAAACATAAGAATTAATCTTCATGAATTTGGATTAGGAAATAGATATTTAGATCTAACACCAAAGCACAAGCAACAAAAGTAAAAGCAGGTAAAGTGAACCGTCTCAAATCAAAGAAACACATGTGCTTCAAAGGTCACCAGCAAGAAAGTGAAAAGTCAAACTACAGAATGGGAGAAAATATTTGTGAATCACCTATCTGACAAGGGGTTAATATCCACAATACACAAAGAACTCCTACAGCTCAACAACACAGAGACAAATAATCCAACAACTTAGAAATGAGCTAAGACTTTAAATAGACATTTCCAAAAACATAGACAAATGGCCAAAAAAACATATGAAAAGAAGAGCATATCATAACTCATTAGGGAAATGGAAATCAAAACTGCAATGTGATACCACTTTACATGCGCTACATGCATGTACCATGATAACACTGTGTTAGGTTAGGGAAGCTAGACACAATAGATCATATATTGTATGACTTCCATTTATATAAAATGTCCAAAACAGACAAATCCATAATGATACAAAGTTCCTCAGCAGTTGCCAGGGACTAGGGGAAAGGGAAGAGGGACAGTGATTGTTAATAGGTACAGGGCTTCCTTTTGGATTGAAAGCGTCTGTAATGAGATAGTGGTGATATTTGGAAGGCCCTCTGAGCATATTACAACTGAAATGTGTACTTAAAAAAGATTGAACGTCATTGTATAAAAGTATTATTTTAAAAAAGCATAATAAATACACTGTGACCAAGTGCTTTATCCTCCAAATAAAAGGCTAACTATTAAAAAAAAAATCAACGCAATTCACTATACTAACAATAAAAAGAAAAATCACATAATGACAAAGATAGGTGAAGAAAAGCATTTTTCAGACTACAACACCCATTCATGATAAAAACTCTCAGCACATGGGGAATAGAGAGGACATGCGTTTTAGCCTTACTCACTGACGTTAACTCTAGGCAGTGATTCCATTCTGGCAGTGCTTATAGTAGGCTTCCCCTTAATCTCCCCCACTTTGTACCACGGTGATTATTCTTATGTAGAAGTAATAATGTCAATGACAATACTGAGTCATTGTTTAGAAAAATACGGGGGCTATATTTTTTTGTTAATTCTGTGGCTACTACCTTTCCAGCAATTAAGTTTGGTCTTAAAGCGTCATCCTTATCAGACTAGAAATACCCAATTGATAGAATACAAGAGTCCTACCCTTGGACTTGAGCCTTGAGTTCCAATCAATGCTCATTTAGCATTTCCATTTCATACCTCCCCTCAACACACACACACACACACACACACACACGTGCACAGCACACGCACTTATGTGCACACACACACACACTCCACCTCAGATCCTTCCTTCAGATTCTACTTCTCATGGGACCAATCCATCTCCACTAGTTATCTTATTGGCTCGTTTTGTTCTAAGGCCCATTCATCAGAAGGGATCTCTTTCTTATAAGCTCATCTCTATTATCTTCCTTAGTGAACAGGAGTTTAACCACACTAGAACAAAGCTACAGCTGTTAACTTTTGCTTTCCTAACACAGTAGGAAAGCAAAAGTTAACACAGTTCATAAACACTCTCCTTCCCTCATCTTAACAGCCAAAATAATCACAACTGGAACACTAAAATCTTTTACACTGTTCCTGACCACTGAAACCAACAACAACAACAAAAGGTTACAAGGGTATCAAAAAGAGTGGACTAACAGAGAAAGAAAATCAGCAGTAGGAGAGGGGAGGTTAGCTGACAGAGAGAGAGAAAGAAAAGGAATAGAGGGAGAAAGAAATCTAGGACTGAGTAACTGATCTTGTAAATATGAACACAAAGTCTAAAAAGTAATTAGTAAATGTATTCCAGCGTATTAAAAGATAACATATCATTACCAGTTTGTTATGGCCTATTCCATAAATGTAAACGTAGTTCAACATTAGGAGTCATGTGACTGTAATTTACTCCATTCATGGATAAATGAATTCATTTATGCAACTGGTACTGTCTTGCATTATGTTAGGTATGTTTCACTCGTATAATTCTGGCCCTCATAATCACCTTATGCTTGTCTTGGCAATAAAAAAACTTAATGTGACAATTTAAATACATATTCTCGAAAACCTATTAATATAGAAATTTAAAAAATACCTCCAATTTAATAATACCAAAAAGCCAGAGCAAATATCAATTAAAATTTTAAAAAAAAAAAAAAAAAAAAAAAAAAAAAAAGGAAGGGGGGGTGGTGTTAGAAAATCCTTAAATTAAAACTTAGATATCAGCAATTGCAAAGTATGGACCTTATTTGGATCTTAATCGAAACAATTCTAAAATCTCATGTTTTTATGACAACTAGGTAACATGTATGTGGCTGGATATTTGATGATAATTAGGAATTGTTAATTTTTTTAAGTGTGATAATGGTACTGGGCTTAAATTTTTTTTAAAGCCCTCACATTTTAGAGATACATAGTGAAATATAAATATATTAGATGTCTGGGATTTGCTTCAAAATCATTTGTGATTAGGGAGGGGACAGAAGTGTAGATAAAACAAGGCTGGCATATAATAATCATTTTTTGAAGCTGGATGTTGGGTATATAAGGTTAATTACACTAGTTTCTCTACTTTCGAATGTTTGAAAATTTCCAAAGTACAACATCTTAAAAAAATGTTTTTAATTATCAAATACAAAGAAAAAAAAATCAAAGGACAAAAAAAATCAAAAAGCGAAACACTAGAGTCTAAATTATTAGAAAGTCTTCTAAGGATACTATTATTGAACACTGCTATCACTTAAAATTTTTATTACTTAACTTTTAATTGAAATATAAAAATGCACAAATTGTAAGTTTAAAGTTCCATAAGGTATCCTCAAAAAAAAACCCTGTACCTGTGTAAACTAACAAGTAATACTTTTTTTTTAGTACCCTGTTTCCCTGAAAATAAGACAGTGTCTTATGTTAATTTTTGCTCCCAAAGATACGCTAGGTCTTATTTTCAGGGGATGTCTTATTTTTCCATGAAGAAGAATGCGGTACACATTTATTGTTGAACAACAACAACAAAAAAGAAAATGTATTACCGGTATACGGTCCGGTAGTCGTTGTCATCACAAACCAGCTCACTGATTGGCCGCAGCGCAGCTGGAGCTGTTCAGGCAGGGCGAGGTCTCTTTAAATCAGGAGTCAGACGCCTTATGGTAGCTTCACGGTCACTTTCGGGGGCCTTATATTCTGGGGAGGCCTTATGTTCGGGGGAGGCCTTATTATCCGGGAGGTCTTATTTTTGGGGGATGTCCTACTTTCGAGGAAACAGGGTAATACTTTTTTTAAAAAGTTTAGTTAAAACATGGAATCTGAAACTTAGATCAAGAAATAGAATATAGCCCTCACCGGTTTGGCTCAGGGGATAGAGCGTCAGCCTGTGGACCGGAGGGTCTCAGGTTTGATTCCGGACAAGGGCACACACCTAGGTTACAGTCTAGATCCCTGGCTCAGGTGGGGGCGTGCGGAAGGCAATCAATCAACGTGGCTCTCTCCTATAGATGTTTCTCTCTCCCGCTCCATTCCATGCTCTCTAAACATCAATGGAAAAGTATCCTCAGGGGAGGATTAACAACAACAAAAAGAAAATAGAATATAACCAGCACTCCAAAAGCTACCCTGTACCTCTCTCAATGACTAACCCTCATAGACAATGATTCTTCTGTATCTAATTTCTTAGATTGTACCCACACAGCACCTATAATTTAGTGACTGACTTCATTTGGCCACCTGTGAAATTCACCCACACTGTATCAGTAGTTTTTTCTTTTTTCCCCCCTTCCCATTATTGTGTAGCAAGTTATTCTCCAAGCCTGGTCAGTGGACTCCTGGGGGGAACCCACAAAACCCTTTCAGAGTTTGACAGAATACAGAAAGTTTATTGATACAGTTTCAGATTCCATGTTTTAACTAAACTTTTTAAAAAAAGTATTACCCAGTTTCCTCGAAAGTAAGACATCCCCCGAAAATAAGACCTACTTCCAGTTTTACCTCTCGCTGTAATATAAGGCATCCCCCCCCAAAATAAGACCTCCCAAAAATAAGGCCTCCCCCGAACACTCCGAACATAAGGCCTCCCCGGAATATAAGGCCCCTGAAACTACCATAAGGCGTCTAACTCCTGATTTAAAGAGACCTCGCCCTGCCTGAACAGCTCTGGCTGCGCTGCAGCCTATCAGCGAGCTGGTTTGTGATGACAACTACTACGTGCCGTATACCGGTAATACATTTCCTTTTTTTTGTTGTTCAACAATAAATGTGTACCGCATTCTTCTTCATGGAAAAATAAGACATCCCCTGAAAATAAGACCTAGCGCATCTTTGGGAGCAAAAATTAACATAAGACACTGTCTTATTTTCAGGGAAACAGGGTACTAAAAAAAAAGTATTACTTGTCAAGTTCTGGTATAGCATCTAAGAATACTCATTTATCTGAAAAGGCTACTGGAATACTTTTCCCTTTACAATTACACGTCTATTGGAAGCCAGATTTTCTTCCAAAAACTTTAACCAAAACATGTCACAACAGACTGACTGCAGAAGGGATGAGAAATAGCTGTTTTCTGTTAAGCCAGACATTACAGTAATTCACAAAAACATACAGCAACGCCACTCTTCTCGGTAAATGTTTTTGTTTTGTCTTGAAAAATGTATTATCATTTGCCATTTTACATCACTTTATTTAATGTATGTTATTTATGGTCACATGTAAAGGGTCTCTTATGTCATTTTTTAAATAAATATATTATATTGATTTTTTTTACAGAGAGAAAGGGAGAGGGATAGAGAGTTAGAAACATCGATGAGAGAGAAACATCGACCAGCTGCCTCCTGCACACCTCCAACTGGGGATGTGCCAGCAACCAAGGTACATGCCCTTGACTGGAATCGAACCTGGGACCCTTGAGTCCTCAAGCCGACGCTCTACCCACTGAACCAAACCAGTTAGGGCCTCTTATGTCATTTTAAATTAGTTAAATATTTTCACAATTCCTCAATTTTAATTTCCATTATTTAAAAACATATACATCTCTCCTATAACAAGAATATTCTTTGGATTCCTCCTAATTGTTGAGTCCTGAGACCCAAAAGTTTGAGAACTACACACTTACCCTAGTTAATTCATCTATTCTATCGTTGATGGACATATGGGCTGTTTCTAGTCTGGAACTGTAACAAGTAAGGATGCTCTCAATCTGCTTGTGGATGTCTTCTGGTGTACATCATGTTCCCACTTCGAGGAGTAGAATCGCTAGATCACAGGGCCTGTTTATCTTCAGCTGAACTAGACACTGTTGCCCAAAGTGGTTAGGAAGCATTTGAAATGTGGTGAGTCTAATTCAGATGGGCTATTAGTACATAAAATTCACCCTGGATTTTGAAGACTTGGTATGAAACATTATTTTCTATGGATTACACGTCAAAATGATATGTTTTAGATATACTGGGTTAAATATATTATTAACATTAATGTCACCTATTCCTTTTTCTTTTTAAAGTGACTACTAGGAAATGTATATACATAAGTTACAGCTGAGGCTCACATTACAGAATTCTTCCCAAGACCCCCAGTGGATGACTAAAACCGCAGATAGTCCTGAAACCTCTACATACTGTTTTTTTTCCTCTACATGCATACCTTTTCACTTAGAGCAGTGGTTCTCAACCTTCCTAAGGCCGTGACCCTTGCATACAGTTCCTCATGTGGTGGTGACCCCCAACCATGAAATTTTGCTACTGTTATGCATCGTGATGTAAATATCTGCATTTTCAAAGGGGTCGCGACCCACAGGTTGAGAACCGCTGACTTGGAGGAAGAATGGGACAGCTTCTCATTAGCATATTCAAATCACCAGCACCATTGCTCTTGTGTTTGGGCCATTATTAAGTAAAATATGTCACTCTGATGACCGAGATAGCCACTAAGTGACTAATGGGCGAGTAGCTGGACTGAGGGATGACTCTCCTGTCCTGGGCAGGATGGAGGGGGACAGCAACGAGATTCCATTATGCTGCTTAGACTGGCGCACAATTTAAAACGTACGAATTGCTTATTTGTGGAATATTTTACTTAATATTTTCACCCCACGGCTCACCGTGGGTAACTGAAGCTGCAGAAGCAAAAAGCTGGAAAAGGAGCGGGAGCCACTGTCTGTCGTTGGACAGCGCTGCTCCAGGGGCAGCAGAGGAGTAACACAGGCCAGCGCTCCTACTGGACAGGAGCACAGTCCCCCAGGCCGACGAGAAGGGCACCTGGCTTTGCCGGACCGGGAAGGTTTCCTAAAGGAGGTAACACCTAGAGAAAAGCCCAAGAACAGGAAGGACTTAGCCGAGTGCAGAAAGTGCTGGCGGAAGGAGACAGGGCCTAGTGAGTTCTGCTTGTACTTTAAAAATAGGGGGACTACTGGTGGTTGGAAGCAAGAAAATTACCTCACATCTGTACTCAGAAAAGCCACTCTGGCTGCCGCCACAGGTGGTCTGACTGAATCAGGAGAAGGCGAGAGTCAGAAGCAGGTGGGGGCTGTAACAACAATGCAGACAAAAAACAACAGGCCTCCCCAAGAAATCAACAGCGGCAGAGGCATGTGACCCTGGCAGAGGGATGCGACCCTCACGCCAAATCACAACTCTCAGCTTCAGCTTCCCATAACAACACCTACCTCACAGAGTTCCCTCAACGGACGGTCAGGGTCACTGGCCCCAATTCCACACCAGTAGGAATCCCCAATGTGGGGGGCGATGCAGAAGGGACTGTGAGATAGCAGGGTCCTGGGGCAAGTGCCTCTCTGGGCAGAGGGCTCTGCTCTGCTCACTGCTGGGCTGCTTTGCCCTGCACTGGTTTGCTCCCCTTTGCTCCCCTGCAGGGAGACAGCTTGTCCATGTTTCCGCTCCAGCTGGGAAAATACAGTCTTGGGTGGCTCTCGGAGCCGGAGGGGAACTGGCCTATAGAGACAGCAGTCCCTGCCTCTGGTCCCTCTGATGGGTCTGTCCTCATGCCAATGAGGACTCCACATCCTCACAGTGTGACTGGTCCAAAAGGTACTGTCTTCCTGATGGGCAGGAATGGAGGAGTTCCGGCTGGCCGGGGGAGGGGGTATAGCTGTGCGGGTCCGACGGGATGGGGAAAGCCTCAGGTCTCTTGGGTGAAACAGGATTCCGGGAACTCCTCTGGAAGGCATGCTCAGAGGGCAGAAACACATGGCAGGCGGGCGGGCAGCGTGGGGCAGGCTGAGCGCCGTGTGCACGAGAGGCTTCTATGTAGAGTGGCCGCTAGGCTCTGGTGTGTCGCTGTTTTGATGTGAGCCCAGTCAGCCACCGGAACCCTTTTTAGGAGGTACGTACGTTCTTTCTCAGGACCATGGTTATTGTGAGGATTTAAGCCAGGCATTTCTGTTTGTGTGCTTGTTTTGTTAATCCTCACCCGAGGATTCCCCTCCCCCCCTCCCCCACTAATTATTTTAGAGAGTGGAAGGTGGGGGGAGAGAAACATCGATGTGAGAGAGACACATCGATTGGTTGCCTCCCACACAGAGTGGGGCCGGGGATTACACCTGTCACCCAGGTAAGTGCCCTTGACCTGGAATTGAACCCCTGACCCTTTGGTGCTCAGAGCAGACGCTCCAACCACTGAGACACACCAGCCACGGTAGCCAGGCATTTTGGGGTTTTTTTTTTTGTAAAGGAGTTCTGTATTCTAATTCTTGGTAAAAGGTTTCAGTGTTACTAGAACAAGCAATTAAAATGTCAGGAAACTGAGTTCTATTTCATAATATAGCGGGATACAAAGATACCAGATACAAAGATTCATCTTTTCTCCAACTCACTAACTTAAAACCTTTAAATAATGCTTTGACAATCAACGAAATTAAGTCAAACAAGAACTTACCTTTTATTTGAAAGGTAAATTCCAACGACTAAATATATTACTATGCTACATTTAATTTCAATATTAAAAGATTAGCACCACTTGCCATGTTTCTAAAAACTGACATGTAAGTGAATTAAAGATAGGTATCAAGTCCCTGTCATTCAATGGTCAGACACTGAGTGTAAAACAATTTCATTTCTTCACCAAACCAACAGGGCACTGAATCATCAAGTACTTTAGAAAACTGCTCTGTCAGCTTCATTTATTTTAAAGTTTCAGGACTTTTCTAAAGTTACATATTCTATAAATAAACTAGAATAGGAAAAGAGGAAAAGGGAAAGGGTCACTTTATTTTTCCAAAATTTCTGAAATTCTCCAATCTGCCGATGCATTCTTAACTCTTCTAAGACATAAAGCAATCTTTAATCGATCCCTTGAACCAGGCCTGGACAAAAAGTCCTTACACACTCTTCTGTCCCACCCTCGATTCCCTGCCTGAAGCACTCCTGAAATACAGTGGCAGTCAGGATCTGGACTTATTTCACTGGCAGAAAAATGGCAGTCCTCAGATCCGAGTTCTCCACAGAAAACTTCAGTCTCCCCCTGGGTAGCATAACCCTCCCCCTTCTTGTCACAGGCTGCATCCCTATCATCACCGGGCCCTTCCCGCACGGAGTGGTCCTGGGCTTCTCCTTGTTCGTTTAAACAGAAGCTTCACTTCCCCAGGGTCTGAGCTGTCCTCCTGAAACGGGGACACAGAAATCACCCTCCATCTCTCAGGCCGCCCCTTCACGCTTCGCTGAGGATCTACGTCGGGTTACTCCGAACTCCTGTCATGCCACCTTCCCAGCCCCCAATCCACAGACCCCAGTTCACTCTTTCCCTTTGGTGACGAGAGAGGAAGTATCCCTTTCTTCCCTGCCAAAAGGGCATCCCCTACTCTTCTATCTCTGCCATGACTACCGAGGTCCAAGCTCCTGTGTCTCTCACCTGGATGACAGCCGAAGCCTAAGCACCCCCTCTCTGCTCCTGCCTCCTGCAGAATAATCCTCCCCACAGCGGTGAAAGGGACTGTTTTTAAAACGCAAGTCACATGGGGTCACTTCAACTTCTTTCCTAATTAATTACACTTAAACCCAAACTCTTTGCCATGGCTTTTCAAGACCCCACTTCCTGCCTAAGATCCCCACGTTACATGTCACTCTCCCTAGGACCCCTGTGCCCCAGCGACAATGAGTTTATTCATTGACCTGCAACACACCAGCTCTTTTGTGATTCCGGGTCTTCCACGCGTGCTTCCCGTGGGCAAAGCTCTCTTATTCCAATCGTAACATGGTTATCTGTCCTTTAGGTCTGATGCCTCCTTGGCTAATAAGCCTTCCTCTGATTGTCCTGTGTCTGTCATTCACTGCTGCTGCCCCTTGTTTCTGTCACAGAGCTTCTTACCACTTACTCACTAGACCAGCGGTTCTCAACCTGGGGGTCGAACGACCCTTTCACAGGGGTCGCCTAAGACCATCGGAAAATGCAGATATTTACATCACGATGC
The DNA here is from genome assembly GCA_011751065.1 of Lasiurus cinereus. NCBI lineage: Eukaryota > Metazoa > Chordata > Mammalia > Chiroptera > Vespertilionidae > Lasiurus > Lasiurus cinereus. The sequence goes on along the minus strand of JAAGEH010000297.1, from coordinate 12,914,710 downwards.
ATCACAGTAGCAAAATTTCATGGTTGGGGGTCACCGCCACATGAGGAACTGTATGCAAGGGTCGCGGCCTTAGGAAGGCTGAGAACCACTGCACTAGACTGTGGGTGCTACGAGGGCAGAAACCATGCCCACTGGGTTGTGCCGTACGCAGTGCCAGACGCAGTATGTGCTCAACGAGTATTTGCTCAGTGAATGAATGAGGAAAGAGACGGGCAGGATTAGGTGGCAATTTTGGCTCCACTACTTCCTACTGATGTGAACTTAGTTAAGTCACAACTTCTCTGAGCCTCAATTTTCTCTTCTATTGAAAAAAAAAAATACAAAAACCCCCCGAAATATCTTAGAGAGGATTGCTAAGTGAGACCTAATAAAGACCAAGCACCATATCTGACAGTGAATAAAAACCAAGCACCGTAGCTGAACTTAACGTTATAAACACACACACACACACACACACACACACACACACACACACAACTATTGTTGGCATCCACATAAAAAGACTGATGACATGCATCTGAACAGTTTGTAATTGTAACTTGTATTTGCAGGATCTAATCCTATACCTTAGGAAACGGGAATAAGTAGTGTACATCTTATTACTCACCCCTCCCAAAAAGAGGCATAGGGCAGGTGGTGAGGAGAGAGAGGAGGTATAGGAGGAAAAGGTGGCCTTAGAAACATAAGTTTCAGATAACCTTCATTTACCCCTAAAGATCTGCAGCAAGAACAGAATCAATCTCATTCTAAAATTCTGAAACAAAACATTTTCTAATTGCTTAAATTTATATAAATCTCATCTATATTAAATGTTTACCTCCTTGTTTATATTTTATTCTTCAAATTGTAATAGCATTGATAAAATGTAAGAAAACAAAAAACAAAACAAAAAAAAAAACCCAACCACGAAAACACCTCACATCAAAAACAGACAGAGGTCTCAGTGTTCCCGTCTTTTCTTGATAAGTTCTAAATATTCTAACCACAAAAGTCAGTCTTTTCTTTTCAAACATTTTTTTAAACTGATGTTCACTTTTCAGCCTGACATTACTTTTACGGTTTCTTCTGAGATTTTCCTTTCTAGGTACCTTCTAAATCATTTGCCAGACATCACTCAAATCTCCTCCATACTCTTCCTGGAACATAGTCTTCTCTCTGAAAGTGGTCATTTAATAGTTTCTGCCCCATAACCATCTAGAACTTTGTGGAATGTGCTGCATACTTTCATATTCTCCCTAGGCCATGGATATAAGTTAGATTATAAACCCAAGGCTGAGCAATTCAGTTTTATTCAACATATTTTATATAATCAAGCTGGACTTTTTTAGAAGTAACTGGAATCTGGTTTAGGTTTTTCTTTCTCATGTTCCAGTTATTTCAACAGTCTTTCTAAAATTGGAACTTTTAGTCTATCCTTAAACTGAAAAATTATAAAATGCTATAGAATGGTCCATAAAATTCACGGGAAAAGATTTACCCATTAGATATAAAACGCAAGAGTAAAAAAAAAACATTTTATGGTACACAACATCTAGAATAGTACTGTGCACAGCAAAGACTTTTGACGATAATAAGCTGAAATCCAGCTTGAAGACTTTATCACAGGTCAGTCAGTATATGCCAGGAAGAGTTCTTACTGCCACCAAATCCTCTGGCAGCAAGTAACCAACACTAACCATCTGCAAGGCTATTGTAAAGGATACACAAGTACAACAGACATTTTAAATTACTTTTTAAGGCTTCATCTAGGGCAGTGTTTTTCAAATTGCAATTATGTATTGTAATCTATTAGTGGGCCCAAAATCATTTAATCAGCCCACACCAGAAAAGGAACAGTGAGAGAAGGAGCAGTAAATAGAGTATGAAGTGTCAGGGTACACCACAAGAAGTAAGGGTAAGTAAGTATTACTTCATGAACTTTGTTCCGTATACTGGGGGTAATAGAATATGTACTTTGAGGGGGGAAAAAAAAAGCGAGAATACACTGATGTGGGAGACAAACCAAAGTGGAAAAGGATAAAGCGATGACCCTGTTAACAATTACCAAACGATTGCTCTACTACAGAAAAGCTTTTATTGACGAGGAGACAGTTCTGAAAAACCTCCATACATTTATAAAAGCCAGACTTCCCTGTGTGAATCATGAAGGAGCACATTCTTCTTTTACAGCAGCCTAAGACAATGCCCAGCAAAGCTCACCGTGCCCCCCACTGATGTTTCAGCCCTTCAAACAGGAATCCAAATCAACCTTTACTTTCCACTAACTCTCAGGAGCATTGAAAGCAGCAGCTCCTGAGAGATAATTATTGGTCCTTGAACAACGACTTCTAGAGAACATATCACAATTTAGAGTTTCAAATAGACCTTGGTATTCAGAAAAGTAAACTGGAGTACAATGGTCACATTATTCCACTAAAATGGTCACATTTAATAGTCACCTATTACAATGGCCATGCGAAGAGATATAAACACCGAAATAAACAAAGATTAAACACACACACACACACACACACACACACACACACACACACACAAACTGTTTTGAAGATTCAATGTGCAATTTGGAGCCATTTATATTGTAGTTAACAGATAATCACTCTGAAGAGTTAGTACTGAAATTGCCTCACTACTGACCAATTAACCTGCTTGCTTTTTTTTTTTTTTAACTGGGTCTATGTTAAGAGTTACTCTGAACACTTGGTTGTTTTTAACGGGATCTTTCTAACTAGTTTTGAAGCCACTTAAAAAAAAACCACACAACCCTTTTTGATGTATAAAGGGACTGTTTTATAAATTACAGCTAATATTTATTTTAAGAGGCTCAAGGTGATGGATATTTCTCAGGATGAATCCACTACCCTTTACAGCTAGTGCATATTCAAGTTCAACACCCCCCACCACCACCACCATTGGTATGCAAGCATCCCCAATCCTACTGTTACAGCTTTTTTTTCTCTGTATAAACTCACATCTGGTGGGAGAGACAGAGAGGACAAAAGCTGCAGTTATAAAGAGGGTGTCCCCCGTTGCAGGGGAAAAGGTTCCTTTAATCTCTGCTCACACAGTTTAATATTCTGCCGGGCTCACGACCTCCTTTTTTTTTCATTTACTTTGAAACTTGCTGTGGCTTGAGACATCAAGCCTTGGCCTAATCCCTTGCTGGTTTCAGAAAAGGGAAGTTTCAATCTTTGCCCCCCTAACACTTCCTCACGCAACACAAATTCCCAAAACATAAGTCTTTGATAAGCACCTACCCGAAAGTTGTGTTGTGCACAAAAGAATGCACACCAAGGCAAATTATGGGGTTCACAGCCCCTTCTGCCTAGAGGCGTTAAAGACTTTGAGTTCAAACACCAAAGACATAGGCTTCCATGAGAGGAGAGCCCAAGAACCTGTTTGTTTTCCCATTCCAATCAGACATTCCCTAGATTTCCAGGCTGATGAGAGCGGAGCTTAAGGCTGGACACTCCTAATCCCGGGAGAGTAAAGGTCCCTCTCACTTTCTCCTCTCCCCTGGGCCACTCCACCAAACCTAGGGCAGAAGGAACAACACAATAGCTATCGATCTCGGGTGCAGACCCACCCCCCACCAGTCAGCAGGCAAGGAGAGCTCGGAGCCGCTAGTTGCAACTCCCAACCCAAAGGCACGCCCTGGGGTTTTTCGGGCCACACGCGGGCACACCATTGGCACATCAACTCACCAACTGTGCACCGCACCTCTGCCCTCCACCGAACAAAAATAACAACAGGGGGATCGAGGCCACACATTCTGCATCGCCCCGGGAAACTACGTCTTGGCGGTGCATTTCCATGGAAGTGCATGACATTCTTCCTGTGTAAACCCCCGGGTTTTCAAAGTTACCAGCACACCGACGCTTTCACAGGAGTCAACACTTGCGCGTGAAGGCATGTGGATGGAGCTCCATCACCACCACCACCCACCACCACCCTTGGTGTGGCGTGTGCCTGTGTGTGCGTGTGTGTGTGTGTGTGGCCAAAGGCTTAGACTTCTTACAGTAACAATGTAACCGTGGGATGGTAACTTCTAACCATTTCCTTCTGAAGAAAGCACGCCCCGCTCCCCCCAAAAAGTCAAGGTGAATCACCTTGTGTTCTCCGACACACACCGTGACCAACATGTTTATCGGACGGACACCCTCAACAACGGGGCGGGGGGGCGGGGAGCCAGTGGTGGGAACTCAAGATTCTCCGACCAGGAATGTCCTTCCTTCCCCTTCTCCCCCCCGCATCCCTTCGCCCGCCCGGGGTGCGGACCCCGACGCCAGGTCCAGCTCCGTTCTCCTCGCACGCACACGTGGCCTCCCGCCTCGGAACCCCCCCCCCCGAGGGACACAGACACCGCCCCCCGGAGGCTGGGATGGAGCCGCGGGGGGACACCGGGAGCGGACCCCGCCGCAGCCCAGGGCGCCCGCAGACACGCTCGCCGCGGAGGTGGGGCCGCCCCAACTCTCGGTCGGGCCTCCTCCCGCGGGGCCGCCGGGGCTGGAGCAGCGCCCCGGGAAGAGAACTTCCAACCCCCGGGGAAGGGCGGGGGGCGGGGGGCGGGGGGGTCCCGGCGGCGGCGGCGGGGCGACTTCCCCGGCTGCCTCCCTGGCACCCATCGCGCGTGTGTGTGTGTGTGTGCGCGCGTGTGTGTGCGGATTGTGCAAGGGGCCCTCCAGCCCGGGTCGGGGAGTCCGCCCGCCCCCTCCCCTGGGCTCCATCGGGGGCTCCCCCGGGGCCGGGACACCCAAGCCCCTTCTCCAACACCCCGAGGGGCTGGGAAGGGAGGGGGAAGGGGGGGACGCGGGACGAGAGTGGACGACAAGGCGTCCGTGTCCGCGCGGGGCCACCCGCTCCAACGCCTCTGCCTCTCGCCGCGTCTTTGTCCCGCCGGCACCCCGACACTCTGCCCGCTTCTCCCCGAGAAGCCCCCCCCCCCGCCCCGTCCTGGAGGCCTCGGGGCCCGGGGTCGCCCCCAGCTTTGTTCGGCCGGCGGGGGCGCGGGGGCGCGGGGGCCACTCACCGTACACGCCGGCGAGGAAGAGCAAGACCCACGCAGACCTCCCCCGCGGAGACGCTTTTGTGCTCCAGCGGCGGGCCATCGCCGCGGCGGATGGAGGGAGCGAGGCGATGGAGGAGGAGGAGGAGGGGGAGGAGGAGGAGGAGGAAAGGCAGGAGGAGGAGGAGCTGGGGACAGACGCCGCCGCCGCCGCCGCCGCCGAGCCCCCGGCTGCTCCCTGCGCGCCCCGCGGCGGCGGGAGGAGGAGGAGGGGCCGCCGCCGCCGCGCTCCCTCCCTCCCTCCGCCGCGTCCGCCCGCTCCCTCCCTGCCTCGCTCCCTCCGCTCCCACCCCGGGCGGCAGGAGAACCCCACGCCGGGCGGCCCTCCCCGGGGCCGAGACGGGCAGCGCGCGCGGGCGCGGGGCGACGGGGTGGCGGGCGGGCGCGCGCCTCCGGCCTCGCGCCTCCCCGGCTGGCAGCGCCGCCCGCCAGACGGAACGCGAGCCGCCGCCGCCGCCGCGCTCATCCGTGCGATCGGCAATCGCCTGGCCGGCCTGGCTGGGCGCCCGCCCCGCGCGCCGCCCGCCTCCCCTCCTCCCCCCGCCCTCCCCTCCCCGTTCCGGGCGGCTTTCCCCGCGCCTGCAGCCGGGAGCCAGGCAGTGCCAATCGAGGAGCGAGCGCGCGAACGCCGGCCGCCGCCGCTCCCCCCGGGATCCCGAGTGGGGCCCGCGGCGGAGCGCGGGCGCCGCAGTCCCGCCCCCGTGCTGCCCGCGCGGGTGGCTGGAAAGCGAGTTGGGAGGCGGGCCGCGTGCCAGGGGAGAGTCGGGGGGTGGGGGTGGGGGTCGGAGGCTGGGAACTTGGGAGTTCTCTTTCCTCCCCCTGCGTCTCGCTCAGGGTCGCGCGGAGCTCGGGATGGGGAAGGTGGGGGGGTGCGGGGCTCGGGATGGGGGCGGGGGCGCGGGTGAGGGGCCGTCGGGCTGCAGATCGGCTGGAGGCCGGCGGGGAGCTGGGGCTGCACGCCACGCTCGCGGGGCCGGAGGGGGCGGTGATGCTCGGCCGGAGGCGCAGGCGTAAGCGTGCGGGGTTCCTGGAACATTTTCCCATTTCCCTGCACAAGTCCCCGGGATCGACCCCAACCAGTGGGACCCCCCCTTCCCCGGGATCCCCTCTGCACTCTCCGTTTGCATTTGCAGCGGAGGCGCTGGCGCGTCTGACCTTCCGCCAGGTGTTTTTTTTTTTAAAGAGTTTGTCTCGCTTCTTCTCTCCCGTCCTGGGGTCATCACGGGCTCTTTCTTACACCTCCTCTCCCCTTTCTGCACCGAAGACTTAACAATGCACCCTGCTGTCCCAATGACATACCTACGGTATGTATCTCTTTAATCCCTGACACCTTTTTTTGAGATAAATACTATTACCCACATTCTATAGGTGAGAAAAGGAGGCTCAAGAGAGATGGCCCCACAGGATGTAGCAGCTAAATTATTTGAAACAGTTTTTCTCATTCTAAATGGGAGACTGTTTTCCCAGTACACGGCATGCTGTATTAGTGCGATGCCTAGTGAATCATAGGTAAATGTTAAATTAAGACACTTTTTGAAGGTACATTTAAACCTTCTCTCTATCCCCTGACCTTAGCGATTTTCAACCTTTTTTTTTTCATCTCATGGCTCACATAAACTAATTACTGAAATTCTGCAGCATGCCATAATATATATATTTTTGCTGATCTGACAAAAAAAGATGGTATAATTTGATCCATTTGTCGTGTTGGCTGTTGTCATTTTTTTAATTTGACAGTCTAAGGCAGTGGTTCTCAACCTTCCTAATGCCACGTCCCTTTAATGCACCTCATGTTGTGGTGACCCCCAACCATAAAATTATTTTCGTTGCTGGTTGGGGGTCACCACAACATGAGGAACTGCATTAAAGGGACGTGGCAATAGGAAGGTTGAGAACCACTGGGCTAAGGGAAGAGAGGTCAGAGTCCCTGACTAAATAGATAACTGCATGTTTTAAAAATTCTTCTAGCACGCCAATATGTTCCTTGCGTGTGCCGGGGCACACCGGTTGAAAATTGCTTCCCTACCAACTTGTCCCAGGAAATGGTATGCCAAAAGATTAAAGAATGTGTTAACAAACAGTACAAAATCCAGTAAGCAACAAATCTTGTATCATCTGGGAAAGACCCCCAAAAAAACAAACAAACAAACAAAAAAAAACAACCACAACAACACAAAACTCAGAACTTCCCAAATATTTTCCACTCTCAGGAGCAATTTCTGTGTTCTTCATTCAACAACCTGTGGCCGTCTTTCTCTAGTTCTAGGATTCTAAAATGTACTTGCTTCTTTCTTGAGATCTTTTCTAGAAGTGTCCCTAGAAATGTTGCTTTTAGGACATGCCACAAACAAAATGAAGGGAGACTGTGGACTGTCTCCTTTACACTTTGTCCCTAATTCAGGGACCCCTCTCCCTGAGACAAGACACCCAGTGTCCCTATCAGTCCCTTGACTGATGCATTCATGCCCCTCCCCACCCCTACCCTTGCTGTCTTCTGGGACTTACTAAGTTCTCAAACTTTTTGGTCTCTTGGCCCCTTTAAAAACACAATTTGGGAGGACTCTCAAGAGCCTTTGTTTATGTGGATCATATCTATTGATATTTAATATTTAGACATTAAAGCAGAATTCTAATACATTGGTCAATTTATTTAAAACAAAAAAATGCATTTCAAGTTAACTCTGCTTTCCAAAATAAATAAAAAAATTAGAAGTGTGGCATTGTTTCCATCTTTGTAAGCCCCCTGCTGTCTGGCTTAATAGAAGGCAACTGGATTCTCATCATGTGTTCTGGATCCAATTGGTTGCAAGATGTTGTCTTGGTTGAAGTATGTGGAAAAGAAATCCAGGCTCAGACAGACATATAGTTGGCAAAGGGAAGACCTGTACCTACCTTAGCAGGATCCTCAGACAAAACTGAGAACTGTTGATCAAGGTGTCTATCTTTTAAAAAAATTTTTTTTTAGTATATTTTATTATTTTTTTTACAGAGAGGAAGGGAGAGGGACAGAGCTAGAAACATTGATAAGAGAGAGACATTGATCAGCCGCTCTTGCACATTCCCCACTGGGGATGCGCCCACAACCAAGGTACATGCCCCCGACCGGAATCGAACCTGGGACCCCTCAGTCGGCAGGCCGACACTCTATCCACTGAGCCAAATCGGTCTCAGCTAAAAAAAATTTTTTATGGGGATGACATTAGTTAATAAAGTTCTATACATGTTAAGTGTACAATTCTATAATACATCATCCATATATTGTAGTGTATGTTTACCACCCAACGTCAAATCTCCTTCCATCACCATTTTCCCCCACTTTACCTTCTAACTCACCTAACCCTACTTCTCTGGTGATGACCAGACTGTATTTATGATTTTTTCCCCCAAGGTGTTATCTTAATGCCTTCAAAATCTAAGTATTTTGTTTCTCGTGGGAAAGAACCTAATAAATATCCATTCAGATATTTTTAACAGCTGAGCAATTCGGTGTTCACCAGCCAAGGATATTTATGTTTCATGAGGGAACGTTTTTTATTTATACAAAATCTGATTCTAATGGAATATCAGACATTGGTAAGCAACACGGTACAGATTAGGTATTCGTTATTGTCCTTTTTCTTCCCTAATATGTCTAGCTGAGTACCTAAATGTCTACTTCTAGGCTGATGTATCATAAAATAACTCATGAGAAAGCACTTAGAAATCTATAAAAACTATTTAAAGTGGTTAGTATTGGTAACAGTGCTATTGCAGTTGGACTGCTGATATAACGTGACCGGCCTTCTGATCTGCACCCTCTAGAGCATAAAGAATGCTCCTGACCCTTCTGGGCGTGGCTCAGTGGTTGAGCGTCCACCTATGAACCAGGAGGTCACTGTTCTGATTCCTGGTCAGGGCACATGCCTGGGTTGTGGGTTTGACCCCTGATGTGGGATGTACAGGTGGCAGCCGATCAATGATTCTCTGTTGTCATTGATGTTTCTCTACCTCTCTGAAATCAATAAAAATATATCTTTTAAAAATGCTCCTGAGACTCTTGTGGTTCTCAACCTGGGTTCCTGGGTCCATTGATGGTCTTCAAGGGGTCTCTTCAGCTTCCTGAAATTATGTGGAAAATTTGTGCTCATGTATTTTTAGAAGCAGAAGATTCATATTTTCAGTAAATTCCTGAAGGGATGTGTCAGCCATTAAAAAATAAAGTTTATGAAGTTTTAGCCAATTTGGCTCAGTGTATAGAGCAGTGGTTTTCAACCTTTCTAATGCCGCGACCCTTTAATATAGTTCCTCATGTTGTGGTGACCCCAACCATACTTCATAACTGTAATTTTGCTATTGTTATGAATTATAATGTAAATACCTGTGTTTTCCGATGGTCTTAGGCGACCCCTGTGAAAATGTCGTTCGACCCCCAAAGGGGTCGTGACCCACAGGTTGAGAACCAATGGTATAGAGCCTTGAGCCTGAGGACTCAAGGGTCCCGGGTTCGATTCTGGTCAAGGGCATGTGTCCGGGTTGTTGGTTTGGTCCCCGTAGAGGGTGTGCAGGAGGCAGCCAATCAATGATTCCCTCTCATCATTGATGTTGCTATCTCTTCCTCTCCCTTCCTCTCTGAAATCAATAAAAAAAATATGTATTTTAAAAGTTTATGGTAAATGAGGCAACTATTTGAGTTGTTTCTTAATCTTTTCCCCAAATAGTTCTCAAACTCCTCAAATACATGCACTTGGGAGTGGGAGAAAGACATGGACTATTTTTTTTTTCCTTGACACATTGTGAAAGGGACCACAGTCCTCCACTGTAGGGAGACATGCCCTTAAATAAGCCTTTTGTTTTTATTTTAAACTGATTTTTCCTCCTTGTTTGGTTATCACCACACATACTGGTTTAATTTTTACCCTTGTCTCCAATAAAAAAATCCCTTCCTAGTGTTGACCCTGCTCCATATGGCATCATGGGAGAGTCTCATCAGAACTGAGGTTAGACTGGGAATTTAAGTCGACCAGTCTGAGCATCACTTTTTTCTTGAAAAGAAAATTGATGATAGTGGTTTTACTACTTGGCAAGCTGCCAGGCAAAGCTAAATCTTTTAACTTCCCCTCAAAGGAATACCATGTTTAAACAAGAAAAACAAACTTGAGAAACACATAGAAATAGTTAAGAGATTAAAAAAAAAAAAGGTTGAAGTTAAATATCTTTGTAAGCAAATTGTCATTTCCATTGGAATTGAATAATAGTGTAGCATGTGATATTCATCAATCCAGGGAATTTCTGGATCAGTTCCCTAGTACATTTTTTTGTGGTTATTATTTATTATGTTCTGGGCTCTGTCAGCGTACCCAGCATTGTACCAAATAGTCAAAGACATAGTCCTGGCCTACATTAAATGGCCCCAATTCACATAGATTTAGTTTTGACCTCATACACTCAACTTCTAATTGCAAAACCCAGCTGTAGAGCATGTATGAATTTATAGTACTAAATACATCTCTTGTGGACATGAATTATGTACACCTACCAAGAAACAAGGAGAGAGATACTCTCAGTGTCTTTGTTGTTTAATTTCTAGGTTTCAAAATGCACATACCTTATTTTCCGGTGTATAAGATAACTTTTTAACCCAGGAAAATCTTCTCAAAAGTCAGGGGTCGTCTTATACACCAGGTGTCATCTTATAGGGCGAGTATATCCCAAACTCTATATTTTAACTGGAAAAGTTGGGGATCCTTTTATACTCCCAGTCGTCTTATATGCCGGAAAATATGGTAACTGGTTTTTTTTTTTATTTCTTCCTATGATTGAGGCTATGAACAGGTAATGCTCACAGGGTGGAATCTCCAAAGAGCCCATTAGAAGTGAATTTGGCAACCGTGATGACAACACAATGGCTCTTTATAGGAAAATATTGCTAATTTCAGGCATATATAACTTATTTATTTGTATTCTGCCCAAGTCCAAAACGGATTTGAGGTTCTCTGATATATTTGGCAATATAGTAGACAGTAGTTGTTAACAGTATAGGTCATAAGATTTTAATAGGGCTGAGTTTGACCTAGGTCATGAATCTTGGTCAAATAACCTAACGTGTTGGACCTCATATTCCCACTTACAAAATGGCGGGGGGGGTGGAAATGAGGCACTCATTAAGTTATTTACGTGCCTTAAAAGAGAGAATAATTGCTAATATAGCGTGCTTATATAGTATGTTACCCATTTAATCCTCAAACAATCCTATAAAGTCAATATTATTATTACCTCATTTTTCAAATGAACAAACAGGCACAGAGAGGTTTAGTAATTTTTTCGGGATCACTCAGACAATATATGGTCAGCACTTAAACTCAGTCAGTCTGACTCCCAATCATGTACTCATAATCATTCTACCATGTTGTATATAGTACTTAATACAATACCAGGCACTTAGTAAGTATGCAGTAAATGGAAACTGCTATTATTAATCACATAAATGACACAGGTGTAACTGTGCTTATTCTCTAAAATCACACAAAATAAAAACAATATATGATTAGCTTCTGTCTTTTGTTTTCTGGAAGTAACTGATACTACCTTGAGTTTGGTTTAAGTAAGCCATAAGCTCTTTTACATTGTTATTTTTAAAAATAAAGGCCATTTTTTTAAGATTGTATTTTCCTGAATTTTGGAAAACATCCAGTGAGGTTCATTTAGCCGAAGCATGCTAAGTCTGCCTTTCTGGTGCTTGCACTGGTTACCTTGCAGTCATTATTTATAGTTTCCTTTGAAGATCAGAGAGCCGTAGGTTTCTGATTGCCCTAATCTTCAGCGAAGATCTATGACAAATTTTTCTGACCCCAAAGAATACATCAAATAATATGACACTGCTCCATTATCAGCCCAGGAACACCGAGGTCATTTCCACTAAAGGACAGATTACTCCAGCTTCATCATGAAAAGAATCTTCTCCTTGGAAATAGTACCCAGGTGGGTTTGCATTTTGACTATGTACCAGGTGGGAAAACAACAACAACAGTCTAATCCTTTGGTTTCTGGAATCCACTGTTTCACTTGCACAGCAGGAAAGAAACAGTGTCAATATTCTCATACTGAAAAAAATAAAATAAAAGTAATGAAGTAACTGAAAAAAGTTAAGCACTTCCTTATTTGGGTCTACATATTTATGCGAACAATCATTTTCAAGCCTGACCCTTATCAAGAGTACATTGAGAAGTCATCTTATTGATGAGAACCTGGAATCGTGCCTAAAATCAAAAACAACATACACACCTGACTTACGCAAACTTTCCAAGGCAATGCAAGGCCCTTGTTCACATTGGTGTTTGCAGTCCTTGTCATGATTTAATTTTATGGGTATTGTAAGGTAAATTGCAAGGAATTTAATTTTATCAGTAAGTAATATCATTATTTAAAAAAAAAAAAAAGTTAAGCACTTCCAAGCACTGCGTGAATTGGTTCTAGTCACCAGGGCACTTAACTCTGGTTACCACTCCTTTTTTCACATTATCACCACATTTGCTCCAGTGTAGACTCTCCTGAGATGGAAACCCCAATTTATAAATACTCAAGTATACAAAATGTCATTCCATGCCTTTAGCCCTTTACGCGCACGATGTGAAGACATTGAATGGCAAGTCCCAGGCCGAGACCGAGCTGCAGGGAGGCTGCCTCAGCGGACCTGAGAGCGAGGAAGAGGACACAGCTCCTGCAGCTGTGCTTACGATGCTCTTTTTGGATTTGATTCCCAACAGCGCTAACCTTCAGGACGGCAGGGACCTGGGTATGTGGGAAGGAGGTTCCTCAGGTTTCCATTTCCTCACGCAGAGAATCCCGCTGCCTGCCACTCACATTTAATTTCCCCACTTCCTCTTTCCCTGTCCAGGGGATGATGTCATCCAAGAAGTCTGTTTTCAGTGTTGCCCACCCTTGTCAGGACAGTTGGCCTATTACCCCAGGTTTCAGATGTCTCCTGGAAACCCACTTCCTGGGCAACCCCTACACTCCCCTCCCCCAATTAACGAAGAAAAAGAAGTTAAGAATTAGACATGGGCCAATCAATCCCTGAAGATGGGAGAACTCTGAATCCATTAATAGTGTCTGTGACCTATGGACTGCGTTTGCCAGTCTGGTGGGTAGAAGCAATGTACTCAGATTCTCCCGTCTTCATTGAGAATGGATAAAGAAAGGGAGGAGAGAGATCTCCAGTGAGACAGGGACTTTTGTCTGTTATATTTACTACTAGAGGCCTGGTGCACGAATTCGTGCACCAGTGGGGTCCCTCAGCCTGGCTGCTGGATTGAGCCAAAACCAGCTCTCCAACATCTCCCAAGTGGTCTCAGATTGTGAGGGGGCACAGGCCAGGTTGAGGGACCTCACTGGTGCATGATCGGGGCAGGGGAGGGACAAGGGAGGTTGGCCAACCGGGGAAGGACCCTAAGAAGGCTCCAGGGCATGTTCTGCCCGTCTGGCTCAGTCTCATTGACTGGACCCTAGCAGCAAGCTAACCCCCAGTTGAAGCATCTGCTCCTTAGTGGTCAGTGCATGTCATAGTGACTGGTTGACCAGTCTACTGTCTATCTCCTGGGGGTCAGTGCACATCATAGCAAGCGGTTGAGCGACCTTACCATATCATTAGCAGATTATGCTTTGATTGGTTGAACAGACGACTAGACAACCGGACACTTAGCATATTAGGCTTTTATTATATAGGATTGTATTCATCAGCCTTTCACCTATTAAATTATCAGTAAAGCCCTGGCCAGTATTGCTCAGTTGTTGGAGCATCATCTGGTGCACCAAAAGGTTGTGGGTTGATTCCCAGTCAGGGTGCATACCTAGGTTGTTGTTGTTGTTGTTTCTTTTTATAATTTTATTGATTTTTTACAGAGAGGAAGGGAAAGGAATAGAGAGTTGGAAACATCGATGCAAGAGAGACATTGATCAGCTGCCTCCTGCACAACCCCCACCGGAGATGTACCCGCAACCAAGGTACATGCCCATTGACCGGAATCGAACCTGGGACCCTTCGGTCCGCAGGCCGATGCTCTATCCACTGAGCCAAACCGGTTTTGGCTAGGTTTTTGGTTTGATCCCTATCAGGGTACATGCAGGAGGCAACTGATCCATGTTTCTCTCACATGGATGTTTCTCTCTGTGTGTGTTTTTCCCTTCCCCTCTCTCTGAAGATCAATGGACATGTCCTCAGGTGAGGATTAAAAAGACATTCTCAGTAAACATTCATAGAGTGCATAAGGGATTTTAGGAATAAAACAGGCCCCTGGAGGGAGAGAAGAAGCAAAGCTCTTTGTCAGGATAACACAGGAACAGAGGGACTAAGTCTGTCCTGACGTTAGTGCCCAGGTTGCCTGCAGATAAGGCTGCTCGCTTTGGAGTCCAGGCACGAATGGATTTTTTTAGGAAGAGCCAGTAAAACTTCCTACAGGATAAAGCCCATGCAACCTTATGTGCTGATGTGCAAGATATTGCTTAATGAGGTTTAACAAAAAACAAAACAAAACAAAAAAAACTTCTGGTGTTGAAGCCATAGCTTTCTACAACTTTATTGCTAATGTTTAGTATTTCTAGTGTAGTATCGATTAGATGGGCTATTTATGGTCTCAATTGGCCTTACATGATCTAAAAGTTGGGCACTACTTACTTTATTGACTGTTAAACAGGCCCTTTGTTCTCTAACCCGGCAGAAATCCTTAGAAAAGAAAGCTTTCAAAGCGTTCTTCGGAAAGCCGTGAACCCACACCTTGCTTCAGGTGTGTAGAGAGATATTCTAAGTGAAGCTGGTCCTTACCATCAGTCTGAGAGGTAATGAAATCAATGCCCAGTGGGAAATTAGAAGTGGAGGGCAGAAAGGGTAACCAGATGGCCAGACCTTTGCAGTCTGAATGCAAGACTTGTTCCATGTGTTATGGCTTTCTGGGTCATCAGTTACTTACGCATTAAAATGTCAATACAAAGAGTACCTTCCTACTTTCAAATTCCAAAGTAAATTATCCTTCTTATTTATCATTTGTTATTATCCATACTGTCCTCTTTCCATTAATACGTATTTGCTAAAGTTATTGTTCAGCCAAATCAAGCCAAATTTCTAAAAAAAAGTATCCATTATATTGTTGAGATTTTAATAATTCACTTCATATTTTTTAATATTTGAAATATGTTAAAGATTGTAAAGGGTAGAACTTCACATTACCTGGCCCAATCACTTCAAGGTGGAGAGTCCATACTGCCAGTCTAATCACTGCTGATATAAAGGAGCTGATAATCTAGTGGAGAAACAAATATACCAATAAATAAAAGCAACACTCATCATTCAACAAATTTTATTGAGCATTTACTATGCACCAGTTATTTTTACAGATGCTGTGATTGCTTAGTGAATGAATGTGGTAATTCCATGGTAGAGGTATATGCATATAAGATACACTTCAGGAGAGAATTGGATATTTTGAGATACAGTGAGAGACCATATTCACACAACTTTTATTATACCATATTTTATAATTGTTCTATTTTATAATTAACTAGAGGCCCAGTACACAAAATTCATGCATGGGGGGGAGGGCGAGAGTGTCCTTCAGCCCAGCCTGCTCATGCTCCAGGTAAGATTGGGCCTAAACAGGCAGTCGGACATCCCTCTCACAATCCAGGTCTGCTGGCTCCCAATTGCTCATCTGCCTGCCTTCCTGATTGCCCCTAACTGCTTCTGCCTGCCAGCCTGATCACCCCCTAACTATTCCCCTGCCAGTTTAATTGATGCCTAACTGCTCCCCTGACAGCCTGTTTGCCCCTAACTGCCTTCCCCTGTGGGCCTGGTTCCCCCCAACTTCCCTTCCCTGAAGGCCTGGTCACTCCCAACTGCCCTCCCTTGCAAGCTTGATTCCTGCCAACTGCCCTCCCCTGCTGGCCTTCTTGTGGTGGCCATCTTGTGTGCACATGGGGACAGGATCTTTGACCATATGGGAGCAGTCATCTTGTGTGTTGTAGTGATGGTCAATCTGCATATTACTCTTTTATTAGATAGGATAGAGGCCTGATGCACGGGGAGAGGGGAGGGCAGCTGGGTTGCCCTGAAGGGTGTCCTGGATCAGGGTGGGTGTTCCCTTGGGGGGTGGGGTGGCCTGGGTGAGGGGCTCGTGGTGGTTTTCAGGCTGGCCATGCCCCTCGGTGACCCAAGAGGAGGCCCTGGTATCTGGGATTTATTTATCTTCTGCAATTGAAACTTTGTAACCTGGAGCAGACCCAAGCCTTCTGCTTGCACAGCCATGGAAACTTTGTTGCCTTAAGCAGCAGCCAGGGTGTGCAGAAAGTGTGGCTTCCTCCATTGCCAGGGGCAACCCACGCCTCCCTCCTGCTCTCTCTGTGGCCATAGCTATCTTGGTTGGGTTAATTTGCATACTTGCTCTGATTGGCTGGTGGGCATGACTTGGAGGTGTAGGGGAGGTATGGTCAATTTGCATATTACCCTTTTATTAGAGAGGATTATTGTTGTTAATCTCTTATTGTGCCTAATTTATAAATTAAGCTTTATTATACAATTGTATGCATAGGAAAAAACATAATATATATAGGGTTTGGTACCACCCAGGTTCCAGGCATCCACTGTGGGTCTTGGCAAGAATCCCCTGGAGTAAATAAGGTGGGACTGCCGTAGACAGAGTAAATGATGAGCTTAACTTTGAGCAACACATATAGATAGAGAAGCCCAATAGGCAATTGGATATACTATATATCCAGCGGAGAAAAATGCTCTCAAGATAGAAAACTACTGGCATTAATGAGATTATCTTTGGAGAGGATGAATTTTCCCTTAGAGAGTAAGAAAAGCCTCCTGCATGCCCCACAGTGGGGCTCCATCCTGGTATTCCAGGGAGTGAGGTGGTAGAGGGAGAGGAACCAACAATAAGAGTGAAAAGGAATAGCCAGGGGTAGGAGGTGATGCAGAGAAGCCTGGTATCACAGCAACCAGGCGAAGAGAATTTTAAGAAGAAAGGCGAGGTAAAGAGTGCCACTGCCGAAGAGAGCTCAAATAATTCAAGGTCACGATGTGAAGAGGAAGTAATACAATTGGCTACGAGAAAGTCGAATGTGCTTCTCTGAAGGCTTCTACAGATATATCTGTTTGGCCTTTTCATTCAGTTCAAAGCTGAATTCTAGCACTCTGTATAGTGTCTCATTTCATCAAGCATTTTACCTTTTTTCTTTCTCGACCTAGGAGGTCTCAACATTAGCCGTTCTGAATTTAAACTTAAGGATTTTTAGATTCAGCATGGACCGTGGCCATGATATTATTGAAGTACCATATTTTCTGGTGTATAAGACGACTTTTTAACCCAGGAAAATCTTCTCAAAAGTCGGGGGTCGTCTTATATACGTCGGGTGTCATCTTAGAGGGGGAGTATACCCCAAACTCTATATTTTAACTGGAAAAACTGGGGGTCATCTTATATGCCCAGTCATCTTATACGCCGGAAAATATGGGTACTTGAAGTTTGCCTTCACCATCTGATAGGTATTTCCTTCTCCCTCCCCAGCCTCATTTGCCTTCTCTTCCTTTGACTTCAGACCCTTGACATGGTCATGCTTTGCCACCCCACCTTTCCTCCACAGAAATGCTTCTCAGGACAGACCCTTCTAAGTGAATTTATCATGAAGCCGAACATGGTTTCTCTCCCATACAGGGGAGAACATGTTAAGTGGGTTGGATGTTTGGGTGTGGAAGGTCAGTGGATGCGGAAGCGATTTGGGGCCTGGAAGTTTTTAAGGTACCGATCGATGGTGACCTCTTACCACGAGGCAGTCCTTGCCTCAGGGAGGAGGTAAGGCAGTGCAGGAAAGCCCGCTTCCCCCTCCTAAACCAGACCAAACCTTTGGAAGGCTTAAAGGTCATAAACATTTATTGTAGCCGTAATGTTCCTTTTGAAAATTATATTTTTGGCTTATAGTATTTCAATGTACTTAGTTGCTAACATAATAGCCAAGGAACACATATCTTTTATCTTGTTTAATGCCAGTTACTCTGTCACTGTTTTGCTCGGAGCTATTGGAATAACTTCAAATGTGGTTTGGGACAGACAAGTTCAGCTCTACAGAGGCCATATATCCATGTCCGTCGAAGCAGCTGTTTCCTATTGAATTTTTTTTAAAGCAATATTAATGACAGACTTCTGTACAGCCAAGTAGCTGGATGGTGCCTCTAATTTAATTCAGTTGTTTTGGAAAGGGAAACAATTGCATTAATCATTTTTTTAAGAGCCAGTTTGTGCATGCAGTATAGACACTGTATTTCCTGAAACAGTCTCTGCTGAAATTCTTTGGAAAAAAAAAGAGTATCTCTGTAAGTGAAAAATTTTATTGTTATGAACTTTGATTCTAAAAGTAAAGGTATATGACAAGAGTATTTGTGCCTATTGTCACATGCAATGAAAAATGATATTAATTTTTACTCAGTATATGATTTCAAAAGTGTTATGCTTTCATGCGTAGGTTTGTATATTATGTAAATTAGTTTCGCTTTTTTTAAAAAAAAATATATTTTATTGATTTCAGAGAGGAAGAGAGAGAGAGAGAGAGAGAGAGAGAGAGAGAGAGAGAGAGAGGCACATCCATGATGAGAGAGAGTCATTGACTGGCTGCCTCCTGCACACCCCATAAACTGTGGGAATCAAACCGTGACCTCCTGGTTCATAGGTTGACGCTTAACCACTGAGCCATGTTGGCTAAGCAATTAGTTTTGCTCTTAATTTTCTATTTTCAAGTCTCATGGAACAAGAGTCCTAATAAGTGTATTGTGTAAAAATATTCTTCTACCAAAAGAGAGAAGGAAGAAGGGGAGAGACCCTTGCCGGAAACCAATAATTGTCTCACTAATAGAAAGTGGACAAGGAACCCAGAAAGCTGGTCAACCTTGCAGCTCTGAAAGGTCAAAGCCAGCCACCCCCTATCTAATTGAGACAATGAACTTCCCCATCAAATAATCATGTCAATCCTGACTGATAAGATAATCTACTTGTTACTGGAATTGCCTGCTTCAGGGCAAAGGGTGTATCCCAAACCTGAATAAAAAGGATGGCAAGGCCGAAGGAAGGTGGTAGTTTTTCTACTAGAGGAAGGCTCCCGCCTGGCCCTCCAATATCGCCAAATTAATGCTTTTCTAGTCTCTCTTTTCATTTGCGTTCGGCTTCCTCCAGAACCCGAACCCTGAACAGGAACCCTGAACCACGAGGGATGTGGAAGAGGTTCCCACAGACCCTAACATCTCACCAGCGAAGGCCCAGTACTGAAGGCAGGGATGGGTCCTGGCCAGAAAGCTCAGCAACGCACTCCGGAGGGGCCAGAAGTAGTAGATCAGTGCTTGCTGTTCATGTTCGATTCGTGTTGTGTAAGAAACGCAGAGGGGAAATCTTTAGCACACCCCTTAACGGCCTGGCTAGAATAGTATCATGGGGTGGACTGATACTAACTATCGTATTAGGAAAAAAGTACTCTCTAAGAAATGGGAGCATTATTCCCAAAGAACGGTGAGAAATAAATCATCAGAAAGGAGAGACAGGCATAGAAATGCAGGTACAGAAATAATCTACTCAGGACCCGGTGCGATTTTATTTCCCCTGAGGTGCTGTCAAGGGCCATTAAGTAGAAGAGGCATTTACTAGCATGGAATCATAAGACTGTCAGAGCCAAAAGGGTCATCTCGAGCCTAATCTCCTAATTTTACGGTGAGAAAACCCAGGCCCATTTATACAGGGGCGATGATGCTCCGTGCATTCTGCTACACGTCAGGCATTCTGGGAGAGATGGGGACCTTGAACTAGACCCTTTGCCCTTGGATGGATATGGGGGGTGTTATGAGGAACTGGCTTGCAGGACGGAAGCCTAATCTCATGGAAAGAGCGTGGTGTATGAAGGGTACAGCAACAGAGGAAAGATCATATCCTGCAAGAAAAAAAAGTAGCTTTGGCTGGAAGGGCTGAGGCAGCAGGAGAATCCCGATAGACAGATGGCACATGGCTATTTTGGGGAGGCCAGCAGTTGGGACTGGGAAATTCAAGGAGGTCGTGGACCCTGGGCAGGTAACTCCCCTTCCCTATTCATCGTCCATCTAGAATACAGGTGAGAACTGATGGATGCGAAGTAGACAAATGGTGTGTCCCAAGAGGCGAGGCTACAATTCCCTAAATTCCTCTTAAAGCAGTGGTCGGCAAACTCATTAGTCAACAGAGCCAAATATCAACAGTGCAACGACTGAAATTTCTTTGGAGAGCCGAAAACTGACTTCTGCGCATGGGCCACGAAGTTTCAATTGCACGCCTATGATATTTTGTGGAAGAGCCACACTCAAGGGGCCAAAGAGCCGCATGTGGCTCTCGAGCCGCAGTGTGCCGACCACTGTCTTAAAGGAAAGGGCTTTTCTAAGGAACTGTAGTATGTGGAAATCCAGCTGTGAGGAGGGAAGAGGTTTTTTGAAGTCCCATGAAAAGACATTTATTCTCTTCTAATATTGCAGACCCAGCTCCATTGAGAACACTTTTGTGCATTATCAGGCTACTTTTCAATTTAATAGATGAACTTAATCTAGAAATTTTGCCCTAGCAATTTTCAAATATGACTTAAATTAGCATCACAGGGATAGAGAAATAGAAGAAAATTTGCCCTTTCCTTCCTCATTAATAATATGGCTTGTTCTCATGCCTGGATTTAATAATAGAACTTTGAATGGTGGGTCTTGCTTTTGTTTCCAGCAAAAGAACATCCTGGAAGTGGAGAATAATGTAATTGGAATATCATGCAAAATTTCAATGAGTAGGGTAATCCCTGTGGTTGAGAATTAATATTATTCAGGTCAGCATTTACTGAGACCTTACCATGGGAAGGAAATTTGAACTGAAGGATACTATGGTACAGCAACTACTGTTATATGTCAAGTTGGCTAGGTTATGGTGTCAAAATGTTTGGTCAGATACCAGCTTACCTATTGCTGTGATGGTATTTTTGTATGTAATTAACAGTTAAATGGGTAGGCTTAGAGTAAAGCAGATTACCCGTCAGACGTGGATGGGTCTTGTTCAAACAGTCGAAGGCCTTAACAGCAAAGATTGGGATTTCCTGAAGAAGGAATTCTCAAAACTGCAACATAGGGACTCTGCCTGAGTTTCCTGCAACATCAACCTTTGCATGAATTTTCAGCCTGCAGGCCTGCTCTACAAATTTTATACTTGCCAATCCCACAATCACTCAGACATTTCCTTAAAATATCTATCTATCTCTCTATCTATCTATCTATCTATCTATCTATCTATCTATCTATCAATCAATCATCTATCTACCTACCTACCTATCTATCTTATTGGTTCTGTTTCTCTGGAGAACCCTGACTAAAACATGGTCTCTTCTCACACTGAGAATAAATCAAACAGAAAAATCTTCAATATCTGAGGTAGCTTGTTCTGGTTAGGCCAATATCATTTGCATTTTAAAAAAAGAATTATCAGGAAAACAACACTTCTTAATACATTGTACTTCAGTTTCTCCTTCCAAGACTTAATTAGTTTTGTCTAAATCTGAATCACAACAAATCCTGCATCTGCTGAACGCCTGCCATTTTTCCTATCAGGAGCTCGTCAAGCCAAGTTTTAGGGGGGGCATGTAAAAGTCCCTTTGAGGCCACAGCAAATAGGAGAGTTTGAGAACTTGAAGGGCACTTTGGTGAGCAGTCCAATTCATCATGTGTTGCCAAGTCTTTATTTAAAATAGTGTCATGTGAAGCAATTGATTTATTGCTTGTTGTCAATCACAAGGCACTGAACTAAACCAGGAATTAAAAAAACAACAACTTTTCTACTCACATTTTTTATGATTTCTTAAAAGTTGATTCAACCTAAAAGGATCTCTAATCTAGTCTACTGGTTTTGCAAATGAAGGGCAGAAAAATTAAGTGATTTTGAATAGTGATCTATTTTCAATTAGCAGGCAGAGTGAATTTGTAAAACCATGTCAGATTGTGTTATACCTACTCACAAATGTTCAAGGATGACCCAACTTACTCTGAGAAAAACCTAAAGTCCTTTCAAGTCTACAAGCTGCCACTTTATCTGCATCTTCCTTCTATGCCTCTTGCTTACCATTTTGATCTCCATCTCCTACCATCGTCTTCCCGGCTCCATCTGCACCAGCCAACCACCCTGGCCACCTTGATGTTTTTTGAGCAGATGGGAGTTCTCTCACTTCAGGACATGGGTAGGTACTGGTAATAAAACGTCCAGAAGAACCCACTTTATGCACAATGGTGTGCTCCAAGAGGTAGGCAATTAAATAGTTGAAGTGGCAGAAGTGTGTTCAGAATTCGGGAAGTCTATCAGCAAATTTTGAAGACCCCAACTGGTAGGAAAACCAAGCAAGGAATCTCCATTTCTGTATCACAGGGAGACAGAGCTACACCCGGCATTTACTGAGCATCTACAATGTGTCAGATGCTTTAGGCTCTGGGCATAAAGCTGTAGACAAAAGAGCCCCAATCCCTGTTCTAATGGAATGTAGCTTTTAGTGGAAGAGGACACACAGCAAAACAAATAATAAATGTGAGAGCATGCTCAATGTCATAAAGAATAATAATGTAGGAGAGAAGGGAGAGAGAAGAATTGTCAGAGCTGGGTGGAGGGGCCGTGGGGAGAGGAAGGTTCAGTTTTATATAGTGAAAGCCCTACTGAGAAGAAGATATTTAAACCGGGACTGAGAAGAGGAGAGCGAGTGAGCCATGTGGGTATCTTGGAGAAGAGTGGGGAGGGCTGGAGTTAGAACTCTGTGGCTGAATGAAATGGCCAAGAGAGTGAAGATCAATGAGAAAGAGAGGGGGCCTTACCCTCAGGGCCCATCTCATTTTGGAGAACAGGAGGAATCAGCAAAAGAAAACAGAAGGAGCAGCCAATGGAAGAAGACTAAGAGGATGCTGGTGTCCTGAACACCAAGAGAACGTGTTTCAAGTTGGAGAGACCAGTGAACTGTGACATAGGCTAGTGAGTCAGGTTAAACGAAGACTGAGTATGAGATTTACAACATGGAGGTCTTCGGCAACCTGGACAAAACTAGATTCAAAGCAGCAGAGAGAGTCAAAACCAGAGGGGAGTGGATCAAAAAAGGAATTGGAAATAGCAAGTAGCAAGTTCAGACAACTCTTTTTTTTTTTTTTAAAGGCACTTTGCTTTATTCTTTTGGCATGTCTTTATCGCATTTACTCTGGAAACAACTTTATAATGTAGGTAGTATTATACTCTTATTTGGAAATGGAGGCATAGAGAAGTTACGTCATATGCCTGAATCAAACAACTGGTTACTGGTGGCGGTTGGATAAGGAAGGGAGATGTCATTTTATGAGTCCCATTTTACAGATGAAGGAACTGAGATTCAGAGAGATTAATGATTCATTCATATCGGCAGAGCTGGTACGTGGCAAGATTGAGTCTCACAGGTCCAAATTTCATGGCTTTAACAAGACTCCTATAAAAATTATCTTTAAAAAAGTAGAGTTCTTAATGGTCCTTGAAAGATATGAGAGCCGTGTAATGAGAACGCTAAGCATTTACTATATATAAAAATTAAATGAAGTGAATACAAATAAGGGATGCAGAGGAAACACATTAAAAACACCGAAGTACCATTTAACACCATGAAGGATACCGACGGACCACTGAGAAACAGTAATAAAAGACAATCCACCCAAGCGTGCAGAAATCAGAGATTGGATTGCTCTTTGGAAGCAAATGTCACTAGCAATTGCGAAGATACTTTTTAATCTATAAAATAAGTATAACCTTCTGAGTCTACATCCTTCCTGTTCTCTTTTCTCCATGTTTAATAGCTCATTCACATAGGTCAGTTTTTTTCAACATTTGAATTGCAAGCCATTACAACTTCATCCACATGATGCTGGGATGTTTGTAACCCCAAATTTAAGAACCCTAAAGAGTCCATTTTTGAACTCCCAATTCTTCCTAGTTCTTTCCTCTTGAAGGAATGAGTGTGACTATTTACTACTAAGAATAAGTTTTAGCAATAAAAGAATTATTGTTTAGGCAGGACTTGGATTTTAGTTCTGATTATCCGGGTACTATGCTACTATTTCCAGTAGCGGTGGTTGGTCCAGGCTAGTAGTAGCTCTGTACTCATTCAGGCACATGTCATGTGGAGCAATAACAAGATTTGGGACACATCAAGGAAAAATAATAAAGAAAGTTATACTCTACTGGGAATTCAGATTTTACTTTTAAAACTCTCCAAATCTTATAGTTTTTTTTAAAAAGGGAATATCAGTCTGAGAAAATATTAATGCAGTTACCCATCTGAAGGATTCTACGTTGCTAAATTTATGCCGAATATTATTGAGTGACAACATATGTGACATGGAGTATATTTTAAAATCACTGATCCTTCATTTTCTATGTGGAACCAATTATTTGAAATCCATAATACAAGAATGACAAAAATGAACGAAGTTCTTCTTGTAGATCTCTTCCAAGAATCATTAATCTCTCTGAATCTCAGTTCCTTCATCTGTAAAATGGGACTCATAAAATGACATCTCCCTTCCTTATCCAACCTCCATCAGTAACCAGTTGTTTGATTTGGGCATATGACTTAACTTCTCTACGCCTCCATTTCCAAATAAGAGTATACTACTACCTACATTATAAAGTTTGCACTGGATGTATG
The DNA here is from genome assembly GCA_011751065.1 of Lasiurus cinereus. Taxonomy (NCBI): domain Eukaryota; kingdom Metazoa; phylum Chordata; class Mammalia; order Chiroptera; family Vespertilionidae; genus Lasiurus; species Lasiurus cinereus. The sequence goes on along the minus strand of JAAGEH010000297.1, from coordinate 12,889,938 downwards.
TATCTTTTGTGTATGACAACATTTTAAAGGCTGTTTGGTTTCTTAAGGTGGTCCTTATAACAAGACATTTATTTTTAGTAAGATTATTTATACTATAAATTTATCTTTTTATTTTATTGGATATTCTAATTGAATACATTTTACATGAGATTTTTGAGTGTATGTTTGGAGGAAGCAAAGCATAGCTACTACAAAAAGTGTTGGGACTGATCCATTCTGAAGCCTCCGACGAGATATCATATTCCAACTCTGTTCAGAGTGTGAGGAGTATCAAGGATGAGATTCTAAGAGTTAAAGTTAAATGGAGGAAGATAGGCCCACTGAGGACACTGAGGTGTGTCCAGAGAGAATGCCGTAACTTATCATCAAAACAAAGCAAATAGAGTCACCGTATAATATATTTAAATATATTGGAGAAAGGCTGAGTATACCAGAAAATTCTCTGCACAGAGAAAGACTCACAATGGAATTCTCTAGGAAAAAAAAAAAGTGACAGCAATCCTTTAACGTCTTTAAAAAATTCCTAAGGGAGATGAGCATGATGAAGTTGCAGCATTTGAAGAATTTGCAAAGCTTCTTCAGATAGTGGAATGTTGAATCAATTAAGATAAATCTCAGGGGCTCAGCTGGTGTGGCTCAGTGGTTAAACATAGACCTATGAACCAGGAGATCACTGTTGGATTCTAGTCAGGACACATGCCTGGGTTTCTGGCTCCATCCTCTGTGGGAGGTATGCAAGAGACAGCCGATCGATGATTCTCATAATTGATGTTTCTATCTCTCTTCCTTCCTCTCTGAAATCAATCAAATCTATATATATATTTTTAAAAATAAGATAAATCTCAAGGGGAAAAGTGGTTTATGACCTTAGGGGTCAAGTGAGATAATAATGATAGAATGAACAATAGCCACATCCTACATGCCAGGGGCTGAACAAGGTGTTTTCAGTACGTACCTTAGCTTTGATTTTTACCAACACCCTGACGACTCAGGGTGCTCACCTAATGAGCACAGTCTTCAGAATCCAACAGTGGAGTTCCTGTTACGACCCCTCTCCCACACCTTATTGGGGATTAGGCCAATTCCTGAAATATCTTCCTGGATCTGATTCTGACAGTCATATTCTCCCTATCTCGACTTCTGAAGCTCTATCCAGTGAATTCCCCCGTGGATCAGGTAATCTCTTATTGTAAGAAACCAGCTCTGAGACTTGACTGTATCTCCATGTAGTTCCTTATAAATCGTGGCCACTGGGGATCGCATTTCTGGCTCTGTTCTCGTTATTCCTGCCAAATTCCATTGAATTCCCCTTTAACTAGTTGCTTTCTTCCTCTGCTTGTATGATACAGAGCACGTTCTCTTGGAATTAACTCATAAATTATCTAAAGGTCAGAGCAAGAAATGGGTCCAATTCGGGTGGTCAAACTAGATTCAGGAAGGAAGAGAAAGTCAAGTAAGGCAAGATTATGAATGCTGGATTACATCTTCAGTAGAATCCTAGTGTGAGGTTGGCTCCAGACTAAGGCTGCTTTCAAAATCACAGTGCCACTGTAAAATAATGCTGCTTCTACACTTTGCTCTCTGTGCTCTGATGCACAGCAGTGCATGGTTGGCCGGGGCCCAATCATGTTTCCCTGAGGGAGCTCTCAAAGCAGGAGCACACTGCTTCTACATGGGTCACGAGCAGGGGTATTGCAGTGAATGAAAAGATCTTATTACATGCACCCAAAGGTTACCAGTTGACTCCTAGTTAGGGCATAAGCTCGGGTTTCAGGTTCCATCTCTGGAAGGGGGCATGCTAGAGGCAGCCTATCAATGTTTTGCTCTCACATCGATGCTTCTCTCCCTCTCCCTCTCCATTCTGCTCTCTCTAAAATTCAATAACAACATATTTTTAAAAAATCTGCAGGCAATCACGAGAACCCACACTTCCCATTTGCCTTGGAAAATATTATTCAACAGACATTTAATATTTCATTATTATTATACTTAGAGCTGTATTTTAAAGGGAGAACCTCCTTTTTGAGGTAGAGATGAATGTTGATATAGTGAATTTTTTATGTGCTAAGTTATTAACATTTTTAGACCTGAGGGACTGCTTTTTGTGATAGTGTTTTTATTCTTCTGACAGCGTAAGGGACAGTTACTCACCCAGCAAACTTATGTTGTTGCCAATTATAGGCTGCACACTATGTTTGTACAGGGAGTAGAAAGATGAATAAGTTCCAGTTCTGACATCAAGGAACCTAAAATAGAGTTAGGAGAACTTAGAATACGGTTGAATTATTTTTAGGTTCAATGAAGTCTTTGAGGTGTCTTGACAGGTGTCAGGATAGAATGCAACAGGGGTTAAGGGTGAGTCATCAATTTTATGGGGTTGGAAGGGTTAAGAAATCTCCACAGACTAAGATACTTCAGGCCAAAGAATGTGGGTGAGTAGACACAGAAGTAAAAAGAAGTGGGGCATATGGAAGGAACTTGCAGTTTTGACAAAAACAATTTCTGACTGTAGCACGGTAGACGGATGAATGAGATGTTAGATGGAAGGCAGGCTCAGGATGGCTTGGATGATGGGGATAGATGATGGGTCATTCACCAAGATGCGGAAAGTTCAGAAGAGGAGCTAATAGAATCCAGAGTAGAGTTTATTTTAAGGTGCCTGTGAGTAATCTAAGCAATAAAGCAAGTATTTCTGGACCACACAAGAAAGGTCCAATGCAGAGGCATGGATTTAGATGTTATTTGCATGTATGTGTTAAGCTGTTCAAGCTGCAGGAATTGATAAGATCATATGGGAGAATGTAAATATTAGAAAGCAATAAAACAGTTACCAATGGCTATTATCCATATTAGAGGACTCAGGGAGGAAGGGAATCTGGAAAATGAACCAAGCAGTGGCAAGATTAATAGCATGGGACTCGAGAGAAGTATTTCCGGGTGTGGCTCAGTTGGTCGGAGCATCTCCAGTAAACCGAAAGGTTGCAGGTTTGACTTCAGGTCAGGGTATATACTTAGGTTGCAGGGAGGCAACTTTCATTCTCACATCAATGTTTCTCTCTCTCTCTCTCTCTCATCAATAAAAACATATCCTCAAGTGAGGATTAAAAACAAGAGAGAAACCTATTTACTGTTAACCAAAGCAAGAGTTGTTGTTCCCTACAGGGAGATATCAATATACTAGCAGTCAGGTGAAGCAGGGAGGTGATGATTCGGAATAAAAAAGAGACCAGTAGGTTAGGATGTCCAACATGACCTTCACCAGAGCAGTGTGTCAGTGGAGTCGTAAGAGAAGCATCTTGACTACAGTTCACTGCAGAGCCATAAGAGTGTGCTGAGAAGGGACAGAATTGCTAGTGGGGAACTAAAAGCCACAAGCATACATTTTACAATAGAGGAAATTGAGCTTGCTTTGGCTTCTGAAAAGGGCCTATTGAGAGAGCATGATGTTGAAATATAGAGGAAAGAAGGAATCACCTTTTCAGTAAGATACCAGAGGTGGTGAGGGAAATGGATTCAAGAACCCAGGTCGAGGGGTTAGTCCAGAACAAGAAGCATGCTTCTTCCGAAGAGACTTAGGGGAAGGAGTGGGGTTTGGCACCACCACCATCCTCTCGAGCACCCTCGAAGCATCCAGCACACTATCCTCATGCACAGCTCTCTTATTGTTTTGGTGGGATATCCGGAATCACTGAGATGCTTTCGTTAGGTTGTTAGTCTTCTTCTGATATGTAACCAAACATGGGTGCTTGTTTATTAGTTGTTTTCGTGTTTTTTGAAGATGCAGTCTTTCTGGCACAAGCATCTGCAAATTAAGGGTTATTAAGCCCACAAGAGCTGAAAAACCCTGATTGCCAGCCTTAATTGCCAGTTTTCATTCTCCCAGTTGTGTGAGTCTTGCTGTCACAAGCAAATCCCAAATGTCTGCTTACAGGAGTTCTTCTGTTACGTCTCCAAGAACTTCAAAATCTGAAGCTACTCTCGTGTAATTTGCTCTGAAGTTTCCCTGAGAATCAAACCATTCGTTCCTGGTCACCTATAGTCTGTCTTCCCTTCCTTCCTTTCCTTTTCCTCCCTCCTTCCTCCCTTCTGCCCTTCTCTCTGTCCTTCCTTCCTTCCTTCTCTCCTTCCCGCAGCCTTTTAAAAAAAATATATCTTTTTATTGACATTAAAGAGGAAGAGAGAGATAGAAACATCAATGATGAGAGCGAATCATTGATTGGCTGCCCCTTGCAAGCCTCCCAACAGGGGATCGAGCCCACAACCCGAGCATGTGCCCTTGACTGGAATCAAACCCAGGACCCTTCAGTCCGCAGACTGACACTCAATCCACTGAGCCAAACCAGCTAGGATCTGCCAGCAGTCTTTTATTGGGAGCCACCAAGTGCCAGACACTCTACTTGGTCCTAGAATCCAGCAGTGGACATTCAGACATGGCTTCTGTCCCTGTAGAGGTCACTTTCTAATGGGGAAAAAAGGGAATAAAAAAGTCAATACAACATGAACATTATTTGTGTCATGAAGTGCGGTAAAGGACATAAAGAAGGTTCTGTGATAGAGAATGAGATGCGTGTAAGGGAAAGGCTTGGTAAGATATGGTGGGAGGGAATATCTCTTTAAGAAAGTGACATTTACTCTCCAAATCAAAGGTGAGGCCGCAACCATGTGAAGACTAAAGGAGAGAGTGCTCCTGGAAGAGGGAACAAGAGACTCCTGTAGGATCTAGGAGTCACAGAAAGGTCAATGTGGCTGCAGTCCAGGGAGCGGGAGGCTGGATGGGCTGAGCGAAGAGGTTGGAGTGAGATTCTGTGAGGCCTTGCAGAGTTTCAGTTATACTCAGCATGCTCCGGGAGGTAGAGCATTTGTTCTTAAACAAGGCATTATGTAAACCCACATAGATATTTTGAAAGTACTTTGACAGCTGGATGAACACTAGGCTGGAGAGGGACACATTGGAAGCAGGGAGATCAATCAGATGCCGATGGATTAGTCTAGGTGAGAGATGGCGGTGGCTTCGATGAGAGTGGCAGTGGTGGAGATAGAGAGAAATGGAAAGTGTTCAAAATATATTTTGGAGGTAGAACTGACCAATGGACTGAATGCGGAAGGGATGTGGGGTCAGGAAAGGATCAAGGTTGACCTGTACTGGTACATTTCTGGCTGTACCACTGAGTGTCCCTTACCATGATCAGGAATAGTGTGGGAAGAGCAGTTTTAGAAAGAGAAGATGGGGAGGAAGCAAGTCTGTCTTGGACCCACCACATCCTTATGCTCCATTTTCCTGAAATGCCTCTCATCTTTTTTCTACATTATAAAAACACCCTACTGATTTTTTAAGGCCCGGTTTAACTATCATCTTCTCTGTGCTCCCATCGTCTATTATAATTTTCATCCTATTGTGTTGTTGTTATAGCAGGTACCAATTGCCATTTCAAAGAAAATGAAATACGTTAGGAGGAGGGATAGCTGGGTTTTCATTCCACCTTATTCTCAAGATAAAAACTTTTGCTGACTTCATTTGCAGGAAGCCAGGGATGACCTCAGGGTTTCATTGTAGTTGTTGACTTGTCTGCTTCTCTTGCTATGTCTGAGCACTTAACGACAGGGTTGCTGTGAATTTTTGTATTCCTTGCACTTAGCTCATAGAACACAGAAATGGATGTAGAAGAAACAACATTTAACTGCATAAATAGGTGGTCCCTAAGGATTATCTTTGTTCATGTACAGTAAGAGAGAAAAAGGAGGAGCCAAATAGATCAGCTAACTCTAATAAGCAATGCTGTGCAGTTATACTTTAAAAAACAACTTATACACTGTACTAGCTTTTATACTAAAAGCAAGATGCATAGTAATATGCAGAAGGAAGTGGTATCTCAGCTCTGACCTAATTTTTACTGATGTGCACGGATAGTTTTAGGCCTCTCAATTCAAGTACAGCTCAGCAATTTGGGAAACTGAAGAAGAGTCACATAAAAGACTACGGGTCTTTGCTTAATCAAAAGGAAAGACTCATCTACACAGACAACTGTATGCTGATTGCCAGAGGGAAGAGGTTTGGGGAGGTAAAAGAAGGGAAAGGGAGCATAAATGGTGATGGAAGGACACTTGAGTTGAGGTAGTAAACACATAATACAATATACAGATGATGTATTATATATTTTTATATCTGAAACCTACAGTATTTTATTAACCAATACCACTTCAGTAAATTCAATTTTAAAATATTGTAGTTCTGTTGATTTTATTATGAATAAGATCCATTCTCTTAGTCATACATTTCAAAGTCTTTTAAAAACAGATAATGCTTAACATAGCACGTGGTGTGTTTGTATAGGGGATGCTAGGAATAATTCTGTTCACTAAAAGAAGGTTGGCTACAATTCTTAAACTTGTTTTTGTTTTTTTTTAACTGGAAAATGAAATCTATTCTACATAGCACAGAAACCAAATAGACAAAAAAAATTCTTTTTCTTGAAGTTATTCTTTAGCAGTATTAATAATAGGTAAATTTATAAACACTTATCAGGGGTCTACCTACTGTTGTGGCAAAAACTCTAGAATAATTCTGTTTTGCAAGAATATAAAATTAAACAAATAATTTTTGAAAGGTTACTGAATGATTAAAAATGTAAAGCAACACTTCAAAGTAAGAAAATAGATGGGGATGAGACCTACCATATTTGAAAACAAATTTCAAAATGCAGTAGAACTCTACGATACTGATGTGATAATAGACAGAACCGAGAAGCACAATGATAGAGACCTGAAACAAAAACCTCTGTGTGTGAGAAGTTAATGCATGAAAAAGAGTCTTCACAAAGCATCAGAGAACAAACCGATTCCAATTAGCATTGTTGTATTGTAAAAGCAATCAATTTAGTTATTCACTCTGTACCATACACAGAAATAAATTTCAAGCAGAGAGAAGGGTTAAATAGAAAATTGACCCATAGATAATATAAAAGAAAGTAGAACTTTCTTTTTTTATCAGGCTTTAGAAGGGATGGAGGACTTTCTAAGCTTAGAAATGATAAAAGAAAACAAGAAACAGACATTTTTGGCTTATCATGTGGATACAAGTTTTGCACAGCACTTTAAAAAGAACGCCAAACCTCAATCCAACTTAAATAAACTGGAAAATGATAGAGGAAGATAAGGTATTCTTAGCAAATTTAAGATACAGAAATTTAATGTGTTTACTATACGAAGAATATAGACAGGTTTCTCTAAAAAAATAACTTTAAACACATACAAAAGTAATAAAGCTGATAAGCAACTGAAAAATTATTTGTCATCATTAGCATCCAAAGAAGTGCAAACAAGATTCAAAGACTGTTTTTGCATATCAAAATAGCATGCATTCAAATTAATGAAAATATTTAGTGATGGAAAGTGTATGGTGAATATATATCCTCTTACATTATTAATGTTTATATACATTTTTATATCAATTTAGTTATCTGTATTGAGTCTAAAACATGCTCATATATTTTGATCTAAAATCCCACTTCTAGGAATCTATCCAAAGGAATTAGCTTCTAAAAGCAACACCAGAACATTCCTTATGAGAAAAGGTGTGTACCAGTGTTTGTTAGTATATGTGACTGCTGTAACCAGTTACCATAAATGGGTGGCTTAAAACAACATAAATTTATTTTCTTACAGTTTTGGAGGCAGGAAGTCCACAATCCTTATCACTGCGCTGAAATCAAGGTGTCAACAAACCTATGCTCCCTCCACAATCTCAGTGAAAAATCTATTCCTTGCCTCTTCCCGCTTTTAAAAAAAATATATTTTTTATTGATTTTTTACAGAGAGGAAGGGAGAGGGATAGGGAGTTAGAAACAAGGATGAGAGAGAGACATTGATCAGCCGCCTCCTGCACACCCCGTACTGGGGATGTACCCGCAACCAGGATACATGCCTTTGACCGGAATCGAACCTGGGACCTTTCAATCCGAAGGCCAACGCTCTATCCACTGAGCCAAACCGGTTTCGGCTCTTCCTGCTTTTGATGGCTACCGGTCTTCCTCGACTTGCGGCTACATCACCTCAATTTCTACCTCTGTGGTCACATGGCTTTTTTTTCTCTTCTGTCTGTAGTCCAATCTCCCACTGCATCTTTCATATAAGAACACTTGTGATTGCAATGAGGATTCACCTCAATAATCCTGGATAATTTCTGCCCCTCAAGATCCTTACTTGATTCACATCTTCAAAGGCCCCCCTCCCTCCTCTTCCCATAAGGTGACAATTACAGGCTTCAGGGATTGGGACTTGGATAACTTTGGGGGGATGGTTTTCAGGCCACCACAATGTACATGCATTCACCCCCACAAATACTTGTGCAAGACACTATACCCGAAATGGAAGATGCAACAGTGAGCTAAAGCATTGTACCTGCCCTCAAGGAGCTTACAGTTTGGTGGGGAAGACAGATAATAAATCAGCAACGAGTCTGCAATGAGAAGAAGGACATGCTGCTAAGGGGACCTGGTTGTGAGGGTGACAGGGGAGGGAGGCAGTAACACGTCATTTGCAACTTACAAGATAAGTGGGCGCTGGCTAAGGGGTAACATGGGAAGAAGGATGCCCACCTTACTCGCGTACTTCATATGTGCTTTCAAATAGAACATACCTTAGTTCTCCTTATGCACACTGCACCCCCTTACTTATGGATTTTTGTCTATCTTTGGGCCTCTAACGTGTGCTCTTGCCTCTTCATGGGGCATCCTGCCAACTCCTTTTCAACCTCCAGGTTTGAGCCTCCAGAGAGATGTTACTCCCTGCAGTAAAGTTTCTCCCAAGTATGTTTTCCTTCCCTAGCACTTCCTCCATCCCCTGCCACAAGATGGAAACCCCATTCCAACTGCCTGTTTACTAGATATCCCACACTAATTAGTTATTTCTGAAAGATCCTGGTGTATGTCTGTCTCAGTCACTATGGCAATGGTAGTTTCCTATTTCCTAGTATAGTACTGGGCACATAGTTGGTGCCCATAGGTAGTTGTTGAGTGTGTGAGTGAGTGAATGAATAAACACAACTGGTGGGGAACTTCCAATTAAGCAAGATTCACTTACCAATCCTTTGGGCATTGAACTTCGATTAAATACGTGAATTATCAAGGTAGGCTAAGCACTAGATTTCATATCAGTCAGATAGAGGCGGGTTCAGTATTTGTATTTCCGGTTTTAGTTGTGTGGCCCAGCATCCCTTGGCCTCGTTTTGTTGTTGTTGTTGTTGTTTTTTGTTTGCTTGTTTTTTTGTGTTTTTTTGTCGATAACATTCAGAGCTTGGTTTAAAACAGGATACCTAAGGTCTCCTCCTGTCTTGTATCTCCTCGTTTTCCCATTCAAATGGTGTCTTTGTTTATGTATCTCTCTCCCATTGAAATGTTTTTTCTCCTCTCTCTCCCTTGAATAATTACTAATAACCCCTTCAGGCATAGCTCAGATATCTGCTTTCAAAGTTTACAGGACCCCTCACTTTTCTTTCCAGAACACTTTTTAGAGTATATGCCATGTAATTTGGAGTATATTGCACGTAATTTCTCGTGTATTTCCTGTTATTCCCTTCCCCACCTCTTCACCCTCAACACAAGTATGCGATTTTCAGGTTTTAAATCTCTTTGCATTCCTACTCCTGAGTGCAGTTCCAGCATCAACTCACAGCAAGTGCAATTGAATTAGTTCTCTTTCCCCTTCTCCCTGTTACACATGAGCATCTTAGAATACGGAGTAAGAAGAAGGGAGGGGTGATGTTAATATGATAATAAATCAATAGCAACTGGGTACCAGGAGTGACTGCAGACCTACAACTTACAGGTCTGTGTTGCTCAGCTATGTGAGTCCAGTCCAGTGGCTACTCTGTGTAAAGGTAATGATCATACTAGTATCAGCAATAGGTGGACTTGGCTGTGGTTGCTCAGTGCAAGGAAAGGTGGCCTAGTTTAGATATAGGGAAGAGTAATAGGGGATTACCGTTTTTGAGCTACCTGGATCCCTTTTAGTAATTTATTTGTAAATTGCTTCAATAGAATCTCAGTGGCCCTAGAAAGCTAGCACATATGCCTAAAAGTAAGCAACTTACTCTTCTCTCAGTTATAGGATCAGTCCTCAATGGCCCCTTTAAATCTTAATGACTTCTTCAGAGTGTGAAATGATATAGCCTTTTGTGGTATTCCAACTTAAAGCATTTCAAATCAAATCACATATTTATAGAGCTCTGTGAAAAGCATGATGCTTAGCTATGGGGCATACAGAGATGAGTAGGATATAGTTGCTATCACCTAGGAGGGTATAATGATACACCATTTAAAGAACAATTTGAGAGACTCATTACAAGGATTCCACGAGGCAGTAAATGAGTAATTGGTAGATTAATTATTCAGACTACATACAGTAGGCATTCCAGAGAGTGGAGAAAACCCTTTAGGTTATGCAAGGGCTAATATTTCCTGAAAAAGGAACTATTTCAGTTAATCCTTCAAAAGTTTCTGAGAAAGGGGAAGGAATTTGTGCTGTCTGGAGATGTGAGTGGGAATGAACTGTTACCTGGGGGATAGGTAACACTGTCAATCAGGAAGTAGTAGGTAGTGGTTTGTCTTAGTCCACTTGAGCTGCTATAACAAAATACCACAGGCGGGGGAGCTCATAAGCAACAGACATTTATTTCACACAGTTCTGGGGGCTGGAAATTCTGGGACTGGTGTGCCAGCATGGTCAGTTGATAGCCTCTTCTGGGTTGCAGATTTTCCATTGTATTCTCAAAAAGTAGAAGGGTAAGGGTGCTCTCTCGGGTCTATTTTATAAGGCATCAATCTCATTCATGAGAGCTCTGCCATCATGATTTATCACCTCAAAGGCTCCTTCTCCAAATATCATTACGATGGGCATGAACTTTGGTGGGACACAAACTTTATAGTACGGGTCAAGCACCAGGATCAGACAGTGAAATTGCTGAGAGGAAGCCCAGTCTGTAATACAGTATTTAGAGGGGAACTGGTCTTGGCAAGAAGTCAATATACTAGCAAAGAGGTCCAGCCTAAAGAAGAAAAATGTCAAGATAAATGATTGTATATAGATAATAGTTAATTATAGCAACAACGACACTTAAAAAATAACAGTGAGCCGAAACCAGTTTGGCTCAGTGGAGAGAGCGTCGGCCTGCCCACGGAAAGGTCCCAGGTTTGATTCTGATCAAGGGCGTGTATCCTGGTTGTGGGCACATCCCCTGTAGGGGGCGTGCAGGAGGCGGATGGTAGATGTCTCTCTCTCATCGATGTTTCTAACTATCCCTCTCCCTTCCTCTCTGTAAGAAATCAATAAAATTAAAAAAAAAATAACAGTGACAGCAGTAGTAATCAACAATTTTCTGGTGTGTGCTAAATGCCAGGCATATATATAAAATCTCATTCCATGTATTTATTCTTCTAACCCTCACTAATTTATAGAGTAGGTGTTCTTATAATTCCCATTTTACAGAGGAGGATATTGGGTCATCAACCCACAAAGTAGATGATACTTTCCAGTCAAATGGCATAAGGGAATCCTGTCCACAAATAGTACCTGGGCAAAGGCTATCTTAGGAAACCTCCAGACCTATAAGGATCTGAGAATTAGACAAGTTGCTGGAAAATGGCTTATTATACAAGGGTCTTTAAATGGGCCTGAGCCACCAGCCTATGAATTTAAGCCACAACTACCCAGTGGTGTTTCTGCCATTTGGCCTGAGATTGCTAGTACTTTCTTACTTGGGCTCTGTTTCTGCCTATTCTATCCCAGCTCTGAGACCCCTGCCCTGATTCCTGCCTCCACTTCTGCATTGGTCTTAACACTTGGTATCCACCAGTGGCCTTTGACGTGGCACTGCCCTTGATTTTTGTCCTGGTGGACTGTCTCTAGCAGGAAGTTCTGGTTTCCATTCCAATCCCCAAACTCAGTCTTGTGGCATCCAACACTGTCCTCACCCAATAGTCCTCATAGGCCAATGATAGGGCTCCTTTTTCACCATTCCCCTAAGTGAGGATAGGGTGAGATATGGGTAGGCACAGACATGAAAAAATATCTGATCTGTGTTTGGAAGGCAGTGAGTTTAGCTGGAGCAGAGTTCCTTGAGGAAACACTGGAAGACAAGTCTGGTACAGTTTGTTGAGATCAAGATGGGAAGGGCCTTTAACCTTTAAATACTTGCAATGTAGCATCTCTAACAATCTGATTTAATGTGAAAATCATACTACTGCAATGTGTCTTAGACGCTCCAACTCTGGGCTATATTTGCAAAATTAAAGTCACACATGGGCTCTATATTAAGTATATTTTTATTTCTAGTTTCAAGGAATATATACAACCTCAGGATGCCTTAAACTAATGTTTCTTCAGGGGTCGTTCATCAAGCTTAGATATATAAAATGAAAATTCCTAGGTGATGTCCTGGATCTACTAGGTCAAAAACTCTTTGGGTTAGGAGTTAGTAGATTTTTAATTCACATCTCAGGTGATTATTGTGCACACCACGTTTTTAATAAGAGGACGACCGATAAAAGTACAGCCACACAATCAGACTTCAAAGAAAACTCTTAAGAACTTTTGTGAAATAATATGATTTTAGCGATAGTTTTGTGTCCTTAGCAATATTGTTACTTATCTTAGTATCTCACCATTACGACTCCGCTTTTTTATTCTCAGTCCCAACCTCTTTAGCTCTTACCACCGGCATTCTCGACTTTCCTACTTCTCTGATTTTTTTTGCTTACTTGTGGTTTCTACTATCTGATGGCTTATGCTTCCTGCTCTTTCTCTGGACTTTTGTCTGCTTTGCCTTTCCTCTCAACTGCTGATGTTGTCATTGTCCAAGCAGAATTTGATGGACAAGGTCTTAAATCAGAGGTTCATAGATTCTCTGAAGGAGATAGGGCTCCTAGTTTTTATTTTCTCTCCTCATGAATAATTTAATACCCGTGGGATTATAGAAGAAATAAAACTACGATTTATACTTCCCAAGTTATGTAATTAAAATCACATCTTCTATCATGTTCCCCCATCTCCCTGTAATGCTACACATGCCCTGCATGTAAACTCTCCAAGAGAGACAACATGAATTATTTAGTTTCTTACTTTCCCAAGTAGCACGGCCCTGCTGGCAGAGGCGCCATGCCATTTCACAGGTCCCTGGCCAGCCTTGAGTCAGGCACCCATCCCTGGTGCTAGAGTAGAAAGGTCACACGGTCAGCTTTTCTTAAAATCATCAGCCCCAAACTATGGACTAGTGAAGAACTTAAAATATAAACATATCTCTCAAATATGTGGCCACATTCATGTTTGGTGATTTAGAGCTTTTGGGATAGACTAGTGCAGTGGTCGGCAAACCGTGGCTCGCGATCCACATGTGGCTCGTGAGCTGCAGTTTGCCGACCACGGGACTAGGGTATTGGCTTTGCTTTAAGGGTATTGTGAAAATATAGTCTAGTACATCATCAACTTGCTTCAGTATTTGGATTCACTTGGGCATGACTCTGGACACACACGTTGCTCGTAGTTGGCTACCTCAGTGGGTATTTGTCACTACGGACTTCCAGTAACAATGTTAAGATAGGGATGAGCATATTCCAAGAATCACACACTACTACTTGTGTATTTCAGAGAGACCGGATGAGCAATAAAGATTCATGAAACTGCCGAGACCGGTTTGGCTCAGTGGATAGAGCGTTGGCCTGCAGACTGAAAGGTCCCCGGTTCGGTTCCAGTCGGGGGCATGTACCTTGGTTGCGGGCACATCTCCAGTGTGGGGTGTGCAGGAGGCGGTTGATCAGTGTCTCTCTCTCATCGATGTTTCTGACTTTCTATCCCTCTCCCTTCCTCTCTGTGAAAAATCAATAAAATGTATATTTAAAAAAAAAGATTCATGAAACTATGTTTCAAGTGTTCACTAAAAATAAGACAATGAAGGTCTTTGAGGGATTCCATAGATATATAAAAAAAATCACAGGCCTATAGCTTCTTCAGACCAGAGAATCAATTATTTGTCAGGTTCCTTGAGAAACCATGCATTATTAACTCTCGCAGGCGTATCCATTGATTATGATGGGCTGTACTTATAAAAAAAGTCCAGAAGCCTGGATCGGTAGGCACCTGTTTGCTCACCGTGGCTATGACACGCTGGTGCCCCGCACAGGGGGGAATGTGGGAAAAACCATTCAACACATGTCATGATGGTCATATTACAGGGAAATGTAAATGGATCATCATTTTCCTGAAGACTAGCTATTAAACATATTACATGGAGCATAAAACTCCTATTTCCAAAAGTATTGCTCTTGGCAGAGAGGAGATTCACAGTTTATATTCTGTAAAGTCTTTTCTACGGACACAACTGTGAATATTTACGATGTACAGGGAGTTCCCAACTATCCACGCAAATACTTATCAAGAGTCTATTACGTGCTAGCCATGATGTGCCAGCCACGGACAAGATAAAGTCCCTCTCCCATGGCGCTTACTTCCCGGTGGAGGACAGCAGAGACAGACCTGATGATTTCAGATAGTAGTGGCGAGTGGCGCGAAGCAAATAAATTAAGAGTAATGGGCAAAGGAGTAAGCGGATGGGTAGCGGGGAAGTACTTTTACTAGAATGGCCAGGAAATGGTGCTCATAGGAGATAAAAATTGAACTGAGATCTGCATGAAGAGCGGCAGAAGCACCTGTTTAACGCCGGTGAAAGTGCATATTAACAATACTTTGGCATAACCTATGCAGGCATAACCAGTTGAAGGCACACGTGTCCTGTGATTTTCTCACCTAGAGATATACACGCAACAGAACTGCCAGCATGTCAGGGCCAAGAGTTACGTGGAATACTTATGTGTCTACTTATGTGGCTCACATCTGTGCCAGCTGCACCAGGCTCGATGCTGAGAGGATGGAGTTGGTATGTGCTGTGCAACATCTCTGACTGCTATTAATTGGCTAAAAAATGTATGGCTCCAAACACCTACAGTGTTTCACAGTTTCATCACCTCAAACTGCAAACAAGCCACATGTCCACACACAATAGGATGATTAAATAAACTGTATTCCTTCTACGATGGAATTGATTCCAGCCATGAAAATGAGTTACATCTACATACTCATTATGAATGAATCTCCCAGACGCAATATTAAATGAAAGAGGCCAGACACAGAATACGGTGTGTAATTCCATTTGTCTGAAACTCAGAAAGGAGGCAAAGTGAAAGGCAAAGGCTTAGGGGAGGTAAGCCTGGGAGGTAAATCTGAAAACGGGCCAGGAGGTGATCACTGTGGGGGTGAAGAGGGTAGTGTCTCTACGGGGGGGTGGTTCGTACTCCGGAAGTGGCCAGGTGGGAAGCTTTTAGGATACTGACAGTGTCTAATGCTGATTATATTTAGATGGATCTTCCCTTTGTGCTACTTTATTGAACTCTAAATTGTTATTTTGCGCATATAACTGTTATATTTCATAAAAAAAGTTAAGAAAAGCACAACCCATACATAATTTGAGCACTACTTGTGCAATAGAATGAGAAAAAAGACAAAGCTTACGTTTTAGGACATAAAAAGTAAAGAAAAACATACATGAAGATAAAAATTATTAATATTTTTTGTGCTTATAATGTTTAAGTTATTAAACATGATTTGCATCTGCAATAGAAACATTTTTTATTAATTTTTATTTGCTACCTCACTGCTGTTTATCTATGAAAGATGCTAATGAGGGATTTATTCTTACCTTCAACCAGATCAGAAGGCATTCTAGCTATGAGTTTGCAATAGGAATGGAAAAAATATTTTATATTTCATGTAACACCCTTTATGCTGAGAATGCCTTATGGCATTTTACAGAGTAAACGTGAGTAATGAATAACAAATAACAAGTTTTGCCATTGTTATGCATTTAAAACTCTATACATATCAAATATGGAACTGTGGGCCAGAATGCAAGAATTTTGCTATTATTAATATTTATTTCCGAGCCTACTAGGAGGGCATGTATAATGAAATACCATCTATAATAATAAAAGCGTAACATGCAAATCGGCTGAATGGCCGAACAGCAGAACGACCATCTGGACAACCAGGCTATGACACGCACTGGCCCAGGCCAGCCAAGGCGAGCAAGTGGGATGCGATTGGTTGGGGGGCCTGTCATTGCCCCATGATCGCCCCACAGAAGAAGGCTCAGGCCACTGGCTAGCAGGGCAATCAATTGGGGTGCTCCACAATTGCCCCAAAGAGGGAGGCCCAAGGCACCCTCTGCAGGGGGGTCAATGGGGGAAGATGGGCCTCTGTGGAACCAGGGAACGGGGTGGAGGGGGAAAGCAGCAGGGGCGGGGGTGGGGATGCAAATGTGGGCAGCGCCAGGCCAAGGTGGGTGTGGGCAGGGGCCAGGCCGTGAGGCAGCTGGGGCGGCAAGGGCCCTGAGAGCCAGGGCCGGGGCTGCAAAGGCCTACCCTGGCACGGATTTCGTGCATCGGGCCTCTAGTGTTGCAATAATAAAGGTCAACAGTCATTAAAAAAGTTTGCCTGCCTATGTATCTACTTTGTAGACACTCACATTTGTGCTTACCATTGTGCTGCTCACTACTACTGTTAGGACAGTGGTTCTCAACCTTCCTAATGTCGGGACCCTTTAATACAGTTCCTCATGTTGTGGTAACCCCCAACCATAAAATTATTTTCTTTGCTACTTCCTAACAGTAATTTTGCTATTGTTGTGAATCGTAATGTAAATATCTGTGTTTTCTGATGGTCTTAGGCGACCCCTGTGATGTGATCAATGGATCCCCCAAAGGGGTCATGACCCACAGGTTGAGAACCGCTGTGTTAGGAGCTGGGCTGTGTTGTATACAACATTACAGACACCTGCCGATTCCTCGGTAACTCAATGCCCAATCTGCCATTTGGCCGTGTCGCCACCAAGGAAAACCTCGCATGCTTTTTCTTGGCTGTCATTTCTTTATTCCTGTGTGTGTGTGTGTGTGTGTGCGCGCGCGTGCATGCACACACTGGACTATGTCTTCACACACACAAAAGGTACCGTATCTATCTGCTACAAAATTTATCACCCACAGTGATACAATCTATTGCTAGCTCTTAGTCACACTTGGTGTATTTCAGGCATGAAGGTAAACTTGGGGCTTAAGGTTGCTAAGACAGGAGGGAAGTACACAGCGTTAGGAACCCAGGGCCCCTCCGGCAGAAGAGATGGAGGTGACACCAAAGTCATTGTGAGAAAAACCTACGGAGGCAGCCTTCCTGGTCCCGTGTAAGGCCAGTGCCAGAGGAGGCATCAAAGCTTCCCCGGGAAAAGATTCTGAAATGAAATGACTACCAAAGGGAGAAAGACTGAAAAACCACAGGATGTGCTTGGGCAACAAGATAGGTGGTTAAAGAACAGTGATTTTTCCAGGCTCTGCGAGGCACTAGATACCAGCACCTATCCGTACCTATCTACAGATGGCAGGCTTGGTGAGTGATGGTACCAACTGCAGTGCCAGGAAGCCAGGCCAGAGAAGGATGGTCCTCTCTCCAAGAAGAACTAGTGAGGCTGGGCCAGGAGCCTCCACCACAGAGGTGGCCCAGCCCGGCACTCTTTCTCTGGGATGGACCAGCAAAGAAAGATGCACGCCCTTAGAGAAGGGGCAACACACACACACACAGAGAGAGAGAGAGAGAAAGAGAGAGAGAGAGAGAGTTTCTTCAGCCTGTCTCAGGCAGGGCCTTCTCCCAGGCTGCTGAAGGGGTGACACGGGATTCCTGGAACAGCAGCAGGAACATCACCTCGAAACTTGCTAGAAATGCATGTCCTTAGGTCCTGCTCTGGACCTCTTTCCTCCAAGTTTCTGAGAGTGGGGACCAGCCTTTTGCATTTTAAACCGTTTTTTAAAAAATATATTTTATTGATTTTTTACAGAGAGGAAGGGAGAGGGATAGAAAGTCAGAAACATCGATGAGAGAGACATCGATCAGCTGCCTCCTGCATACCTCCCACTGGAGATGTGCCCGCAACCAAGGTACATGCCCTTGACCGGAATCGAACCTGGGACCTTTCAGTCCAAAGGCCGACGCTCTATCCACTGAGCCAAACCGGTCTCGGCCAGCCTTTTGCATTTTAACAGGTCCTCCAGGTCCTTGCGATGCACTAAAGGCTGAGAACCATGATCCCAGAGCAGCCCACTTCCTGTAGAGGGGGTAAGATCCTCCAACATCAAGGCTCTCCCAACAGGGGGAGCATCACCAGGAGTGGCCCTGGCAGTCACTACAGGGGGTGACCCTGAGGTCTAGCACCAGCTACAGGATCCGCAGGTAGTGAGGGCACCAGTGGCCCAGGTGCTATGGTGGCAAAAGCAGGGTCCTGTGGACTCTGGGGAAAGCCAGCCGTCCTCCTGCGGGGTGTCTCCCAGCCTCTGCACGTTCCACGGGATCTGAGAGCAGGTCAGCTGGAGCCGGACTCCGGAAAGCCATCTGGGGCGCTGATGAACCCTCAGAGGAGGGGGTCCAGGAGGAGGGGAGACCCAGCACTTTCTCATCCGCGCTGAGGGCTTCAGTGTCAGGGGGTGCAGCTCGGGGGGCTGCCTTTTACACCCACAAGGAGGCTCTTTCTCTATTCATTTCCATTTCCAGGCAGTTTGCTTAACATGTGAGAAGCTGAGAGGCTTTTGACTGATTGCTGAGCCTCAACATCCTGATTTAGGGCGCTCCTGACTCCACACTGGCAGGGAGCAGGCGGCCTTCGCTCTGGAGGAGGTTCGGGAGGAAGGAGCCGCGGGGCGGGTCTGACAGAGCCAGCGCTCAGCGGGAAGGGGCTGCCCTCCTTCTCTCGGGAAAATGGGATTAATGTCCATCTCGTCCTCAGGAAGAAGCACAGGACTCACCACAAGAAAGCCGAAACCGGTTTGGCTCAGTGGATAGAGCTTCGGCCTGCGGACTGAAAGGTCCTGGGTTCGATTCCGGTCCTGGTTGTGGGCACATTCCCAGGAGGGGGTGTGCAGGAGGCGGCTGATCGATGTCTATCTCTCATCGATGTTTCTAACTCTCTATTCCTCTCTGTAAAAAATCAATAAAATATATTTTAAAAAAAAGATCATAGGACCTCTATCTCTTCTATGGCTTATGTTATAAAATTTAATGTTTTATCTGTGTTTTTAAATATATATATATATTTATTGACTTAAAAGAGGAAGGGGGAGAGAGAAAGAGAGAGAGAGAGACATCAGTGATGAGAATAATTGATCAGCTGCCTCCTGCACTCCGCCTTCTGGGGATCAAGCTTGTAACTCTGGGCATGTGCCCTGACCTGAAATCGAATTGTGACCTCCTGGTCCATAGATGGATGCTCAACCACTGGCCCACCCTGGCTGAACTAAGACTTAACATTTTTAAAAATGTGCAACAGTATGAGGACATTATTAAGATGTAGTACAGTGGTTCTCAACCTTCCTAATGCCGTGACCCTTTAAGACAGCTCCTCATGTGGTGGTGACCCCCAACCAAAAAATTACTTCCGTTGCTACTTCATAACTGTAATTTTGCTGTTATGAACTGTAATGTAAATATCTAATATGCAGGATGTATTTTCATTGTTACAAATTGAACATAAATAAAGCACAGTGGTTAATCACAAAAACAATATGTAATTATATATTGTGAAATATTTATTTCTAATTACAAATGAAATTTTGTTTTGAATCATGGTGTAGCATGGGTAATAGTCTTAATATAACAACAGTAAACTACATTGCTACACTTTGCTACACCGAGGAGCGGTGTGTTGGTTCCTAAGACCATGGGAAATATGTGTTTCCCGATGGTCTTAGGTGACCCCTGTGAAAGGGTCGTTCGACCCCCAAAGGGGTCTCGACCCACAGGTTGAGAACCGCTGATCTAGTAGGAAATGGTGAAAAGTTGAGACCGGAGAAGATTGAGGGAACTAAATATATTTATGCAAAGGCTCCTTTGCCTTGTGATTTCTTTCTCCTTTAAGGAAGATTGAAAAAAAAAATTAATTCTCGTGCCTTAATTATAAGCCATGTCCGATGTTAACGAAAATGTTGTTATTGCTAAGCTCAGCATCTTAAATATTTTTCTTATATTTGACATCCTCATTAATTTCTCTCATGTCCGCCTCCTCCCACTGAAGGATACATCACATCATTTCCATATGAAAGGGCTGCAGACATCCATAGACTTTTCTGCAAAGTTTTTGAAACGGTGGAAACAGCCATTCTCATAAATCCTTGGTGCTTAAATGGCCATGAGCTGTAGAAATCGTACTTTAATGGTTTTTAGCATATAAATGAGTGCAGAATTTGTTGGAAGCAAGTTATTGCTACACTGGCACTTCCTCGTGGGATTCTCTGACTACATATTATTGGCTGTATTTATGGTATGGAATACTTTAATAGTATATTTCTTTATCAAGTCAAAATCTTGATAGTCTCACAAGTAGTAATATTAACTTTTTTTTTTTTTTTTTTACAGAATCATCAACACATAGCAGATCACTATGGATAATCGACATTTGAAATGTGATGGGTCCCAAACCTAGCTACCTTCAGAATAATGTGAGAAGCTGTCGTACACGCATGCAAGGGCATTTAAGGGTTATAAATTACACGACCGTAACCTACTTATAAGCTGTGCGGATTTCAAATATTCCTCAGTAGATGTGCAAAGTATATCACACCTGGGCAGAAATAAATGTTGTTAAGGGACATTTCTGTTAGGGAAATCTAGTTATATTCACTCGGGGGGCTAAGTATCTATACGCATAGTAGCTAGTGGTATTCTTTTTCACCCTTGTGAAGGTGATAAGAGGAATTTTTGGAGATGTATTCAACCCATAATCGATAGTGGCAGCTATTTGCAACTTGCTAAACATATGTATGCATCTCAATGCAAAAAGATTCTGCTTTTAGTCTTCAGATTCTTCTCCCTTTGCAAGTTGAATTAGCCCGTCTCCCATAGTATGGAGGGAACATGTTGGTTCTGTTCTCTCTGCCTCTAAGATGTTTGCTTCTTGAGAAGGTTCCTGATGACCTGGCCTCAGCTTTCGCTTTCAGTCACATCTCTGGAGGCCTGAATGTCTAGCAGAGGGCAAAAATGGGAAGTGTTGCTCCTTTTTCATGTAGTCTCGAAATTGTTGGTCATGATTATATTTTGCCACTTCCTGCTTGGTGTGCCAAAATAAAAAAGTCTCTCTCCTGCACTGGTCACAATCCCCAAAGTGATTATGATGGTTTTCAAGCATGGCTGTGAGTCCTTTGCCACCTCTCCCATCGAGAGGTGGACTCTCCTGGTGACTCTCCTCTCCTGGATATGGACAGGCCTCCGTGACTCACTTCCACGGAATAGAATGTGGGAGGGTGATGCTATGTGAATAACGAGGCTGGGTTAGAAGGCCTGACCCCCTGCCTTGCCTCTTACTTTGAAATCCAGCACCATGTTTTTGAGGAAACCAAGGCCACAGAGAGATCTCGCTGACAGCTCCTACTGAGGTCCCAGCAGCAGTCAGCAGCAGCCACAGACACAGAGTGCGGGAGAGGCTGGAGCGCCAGTGACTAGCCGGGTCCAGTCCGCCTTTAGGGTCCTGAGAGAGAAAAACGATCACAGAAGTCTGTTCGGGGCTGTGATCTGGCAAGAGATAACCAGAACAGCTCTGATGGCCCCTGGGTAAAACCGAAGTTGGTGCGAGGCATCTGATCCTTTAACTTTTTGAAGCCTATATCTTTTTCTTCTCTGAGGTCTATAAAGCAAAGTGCTGGCTCACAATGTTTTTTAGAGAAAGTGGGCCTGAAAGAGAATTAGGGACCTGAGAAAGCAACAGACTGGCACCATTTTCCTTCCATATAAAAAGAAGTGACGGACGGCCCTAGCTGGTTTGGCTCAATGGAGCATTGGCCTATGGACCAAAGGGTTCTGGGTTTGATTCCAGCATGTGTCTTGGTTACAGGCTCCTCCCCAGCATGGGCCAGGGGCATGTACAGGAGGTAACCAATTGATGTTTCTCTCACATCGATGTTTCTCTCTGTCTTTCTCTCTCTCTTCCACTCTCTCTAAAAAAAAAAAATCAGTGGAAAAATATCTCCAGATGGGGATTAATAGGAAGGAAGGAAGGAAGGAAGGAAGGA
>JAAGEH010000297.1:12854974-12867786 GCA_011751065.1 Lasiurus cinereus | reverse complement strand
AAGGAAGGAAGGAAGGAAGGAAGGAAGGAAGGAAGGAAGGAAGGAAGAGGCTATGGAGCCTTTTATCACCTGGGGAAAATGAGTCTCCATGTGAGGCAGAACTTGGACAAGGTCCCACAGCTGGACCAGGTGAGTCTGAGATTCACACCCAGATCTGAAAACCCAAAGACCTTCTGCCTCTCAGCCTCCAGAACTGTCATTGCTTACGTTTCTGGCCTCTCAGACAAGGTGTGCCAAGCCTCTTGCTTAGAGCCCTCTCTGAAAGGGAGCCTGGGAGCCTGACCCAATGCAGGAGGAAAGGGACTAGAGTCCCATCCCCTCACCCAACTTCCAACCCCATCAGAGAGAAAACCCCAAAGCTTGGCCTCACAGACCATTGCTGATTCCTAGACCGAGAAGCCCCTTAGTATCCTGCCCACATCCCCGACTCCCAGCATCTTCTGAGGGAGGACCTCCGCTCCTGCACCCAGGCTGAGCTGTGGCCTCTGAGGAAAGGTGGTCTGTGCCATCTCATTGATGGCTTTGGGAGGAAGAGCAGGACTGGACTCCCAGATACCACCAGGTTTCCTAGACCAGGCCAGGCAGTGAGTGCTGGCCACTCGGGGAGTCCTAGTCAGACCTCTGGTTGCTCTGAGGCTGGCCTGGCTTAGAGCACTAAAAAGTGCCCTAGTGTACCCAGTGTGCTGAAGGTCATGCCCAGAAAGGCATAGCCTATAGCAGAGGGGCAGGAGGCCTGGGAACGAATACCGTTAGAATCAGCTGGTTATTCAATAGCAGGAAAGGAATAAAGAGAAATCTAGATAATATAGGCATGCCATTTATACAGCTTTGCCAGAAAGCTACAGTTTAACTTGGTAGGTCTGGTCGAATAATCAAATCAATATCTCCCATCCTCCTAATCTGTCACCAATGGATTTCATGCACTCCACTTACGTCTCCCTCTTTGATGGAATTTTATAAAGCAAAGTGAAAAGCCATCATTTTTTGGAGCATTGTCTTAATTCGTTGAGATTCTGCTTCCCGACAATTGTGGACAGTTTGGCTCAAATACACTCACAAAACTTCTTACAGATTTGACTGCTTCCTTATGCTAACATCATAAAACCTCAGGTCATATTTTCAGAACTGGGGTAAGGGGCATGGGACTTTACAACTCGAGAATGTAACTCCACAAAAATAAAGTCATTTTCCATAAATAAATAAGTAAATAGATAGATAGATAGATAGATAGATAGATAGATGTGACTTGGGAGCTGCAGGGAACTCAGGGGAAATGGTGATGGAAGGAGAGTTGATTCCTGGGCTGTGGGCATTGGCCTCAGTAGGTAGTCATTCACCCTCTTTTTAAACCACTCCAATCCAGCCCTCACTATGGCTGGGATAATCTTTCTAAGGCATTCATCTCATCACTCACCTACTTAAAAGCCTTCAGTACTCCCTAATGCATTGTCTTCAGAATAAAAGCCAAGTTCCTTCGGTGACACACAAGGATCTCTATGAACCCTGCCTCCTACACTCTGTTCCAATTATTCCCATCAAGACTGCACCTTCTCCCCACACAATCCACACTTCCTCATCCTTCTCCTTGCAGCACTTTCCCCTTTCTCTCCATAGTTGATTCCTACCCACTTTTTAAGCCAACACCTTCAGGGTTGGGGTCTGCACTGTTGGTGGTATTACATACATGTACTGGGTCTTCTCCAGGCCCCCGTAGTTATTGCCAACATAGGACTTTCTGCCAGGAATTGTCCTGGTCCATCTCCTCATTCAGCTGCAAACTCTTGAAGCCAGGGCTTGTGTCTTCTGATCTGTCAGAGCTCATCTGTCCAGTAAGCAGCCCATGGACAGCACTCATGTATTCATCTGAATGAGTGAATTACAGTGGGGGTGGGGTGGCATAGAATGGCAAACTATTGTCAGTCCTAACAACGAGGAGGAAAGTATTATTGTGATATTTAACACTTGCAGTCTAACTACTTAAAGGTTTTGGATAAAGTGGAACACATGGGGTCTAAGCTGTGAAATTGCCTTTGGGTGAACTCTAGATAGAAATAAGATGAGGAAATCAAACAATTGCAAAATACAATTCTATTAGTAAACCCCAAGCCACAGGATCCTGGAGTTTCATTGTTTTGCTGCTCTCTCTTTGGATTGTGTCAGTGTGGGTGGACCTTCACAGGGAGGAAAAATATTAAGGAAGGACACATTAACTTTTTAATAACCAGTCTTTGATCTCACATTGCCTTCGATTCTGCATGAATGTGACCACAAGCTCCATTTCATCTTCAGTGACCTCTCTTTAAGCAAAGAAAAACTGTTAAAGAATTTTAATTGCTGGAGTAAAACTGTCATATTTGCAAAGTAGATGAGTCCCTCTGACAATGAGGAGAGAGAGAACTACTTAGCCAGATACCTGGAGAAGAGTGACCATGGGGAGACAAAGAAACATCCCACATATGAAAGAAAAGCAGGCATCACCAGAAAAGGAAGTAAACGAAATGGAGGCAAACAACCTGTCAGAGAAAGAATTCAGAGAAATGGTCATAAGGTGGCTGAAAAGAATGGAAGACAAATTCTACATTATGAGTAAGAACCAAGAGGAAATGAAGAAGAACCAAGAAAAAATGAAAAATGACACTGCTGCTGTAAAGAACTCAATAGAAAGCATCAAGAGTAGACCAGAAGAAGCAAAGAACCACATCAGTGAGCTAGAAGACAAGGTAGGAAAAAATACCCAAGAAGAGCAGCTTCTAGAAAAAAAATTAAAAAGCAGGAGGAGAGCCTAAGAGAACTTTGGGATAACAAAAAACAAAACAACATCTGCATAATAGGGGTGCCAGAAGGAGAGGAAACTGAGCAAGGAATAAAAAACCTGTTTGAAGAAATAATGACAGAAAACTTCCTTGATATAGGGAAGAAAAAACTCACACAAATCCAAGAAGCTCACAGAGTCCCAAGCAAAATGAATCCCAAAAGACTGATGCCAAGGCACATTATAATTAAATTGGCAAACACCAATGACAACATAAGACTCTTAAAAGCAGCCAGAGAGAGACAGAAAGTTACCTACAAAGGAACCCCATTGGACTAGCAACTGATTTCTCAATAGAAATTCATTAGGCCAGAAGGGAATGGAATGAAATATACAAAGTCATGCAAAGGAAGGGTTCCAATCTAAGAATACTGTACCCAGCAAGGCCATCAATCAAAATTGAAGGTGAAATCAGGAGCTTCTCAAACAAAAAGGACTAAGGGAATTTATTACCACCAAACCAGCAATGCAAGAAATGCTAAAAGGTCTGCTGTAAAAAAAAAAAACAACAACAAAAGAAATAGGAAACAAAGAAGGAACACAGGGGTAAATAATAAAAATGGTGACAAATAAGTACCTATCAATAATAACGTTAAATGTAAATGGATTAAATGCCCCCATCAAAAGACATAGGGTAATGGATTGGATAAGAAAACAGGACCCATATATCTGCTGTCTACAAGAAACAGACCTCAGAAAAAACAACACACACCAACTGAAGGTGAAGAGATGGAAAAAGGTTTTACAGGCAAATGGAAATGAAAAGAAAAAGCTGGGGTAGCAATATTTATATCTGACAAATTAGATCTCAAAGTGAAGGACATAAACAAGAGATAAGGAAGGCTATTTTATAATATTAAAAGGAGCAACCCAACAAGAAGAAATAACTCTGGTAAACATATATGCACCCAATATAGGAGCACCCAAATACATAAAAACTCCTGGAGAATATCAAGGGAGAGACTGACAGTAATACAATCATAGTAGGAGACTTTAATACCCCACTATCACCATTGGACAAGTCCTCTAAACAAAATATCAGCAAAGAGAGATCAATCCTAAATGACTCACTAGATCAGATGGAATTAATTGATCTCTTCAGAACATTTCACCCCAAAGCCACAGAATATACATTCTTCTCAAGTGCACATTGGTCATTTTCAAAGATAGACCATATGTTGGGTCATAGGCAAAGTCTCATCAAATTCAAAGAAGATAGAAATCATATCAAGCATCTTCTCAGATCACAGTGGCATAAAACTGGAAATCAACTACAACAAAAACAATCCATAGAAATCAAACTCATGGATACTAAACAGCATGTTATTAAACAATGACTGGGTCACCAGAGAGATCAAAGAAGAAATAAAAAACATCATGGCAACAAATGATAAAGAAAACATAACAATCCAAAATCTATAGGACACAGTGAAAGAAGTCTTGAGAAGCAAGTTCATAGCTCTACAAGCCTACTGCAAAAAATAAGAAACAATGGTAATAAATTATCTAGCCTTCACAGAGTTAGGAAGAGATCAACAAGAAAATCCCAGTGTAAGCAGAAGGAAGGAAATAATAAAGATCAGAGCAGAGATAAATGACATAGAGACTAAATAAATAAATAAATAAATAAATCAACAAAACCAAGAGCTGGTTCTTTGAAAGGATAAACAAGATTGATGAACCTCTACCCAGGCTCACCAAGAAGCAAAGTGAAAAGACCCAAATAAACAAAATCAGAAATAAAAGAGGTGAAATAACAACAGACCCCACAGAAATACAAAGAATTGTTAAAAATACTATGAACAACGCTATTCCAAGAAATTGGACAACCTGGAGGAAATGGACCTATTTCTAAAAAATGCAACGTTTCAGAACTCAATCAGGAAGAATCTAAACATCTCAATAGGCCAATAACTATGGAAGAAATTGAAGCAGTCATCAAAAAGCTTCCAGCAAACAAAAGCTTGGGCCAGACAGCTTCACAGGGGAGTTTTATCAAACACTCAAGGAAGAACTAAAACCTATCTTCTTTAGACTATTGCAAAAACTCAAGAGGAAGGAAAACTTCCAAGCTCATTCTATGAAGCCAGCATCACCTTAATACAAAAACCAGATAAAGACCACACAATGAAAGAGAATTACAGGCCAACATCCCTCATGAACATAGATGCCAAAATCCTCAACAAAATTCTAGCAAATCAGATCCAGCAGTACATCAGAAAGATCTTACACCATGACCAAGTAGGAGTTATCCCAGGAATGCAAGGATGATACAATACCACAATCAATAAATGTGATACATCACATAGACAAACTGAAAGATAAAAATCACATAGTCATATCAATTGATGCAGGGAAAGCGTTTGACAAAATCCAACACCCCTTTTTGATAAAAACTCTCAGCAAAGTGGGAATAGAAAGATCATACCTCAACATCATAAAAGCCATACATGATAAATGCACAGCTAACATCATACTCACTGGGCAAAAACTAAAACCATTTCCCCTAAGAATGGGAACAAGACAGGGACATCCACTATCACCACTTGTGTTCGACATAGTACTGGAAGTATTAGCCATTGCAATTAGACAACAAGAAGAAATAAAAGGCATACAAATTGGAAAAGAAGACATAAAGCTGTCCTTATTTGCAGATGACATGATATTGTACATAAAAAAACCTGAAAGACTCCATCAAAAAACTAATAGACTTAATAAATGAATTTGGTAATGTAGCAGGATACAAAATTAACGCCAAGAAATCTATGGCATTTCTATATATCAATAGTGAACTTACAGAAAGAGAGACTAAAAAAGCAATCCCACTTACTATTGCACTAAAAAAAATTAAGATAACTAGGAATAAACTTAAGTAAAGTGGTAAAAGACGTAAATGCAAAAAATTACAGGACACTGAAAAAAGAGACAGAGGAAGATATAAACAGATGAAAGAACAGACTGTGTTCATGGATTGGTAGAATCAACATCATCAAAATGTCCATACTACCCAAAGCAATCTATAGAGTCAATACAATACTCATTAAAATACCAATAGCATATTTCACAGAACTAGAACAAACGCTCCAAAAATTTATATGGAATAAAAAAAGACCCCGAATTGCTGCAGCAATCCTGAGAAAGAAGAACAAAGTAGGTGGGATCTCAATACCAGATATTAAGCTATATTACAAAGCCAATGTTCTCAAAACAGCCTGGTACTGGCAGAAGAACAGACATATAGATCAATGGAATAGAATAAAGAACCCAGTAATCGACCCAAACCACTACGCCCAATTAATGTTCGACAAAGGAGGCATGAACATACAATAGAATCAAGACAGTCTCTTCAATAAATGGTGTTGGGAAAATTGGACAAATACATGCAAAAAAAAAATGAAACCAGACCACCAACTTACACCATACACAAAAATAAACTCAAAATGAATAAAGGACTTAAATGTAAGACGGGAAACCATAAAAAATACTAGAGGAATCCATAGGCAGCAAAATCTCATACATATGCTGAAGGAACTTCTTCACTGATACTGCTCCTAGGGCAATGGAAAATAAAGATAAAGTAAACAAATGGAACTACATCAAAATAAAAAGCTTTTGCACAGCAAAAGAAACCATCAACAAAACAACAAGAAAGCCCACTGTATGGGAAAACATATTTGCTAATGTTATCACTGATAAAGGTTTAATCTCTAATATTTACAGGGAACTTATACCACTCAACAAAGGAAGATAAACAATCCATTCAAGAAATGGGCAATGGACCTAAATAGAAATTTTTCAAAAGAAGACAGAAGGGAAGCCAAGAGACATAGGAAAACATGGTTAAAGTCACTAATTATCTGAGAGATGCAAATCAAAATGACAATTTGGTACCATTTCACACCTGTCAGAATCACTATCATCAACAAATCAATAAATGACAAACGTTGGTGAGGATGCAGAGAAAAAGGAACCCTTGTGCACTGCTGGTGGGAATGCAGACTGGTGCAGCCACTGTGGAGAACAGTATAGAGTTTCCTTAAAAAACTAAAAATGGAACTCCCATTTGACCCAGTAATACCACTTCTAGGAATATATATCCCATGAAGCTAGAAACATCAATCAGAAAGGATATGTGCACCCCTATATTCATAGAAGCACAATTTACCATAACTAAGATTTGGAAATAGCCTAAGTGCCCATCAGCAGATGAGTGCATTAAAAAACTGTGGTACATCTATACAAGGAATACTATGCTGCACTAAAAAAGGGAATTCCTACCATTTGCAACAACATGGATGGAACTGGAGAGCATTATGCTAAGTGAAATAAGCCAGTCAGAGAAAGATGAGTATCACATGATCTCATATAAAGAGCAACATAAACTTATGAACAAAAACAGTTCCCAGAGACAGAGAAACATCAATCAGACCATCAAACCTCAGAGGGAAGGTAAGGGAGGGTGGGGGTAAAGAGGAGAGATCAACCAAAGGAATTGTATGCATACATATGGGCCTAACCAATGGACATGGACAAAAGGAGGGGTAAGGGGGAGTAATGGGGGAATAAGGACACATATGTAACACCTTAATCAATAAAGAAATTTTAAAAAATTACAAGACAAACTTGATCCCAGTGACAAATACATTTGTTGTACCTGCAAGTTATTTTTCTTCTTTCATCTTCCATGTTATCTGGCACAGAACATATCTTTTGAAAGTGATATCAACTAACTTACTTTGTATCCTATACAATTTTGTGTTTGTGGGAAGTATGTGTGTGGGTGTATGGGTATATGTAAAAAATATGGGTAATTTTGTGGAATGATATGACCAGTGGTGTGCAAGAAATGCTCATATGGGCTTGTATGATCCAACTGCAAATTTCCAGGAGTCCTGCAAGTCACTTAGTAAACACAGTTAGATTGAAATTGACGGAAGTGGGAGTATTTACCTCACCGAAACCAGCAGGTGCTGCAGATTGTAGCTCTGCTCCCTCTGTACCCAGCTGGTTTTTAACACTTACTAGTTCATCACCTAAATACACTCCTGTTTCAATCAGTAGTATTTTTATGCTCAAAGTCTGCACAAATGATGTTCTCTATAACCTCATGAGCAATGAAAGATGCCCTAACTAGTGGAACCTATCAGATATGCAGGTAGTTGACGGAGGAACTAGACCATCTCCTTAGGCTATGTCCAAAGCTTGAACCATTCAAGCATAACAGACATATCACCCTGGTTTTGTGGCACAAATGCATGTTCTATATATTGTCAGTCTGGGGGGAGAGGGTGTATTCTGCTGAGATCATTGAAGAGGAAAGAGTCACCACGTGCCTATGATCTGCACAAGGTTCTGGTGGTAAATATGACAAACTCAGGCTCCTCTTCATGGAGCTCACAGTCAGACAGGGAAGACCAGCAGCAAAAACCATCTAAATCGTGTTGTGGTGTGAAAAAATTCAGCAGGAAGAGGAGGAAGAACGTGTGAAGCTTATAAAAGCTTAAGCTTCACATTGAAACTGAGACTCAGAACTGATAGACATTGAAATGGGGACTCAAACATTTTTTGTTCTCATAGACAAGATTTTTTAAAGAAAAGAATCTGGGGGAAAAATAGATACAGAGGCAAGGGAGCAGTGAACAGACTGTCATACTACAGCGGGAAGGCAGGAGAGTTTGTGGGGGTGTGGGGTATAAGAGATCAACCGAAGGACTTGTATGCATGTATATAAGCATAACCAACGGACACAAGACACTGGGGTGAGGGGGCAGGTGAAGGCATGTACTGGGGGGTAGGGAAGGCCAGGGGGAGGTCAATAGGGGGAAAAAAAGGAAACATATGTATTACTATTTGTAATACTTTAAACAATAAAAAATAAAGAAATAAAGCTTAAGCTTCAGGATACAAGCTCCATTCCCCCTGTACATGTCAAGAATCTCAGGTGAAGTGGTGTTTGTCATGTTTCAAAAACTAAAAGGAGCCAAAACAGGTTTGGCTCAGTGGATAGAGCATCGGCCTGTGGACTGAAAGGTCCTGGGTTCAATTCTGGTCAGGGGCATGTATCTTGGTTGGGGGCACATCCCCAGTGGGAGGTGTGCAGGAGGCGGCTGATTGATGTCTCTCTCATCGATGTTTTTGACTCTCTGTCCCTCTCCCTTTCTCTCTGTAAAAAATCAATAAAATATTTTTAAAAAAGGATTTGTATGCATGCATATAAGCATAACCAATGAACACAAGACACTGGGGGGTTGGAGTATGCCTGGGAGGGGGGGCAATGGGAAGATATGTATACATGTAACACAATAAAAAATATTTTTTTAAAAATAAATAAATAAAATAAGAAAAAATGTGGTGTATCATACCATCTCAAAAACAAACACCACACACACACACACACTAAAAGGACACCAAGGTGCTTAGACCAGTGAATGAGCAGAAATGGGCACACTGTGGAGCTGCAGAGTTAGGCAGGAACAAGCCCCTGGAGGACCTTTCAGAAGGGGTTAAAGACTTGAGCCTTTCTCCTCAGTATAACAGGAGGCACCGAAAGGATGCTGAGCTGAGAAATGCCACGTTTCCAAAGATTGCTCTGAACTGTTGTGTGGAGAACGCACTGTACTGGGGGCAGGCGCATAAAGCAGAATAAAAGACGGCCCTGTTGTGAATTGGAAGAGCAAGGTGTTTCTGGGAGAAAGCCAGTGGCTTTATTATTACGAGGCCACTTACACCGAATGTCCCTTTTAATGACCTGGAAGAAGTGATCAAAATAGTTTGTGGTAGGGAATTACCCGTAAAAGTGGGAAAAGATATGTTTGCACAGCTTTAGAAAAATTACAGCTGGTGTTAGAAATAAAACCTTATTAACGCTGAGCATCTGTGGACACACACGTAAAACGTCCAAGAGTCTGCCAGGTGGCAGGGCAGAGAGCATTGTCAACAAGGGCACATCTTGTGCAGTGCTGCTTGGATCTGGGAGCTCTGTGCTGGTTGTTTGGTTCAGCAAAGCCGCTGCCTCCAGGTGGCTACTGGTGTTTTTCAGTTCTACTTCTGAGAGAATAACCACTGACAATCTATTTAAAGGGCTTGCAGGAGGGTGGCCATTCGTGGTTAGAAACTGGGAACAGCCTGAGTCCTGCCACGACAGAATCAAGGAATCTACTAATACCATAAGCAACGGGAAGCCCTATAAATGAGATGCCATCACGAGGCTCCACAGGATGGAAAGTAAAAATAATTATTGACTCACCTAATTGGCCTCGGAAGCTTTATATAATGTTTGCCACTTCTTAACACAGATAAGGCCTGGGTGAGCGGTAAAACGCAAGAATTCAACGGTCAGGCCCCAAAAGTATGAATACTCAGCTTTCCTTCTGTCAATTTTAGAGCAAACTATCCAAATGACAAATGAAACTCGAATTGCGATGAAAAGGCATTAATTTAAGTTACATCCTGGGAGAGTAACTTAAATGGAAGATCAATTGCCTTCTGTTACATAAGTGTAAGTTGTACTGACTGTAAACTGACTGCTTCCTGTCTTAATCCCACTTATCAAATTACACGGAGCAGATGGTCGTTCTGAAGGCAGCCCGTTTCACTCCGCATCGACAACAAATAATCAACACCGCTAGTCTGGCATGTGGGGAAATTCATGTGTTGGTGACTCATCTTTAGGTTTGCAACTGCAGTTTATTAGTTTTAATTTGTCTGATTATTACATGTTACCAGGGGAGTAGGGTAATTGCCTTCATGAACAGTGTTCATCCTGTTCTCACCCCAACGAATGTTTTTAGTGTTGCTACATTTTCTTTTCCCCAAGTAGAGAGACCGAAACTATTGGAACTTAAAAAAATAGGTCATGTCTGAAGGTAAATAATAGAAACAGTTTGTGATGCTGATGGTTTATATTGGATAGGATGGGATGAGATGCTTGCTTAGAAATGTGTCTAGTCTTGCACAGTCATGTCATCTATAAGTGAACTGAGCTGGGTGAAAGATTTTTCAAATATGATGAATTAGCCTCTTTGAAAAAAATAGTTCCATTCAGGCTTTATAGACAGGAAACTACTAAGTATTGTTCGTCCATGGGTTGGTTGATTGGTTGGTTACGACATAGGCTGGTGCCTAAGAGTGTAACCCAGCAACTGAGGTTCTGTCCTGGTTCTGGGGCAGTGGAGGTACTTCTCAGGTAGTACTCAGTCTGGGTAAGGGGTGGGAAGGAACGAGGGAGGGAGAAATGCAGAGAGAGGGAGGAGGGAGGAGGCTGGGGAGAGAATTCCTAGATAACAGGCTGTAGCAGCAGCAGCAACTTTGGAGGACAAATGTTGGAGGAGAGAGAAGCCAGTTTAAATTCCACACTGCCGAGGCCTGCATAGTAGCAGACAGAAAGAGATATAGACAAAGCTATGAAAATAACATCAGAGCTAATAAACTACCCTGCATACAGGAGCCAAACAACATCAATGTAAACAGGGACCAGGAGGGCCCAATAAAACTGTGAAGAAGGCGCCAAGTAAGGTATTCATGTCTTTATTGCCACCAAGAACAACACCCCTCAAGTTATTGTGCCTTTTAAGATGCTATTGGAGCTAAAAGAAAAATGACCCTATAAAAACCCTGAGGTTGATTTGTGACTGCTAAGGTAGTGTGCTTAGAGTTTGAATTTCATGCAGTGAGAGAATTTTCTACAATGATTGTAAAAGCCCCCAAACCAGAAACTATTCCTTCTAGTGGAGGCAAGAAAGATAAAGGAAGAATATTTCAGAATCATACTTTAAAAGCATGTGTGACTAAGGTGTTTTTTTTGTTGTTGTTTTTTTTCAGTAAGTGTGGAGGGATTAAAGTTGATACCAAAAGTTCATTTTATGCTATTTATTCTGTGTGCCTGTAGTATATATTTGCCTAAGTTATCACTTCAGGATACTTTTCACAATTCATTTCTTAGCAGAGAATTAGTCCTTGTCCACTAAGCTCTTTGGTTGTGTGATGTTATATTTCTCAGTTTAGTTTATTCACCATGGTCTCTGGGCTGAATTCTTGTAATTTTGCTCTCACCAGTTTTTTTCTGCTCGTGTTGCCTCCAGTTTCTACCTCTCCTTATTTCCAGCCACTTCCTTAGAAAGGGCCTGCACTGGCCCAGGTGAGATTTCCATCAAAGGGGCAACCGGCACCGACTCTCCTGACAAAAGTTGTCTAGAAGTGGGGGAGGTGAAGCGGCCTGTTGAACTATGAGTCCATTGGGGGAATATGGAGACTTAAATGTTAGAGAGTCTCAATACCAAGGTCAAGGGGCCAAAGATAGGTTCAAAGTTGGGGGGTAGGCGAAGAATTTGAGGTTGGGTAGTTAGGTCAGGGTAAGATTAGGTGAGGAGTATCTAAGGGTGGACCATGGTCATGTCTGTTGGTCAATGGGTGTATGTATGGTGGTTGAAGTGTCAAGCTGTGATGGGGACAGGATATACACTGAGCGGCCAGATTATTATGATCTCTGAATGTATAATAATCTGGCCGCTTAATGTATATCCTATATAATAAAAGCTAATATGCAAATTGTCCCTTCGACCAGGAGTTCGACCAGCAGGCAGGCCGGCCAACCGCCCATGTCCCCTCCCCTGGACAGGCTGGCCGGACCTCACCCATGCACAAATTCATGCACCGGCCTCTAATATCTATCTATCTATCTATCTATCTATCTATCTATCTATCATCTATCGATCTATCTATATCTATACATACACACACACACACACACACACACACACACACACACACACACACACATATATATATATATATATATATATATATAGAGAGAGAGAGAGAGAGAGAGAGAGAGAGAGAGAGAGTGAGAGAGAGAGAGAGAGAGGCCAGATTATTATGCGCTCAAAGATCATAATAATCTGGCCACTCAGTGTAAATTGTTCTTCTCACTGTTGTTCAAGGGGACTTTCTAAAACATGAATTGCATCGTTACTCCTTTTCTGACAGACATGTTTAGGATTCT
>JAAGEH010000297.1:12806086-12854964 GCA_011751065.1 Lasiurus cinereus | reverse complement strand
TCTATCAAAATCTTAGTCTTCTTTCCTAGAACCTTCTACCAGTGGAAGGCAGTTGGGAGGGACTAGGTGGTTAGAAATATGATAGAAAACCTTGTGGCTATCATTGGCCTGACTTCAAGTAACACCAGTGCTTGTAATGCCCTGATTTGGGGGTCGCTTGCTGGATCATCCCTTTTAGAACATCTATTTCAAGTCACCCTCTCTCAGTTCTGGTCTATCTCTTGCCTACTGACCTATTTTCATAAAGCCTCAAACATGTTCCCCAATCAAGCGTACCTGAGTTATGACACAAGGCAGAGAAGAGGCAAGACCAAAACAGACTATGATGCTGAATCTCAGAGTGTTGAATGTGAACTCCTAGAAACCCTTTTGCCTAATGATCTTGCTTGGTCCTCAGGTAAGAAGTGATTGAGCCTATACTTACGAGGCCATAGATATTGGGTACCATTCAGAGCTTGGCAATGTCAATGTTTATAACTGGGTATTTATTGCCTGAAGGCAATACCAAGTACTTTTTTGTTGTTATTGTTAATTTAAAGATAAAATTTTATTTTTTTCAATTACAGTTGACATTTAATGTTATTTTATATTAGTTTTAGATATACAGTGTAATGGTTATATAATTATATAATTTACAAAGTGTTCTCCCAATAATTCTAGTACCCACTTGGTACCACACATAGTTATTACAATATTATTGACAATATTCCCTATGTTGTACTTTACATTCCCATGACTATTTTGTAACTACCTGTTTTTAATTTTCAATCCCTTCACTTTTCACCCATTTTCGTGTCCTTCTTCCCATCTGTTCTCTGTATCTATGAGTCTGTTTCTGGTTTGTTTGTTCATTTATTAGTTCTTCAGATTCCACGTATAAGTGAAATCTTTTTTTTCTGTCTGACTTATTTCACTTAATATAATACTCTCAAGGTCCATCTATGTTGTTGCAAATGATAAGATTTCATTCTTTTTTTATGACCAAGTAGTATTCTGTTGTATATATGTATCACTTCTTCTCCACTCATCTATTGATGGCACTTGGTTGCTTTAATATCTTGGCTATTGTAAATAATGCTGCAAAGAACATAGGGGGGCATATATCTTTTTAAATTAGTATTTTGGATTTCTTTGGATATATATCTGTAAATGGAATTGCTGGGTCATAAGGTAGTTCTAGTTTCAATTTATTGAGGAAACTGCATACATTTTCCATAGTGGCTGCACCAATGTGCCTTCCCACCAACAGCGCATAAGAATTATCTTTTCTCCACATCCTCACCAATACTTGTTAATTTATTGATTATAGCCACTCTGACTGGAGTGAGGTGGTATGTTATTGTAGTTTTAACTTACATTTCTCAGATGATTAGTGACATTGAGCATGTTTTCATATTTCTATGGGTCATATTTATGTTGTCTTAGGAGAAGTGTCTATTCAGGTCCTTTGCCCATTTTTTAAATTGGATTGTTCGTGAGTTTGTTTTTTCTTTGTTGTTGTTTTTTGTTTTGGTGTTGAGTTGTATGACTTATTTATACATTTTAAATATTAACTCCTTATCGAACGTATCATTGCCAAATATCTTCTTCCATTCAGTAGGCTGTCTTTTCGTTCTGTGGATAGTTTTCTTTGCTGTGCAAAACCTTTTTAGTTTGATGTAGTCCCATTTCTTTCTTTCTTTCTTCTGTTTACATTGCCTAAGGAGGAGACGTATCAGAAAAAATATATTGCTAAGAGAAATGCCCAAGATTTTACTCTCTCTGTGTTCTTCTGGGAGTTTCATGGCCACGAATCTTACATTTAAGGCTTCAATCCACTTAGAGTTTATTCTTGTATATGGTGTAAGGAGGTGTATAACCAAGTATTCCTTGAACTGGTTAGGCTGAATTGATTCCAATGTTTGGAGAACAAGAAGGTATTTCGCTGGAAAGTATTTTATGAATTTCTATGATTTGTTATGTTAGCAGCAAACACAAAAAAAAATCAATACAATAAAAAGTGCACACACCTGCTATTGCTGTCTGCTCAGAATACATTTTCTGTTCTCCAGGCAATTGTATCCAATGTTTCTTTGAAACTCTTTGCTTTCCTCTACCTCTAAGTCCTTGACTTAAACAGGTAACTTCAGTGTAGCCAATCAACATATTACAGTTGCTTGTTATGGCATTAGCTCAGCAGTGAACTGATCCCATGAGATTCAATCCCAAAACTTCCACTGGCACTATTAGGCAAGAGACTCTCCTTTTGCTATGGTATTTAAGCTGGTAGGATACAAGCCTGAATGTGCTATTGGTCATCTTGCCAAGATATGGGAGGAGTCTACTTCCCTAAGCAGTGCCTAAAGCCACATTGTCTCTGGCCTATTTAGTTACACGAGCCATCCAATTAATGGTTTCATGTAAGCCAAATTTCTGCTGTATTCCAGTTTCTTGCAATCAAAAGGTTCCTGATTTTAAGATGGGCTCCTGATGTTTTTGAAATCCAAAGCTCAAGTTAATGCTACTGAACTGAAGACTCTTCTAAATTGTTATAAATACAAATAATAAATCTGAGGAATGAATGTGGTTTCTGCCCATCATTGAGAACAAAAGAGTTCTGAACCAAAAACATAATACCTCTTCCAGCATCAAAAGTTAACATACTGTGCTGAAACTGGTTTGGCTCAGTGGATAGAGCGTCGGTCTGCAGACTGAAAGGTCCAAGGTTCTATTCCGGTCAAGGCATGTACCTTGGTTGCGGGCATATCCCCAGTAGGGGGTGTGCAAGGGGCAGCTGATCGATGTCTCTCTCTCATCGATGTTTCTAACTCTCTATCCCTCTCACTTCCTCTCTGTAAAAAGTCAATAAAATATATATTAAAAAAAAAAAGTTAACATATTGTGTAGCAAAAAAGAATCGGCCAGGTTGTAAATTTCAGTGGTATGACTAGCACCTTTGAGCATGGCAAGTAAATGCATCTGAGGTCAGGTGTTGTATCAGATATTTCTGGAGTCCCTTCCAATTCTTTGTTTGTATACAGACCAGGTAGACAGTAGGGTGCGATTTGGTTTGTGCTGGTGTCGTCACATGGGGAAGGCCGAAAGGGAGTCCTGGACAATCTGATATTGTACACTTACATAGATTTTGGGACCAGGCAGACATGGATTTGAATTCTGGCTACATGACTTAGGAAATTTACTTAACCTCAGCGTTTCAGCTTTGTCGTTTGTAAAATGGAGACAGCAAACCTACTTCACTGTTAAAGACCGAGCAAAATGAATACCATGTGCTAAATCTACGTTGATGTGTAGGATCTTAGTGCTTGTTTGAAACTTCCATGAAAATGACTTCATTTTACATAAAGGTTCTTGAATGACCTGAAAGGCTTCTGTGTAAATGACTCTCTCATTCGAACCCAGAATGAATCTTTTTGTTACATGTTTTGCACACAAGACTCCCTTTCTCTCCAAACCGGTATATTTTTGAATGTTTTGAGTTTAGACTTATTTAAGGAAAAATAAGTGGTCATGATGGCAAGTTGAGGTTTACCGAAGACTAATTTGGAAAAAAAAAAAAGCATACCTGTGGCTCAGGTTGAGAAAACAACCATTTAAAATACAGACACTAAGCTCACCGGAAAGAAAGTTGAGTTATTTCTAAGGCATAATGTTGAAATGTGGTCTGTAGGCTATATACCACTGAGGGGATGTTTTGCTTTGTGATACGCTCTGTGTTTTTTTAAAGGCTTTGTACTATGAATTATAGATGATACCAAAAGATATGCTAAGCCCCACACGGTGTTTCCTTT
The DNA here is from genome assembly GCA_011751065.1 of Lasiurus cinereus. Lineage (NCBI taxonomy): Eukaryota > Metazoa > Chordata > Mammalia > Chiroptera > Vespertilionidae > Lasiurus > Lasiurus cinereus. The sequence continues at coordinate 12,851,176 of JAAGEH010000297.1, read as the reverse complement.
CCCCCATTGGATTTTTATTTTTGTCTGAGATGCATGTTCTGATGATGCGGAAGCCACAAATCTTGCTGCATGGGGCCCTGTCGGTTTTACTAAACAGGAGCCAGAGCTGCTGGCTTCCGCTCCCCGTTCCTGAACGTTAAGCAGCGGAGAGAAATGCGAAGTTGTTCGATAACTGTCTAGTTTCCCCCAAAGCTCCTCTGGGAGGCCCAGAATTAAGCAGGCTTTCCCTCTCTCTCACACTCCTAGGGGAGTATGCTAATTAACTACTAACTGCAGCAATGGCTTAACATCCCGTTTCTTCTCATTCACAAGTCACTCTGGAACCTGTGCACCAGCCCTGGGTACATGGATTTCATTCCAGCACAGCGGTTCTCAACCTGTGGGTCGCCACCCCTTTGGGGGTTGAACGACCCTTTCACAGGGGTCGCCTAAGACCATCGGAAAATGCAGATATTTACATCACGATGCATAACAGTAGCAAAGTTTCATGGTTGGGGGTCACCACCACATGAGGAACTGTATGCAAGGGTCGCGGCCTTAGGAAGGTTGAGAACCACTGTTCTAGCTGGAACGCTCACCCAGGAGCATTGCCCTGACACGGTGAGAGCGAGTGAGGGCGAGGCTCTCAGTCCTCCAGACCTCAGGTACCTGCGCATCCGAGGGCCCGAGGGGATGGTTGTGGAATCAATGAGAAAACAACCACCGCCGTTCTCTGCCCTAATGTGTCTGCTCACAATACATCCACATGGATTTACACTGAGGGAGACGGGAAGTAACGCTGCGCCTGGGAAAAGGTGAAGCGGGCTTGTTAGTTTTTCTAGCAAAGCCCCGTGGTGTCATTTCCAGGGACAAGTCCCAGGAGGCTGTGAGTCAGGAGCATGGAGCTTTTCCTGGAGGGCAAGGCAGCTCCAAGTTCCTCCGGGGACTTGCACTTCTTCTCCCCTGGGAGCTTGCTGTCACTAGTTTTTATTCTTCCCACTCATTCCTGACCTTCTGATGCTCATCTGTTTTTTTTTTTATATATATTTTTATGATTTCTGAGAGAAATGGAGACAGAGACAGAGATGGAAACATCAATGATGAGAGAGAGTCATTCATCGGTGGTCTCCTGCACACCCCACCCTGGGGATTAAGCCCACAGCCCAGGCATGTGCCCTGACCAGGACTCGAACTGTGACCTCCTAGTTCCTAGGTCAATGCTCAATCACTGAGCCACGCCAGCTGGGCTGTTCCTCTGTTGTTGTTTTTTAAATTTGGTCTTAGGGTCTTTATATTTATGTTCATATAAATATTTCAGGTATTTGGTCTTCTATTTTTAATAAATCCTGCCCGGATACATTAAAAACTTCACTGTAAGCTTGTCCCAGGTCTATTCAGAGCCACACAAAGTTGTCCTTTTTTTCAGGTGGGTGGGAAGCGTGTGTCCTGTAGACGGCTGCTGTTGTTGACCAACTTTCTCTGGGCTGGGCATTTTGTGTCCATTTTCTGTGTTAGTCCTTCTCACAAGCTCCTGGAACAACTCTGAGGCTTTATTTTCATTTTATAGATGAGAATAGGGGGCTTTGGATGTAAAAGGTCTTTTCAGTTGAGAAGAGGATTTTGGTCTTTAACAGAGACGAAAGGAAATAGAAGCAGGTAGAATGATATGTGTGGACAACACAGAACTGATCATATCTTATGGTTAATTTTTTTGTTAATCCTCATCTAAGAATATGTTTCCATTGATTTTTAGAGAGAGTGGGAGGGAGGGGGAGAGAAACATCCATGCAAGAGGGACATATCGATTGGTTGCCTCCTGCAGGATCCTGCAACCAAGGTATATGCCCTTGACCGGGATCAAACCCAGAACCTTTCAGCCTATGAGCTGATGCTCTATCCTCTGAGACAAACTGACAAGAGCTATGGTTCATTTTTTATTTATGACTAAGATGTTTCATTAAGAGTGTATTTAAATGCATTTATTTTATAATCCTCTAAATATCTCAGAGCCACCCGGGGTCTTCTGTAGAGGTGTTTATATCATTTAACGTGTAATGCCCTGTTCTCCTTCTTTCTTCCTATGTTACCACCTACTTTCTAAAATATTTAGGTCTCCGCTCAGCTGTCACCCTTCAGACATACCTTCTAAGATTATTGTAAACCCTACCATGCCTCTCTGTTCCAATGTCCTATTTCATTCCCTCCATAACTTTTGTTGCGATTCAAATTCGTGCTTTTTATTTGTTTATACCCCTAATTAGAATCGGAGCTGCTTAGGAAAAACAGTCCTGACTTGTCTTAATTCAACTCCGCATCCCCAGGCCTCAGAACAGTGCCTGGATGAAGAAAGGCACGTTCTGCAAGACGCAGATGGAGGCAAATAGCAGGACTCTGACCTTGACATTGAGAGGGATTGGGTTGGCAAGGGCAAGGCACAGCCACGATAGGTGGAAGGTGCATGGCAGTACTCCCTTTTTGCCAGCTGCGGTGCAGTTCTTCCAGCTCGGCCCGCTAACGTGGGTATAATCAGCTTTTACGGTCTGTCTTCAACCTGTGCCCGAGACTCAACATGGAGCGATCTTTATCTCGGTCCCTACAGGCAGTGCTGGTTTGTGTGAAACCAGAGCAGCCTCGGCAAGCTCTCCTCACTCCTTGGGACATTAAATCAACCTGAACTGATCCTGGGGATTTCTGTTTTCCATGTAGGCCCGTAGATTGCTTAGAAATGACTTAACTCCCTGTAAATGACTGCGTGTCCTTAACCAGATTCAACCCTGCTATTCACTGGGCACCACACTGATTGTTTTAATATCAGGTAAGTTCATCTTCAAACACATCTAGACATAGATGGTATTATCCCTAGCCTCATTTCTCAGACGAGGAAGCTGAAGCTTAGAGAAAACATGAATGAGTGCTGACGGACTGAAGACGAGCTTAAGGGACCTTGGCAGGAGCTTGGTTTAGAAATGAAAGAAGAAGTCAAGTTGAATAATATTTAAGTTGTGATAAATGGAAGTTGGATGCAAATCGATCTTTTTGGAAAGAGTTCATCTTTATCGATTTGAATTATGTATGTACTTTGGAGACAGACAGACGTGGATTCAAAGCCCAGAAGATACTTAATAGCTATGTTAACTGTCAGTGTTTTTTTATGTTTTTAAGAGTTAATGTGGATTTTAATGTCTATCGCACACAATTTTGCAAGAACAGATAATTTAGTGGCTGGCACGTAGGATGGAGGGCAAAATGTGATTCCCTTTTCTTTAGGTATTATGGTTGAGAATTTTTTTTTTTTTTTTTTTGGTCATGAAGCTGTTCTTCTCCTCCCTCCCACACCCCACCCAATATTTTATGTTCTCCCAGTAGTTATATGAAAATTATTTCTCTTCTTTTTATTTCTGGCCTCAGGTAGAGTGAAATTGTAGGAAATCTCATTTCCTAAGATTTGTGCACCACTGCTCTGGAAAAATCTCTTAGCCATCAAAGGAGCGGTGAAGGTTTGCTTTTGCCCTCCACTGCATCTTCCCAGACCTCGTTTCTGACCATAGTCTTTGTGTAATGGCCTACATTTCCCCACTGTTAACTTACCATGAGTCGGTGTGATAGCTTCCTTTGATGTCACCCTACAGGAGTTCCTCTCAAACCCTATTTTTGACAAGTTGGGGCGTAAGAGTTTGAGAGAATATTTTTATTACTTTAGGAAGCTTGGGTTGTTTTCGAATCATTTTTATAGTAATTGTGTAGAAACATTTGCGGTAAGAAGTAAAAATACAAACATGAAGTGACTTAGTCATGGCCTATATCAATAATGAACATGAGCCAAAACCGGTTTGGCTCAGTGGATAGAGCATCGGCCTGCAGACTGAAAGGTCCCAGGTTCGATTCCGGTCAAGGGCATGTACCTTGGTTGTGGGCATGTAACTTGGTTGCGGGCACATCCCTGGTAGGGGGTGTGCAGGAGGCAGCTGATCGATGTTTTTCTCTTATTGATGTTTCTAACTCTGTATCCCTCTCCCTTCCTCTCTGTAAAACATCAATAAAATATATTTTAAAAAAAATGAACATGAGAGCCATTAACGTGGTTGGAACATTTGAATCTGAGAGTGAAACTATTCAGATAAAAATAGCTAGCTCCTGGAGTACAAACAAGACAAGAAGCTACCTCAAAGAGGAGAGAGAGAAGGCAAGGGCAGTAACATGTGAATTGTCCATAACATTTCTCTCGCAATAAAATCACTTTCTTTACACTTGGCAGGCTACGTCTAATGAAATTACCCACAATTTGTATTGTTTGAAAGGCAAAACACGCTGGATAGCTTGCATATTTGTCACAGATATTTCAGGCCATCGCTGCAAAATTATAATTAGCTTACTCCTCTTTTTTTTTTGCAAATGTTGTCTTTCCCTTATTTTTTAAAGCGTGGCTTCCAGGCCATTTCTGTATGGCCCAAATCACCCCTGACTTATGAGGGGTGCAAAGGGCTGCCACGGGCACTAGAACCTAAGTCCTCTAATCCGTCTGACTCCATGCCACCTAAAGCTGCATTCTGCGCTTGGGTGATAGCGTGACTAGAATTGGCTCTGAGGCAAACACTTGCATCTGTGCAGGAATTGCTAAAAAGTACTAATGATCTCTTTTCATTGGTCATGGGCAAGCACTATAATTCCCAATTTATAGATGAGAAATCTGAAGGACATAAGTATTGCATAAATCACTCTGAGATGTAAAAAAGAAAAAAAAAAGGTCACACTGTTGGTATGCTGCAACCTAATGGCTCAAACTCGGGGTGACCAACTGTCCCAGTGTGCTCAGAACTGGGGGGATTCGTAGGATGCAGGGATTTCTGGGCTAAAACAGGCAGTCCCAGGCCATCCAGGATGGTTGGCCACTCCAGTCTCTGAATTTAGAAACTCTGTACTCTTCATTTTTTTTGCTTAAGGCTCTGAAATATTTAGCTCCCCCTAAAATACATAGCTGGCCATATTCCCCTGTAATCCCCACTCACCCATCACCCTACTTCTACTACTAGCAGAAGAGGTAGACTGTGCTCACTGCTGCATTGCCTGTAAAACCATTTATTCTCTTTCCTGGGCCCCAGGCAATCGAAAGCCTTACAGCTCAGTGTCTCTGTGGTTTCCTGGGTCTCTAACCTTATTGGATTTCCAAGCAGAAAATAGTTACCTTCATCCTTGGTGAGCACTGTGGAGAAACTCAACAATTGCCCTGATTTCAAAGATGACAAGGTCTATGCAGATCACTGAGCATTCAAATCTCTCCAACCAGGCTCTCTGATGCTTTAATTGTGGTTTCTGTTAACCTCAAATCAGGCTACCTTAGCTGCTCTTGGCAATTTCTCTCATCAGAGGAGCATCCTGATGGTGAAGGCTCCTGGTACTTGCTGTTATTGGCCACACTCTTCTTGCCAAGGTCTTCTCCTTTTGTTGATCTTATTATCTACCCGTGGAAGCTTGAGAGAGAGAGAGCAACTGTTTTTAGTGGCTACTTTGGCTGATAGTAACTATCTTGCTAACATCAGCTTTGCTGGAATCTTTTGCTTCTTTAGAAAGTTCAATGTTTCTGCTACAGCTGATAACTGAGTTTGACCCTTAGTAGGTGCTAGAGTTCTTGTTAGATTCTCTAGTGAAAACTATGGTGCTTTATCATGGTCCCAGGCAGTATTATTCACCGCCGGTCATAACTCATTCCTCATTCCTGAGTCATAAATAATGTAGTGTGTTAAGACCAGTCATTTTGAAAAAGAGAAATATAAAAAAGCTAGAGAAGAAAAATAGGAAATACATCGTTTGTGATAAGAATTAGTATTGTTTTATAAAATTTTACATCATTATTTTATATTTATTTGTGTGTGCCTACACACACACACACACATGAAAATACTTGCCATAAAAATGTATTCCTTAATGACTTAGATTACAATCAGTAAAAAGCTTCTAGAAAGATTTTTGTAGAAAAACATCACATTGTTTCTTATTGTACAACACTGCAAACAAACAACACGTTCAGCTAGAAGAAATTAAAAACTCCATGTGTATCATATCTACAACATTGATTGTTGTATCCTCCAGAGCTTGGCGTTGAAGCCTCATACAGAGTCAATAACTATTGTTAGCTATTATCCTGACTGTGAGATTAAATTCCTTCTGAAGCATCCACATGGTAGGATTTACTGTAGTTTTTTATTTTGTTTTTACTATTATTTTTATTGATAGGCATCTTGAGCTGATTTATGATCTTTTTAATTTAACAAATCTTTATTGTTCAGATTATTACAATTATTCCTCCTTCCCCCCATAGCTCCCCTCCACTGAGTTCCCACCCCACCCTCTGCCCTTACCTTGCCCCCCATCCTTATCCATACGTGTATGATTTTTGTCCAGTCTCTTCCCACATCCCCACATTGCTTTCTCCCCAAGAACTGTCAGTCCCTCCCTTTCTATGCCCCTGATTCTATTATATTCACCAGTTATCTTCAGATTTTTTTATTCACTTGAATTTTTAGATTCACTTGTTGAAAGGTATGTATTTCTTGTTCATAATTTTTACCTTTTTCTTCTTCATCCTCTTCTTAAAGAGTACCTTTCAGCATTTCATATAATACTAGTTTGGTGGTGATGAACTCCTTTAGCTTTTTCTTATGTCTGCAGCTCTGCATCTACCCTTTAATTCTGAATAATAGCTTTGCTGGGTAGAGTAATCTTGGTTGTAGGTTCTTGCTATTCATCACTTGGAATATTTCTTGCCACTCCTTTCTGGCCTGCATAGTTTCTGTTGAGAAATCAGCTAACAATCCTATGGGTGCTCCCAGGTAATTAACTGTTTTTCTCTTGCTGCTTTTAATATTCTCTTTTGCTCTAGTCTGCTGTTAGATCTCTGTATAATATTTTTTATTTCAGTCAGTGTATGCTTAAATTCTAGTTGGTCCTTTTTCATATTCTTGAGAGTCTCGCTAAATTTATTGGCCTTTTCTAGAAAATTCTTGATAAACTTTATAACTGTGGTTTTGAATTTTATAACCAGTCATTGCTTTCCTCCTTTTCTTTCGTTTGTGATCTATTTCTTTGTCTCTGCATTTTGGTTGCTTCCCTGAGTTGATAGAGTGGTTTTCTGTGGTAGGTGTCCTATAGGACTCAGTGGTTCAGTCTCCCCAGTTACCTGAGGTGAACACTCTCTGTGCATCCCTTTGTGGGCTGTGTGCACAGTCTTGTTGTAGTTAAACCTTGATTATTGTTGGTATCACTGGGAGGAATTGACCTCCAGGCCAATTGGCTATGAGGATCAGCTGTGTCTATGCTGGTATAACTTCTGCATTGGAGACACCCTTATGAGACAAGACTTGCAAAAGCCTCTGTGTTCAGCTTGGATGGGGCGGAATCTCATAGCGGAGCAGACAGCATTGGTCTCCTGTCAGCTCTTCCCTAATAGGCCCCTGTGTCTCAGTGTCCCATGGTAATTGATGCAAGAGCCTCTGAGAGGAAACTGCCCTCAAGTTCCACCCACTGCCAAACAGTCCAGTTTCTCCCCACATGAGTCTGGATCCCCAGAGCCTCGCCCAGAACTGGAGTTCAGCGCAGTTGGGAGTTTCTGTCTCCCTCCTGCTTGAGAAAGCCTGCTGCGCACTCAGTTGCCAGTCCTCTCTGCTCGTGCTTCTCAGTACCTCTGCCTCCTTCAACTTCTCTGAGTCGCAGTGTGCTTTTCTCTTTCCTGCTAGTTGTAGAATTTCTACTCAGCCAGCCTTCCTGTGATTCTGGGTGATGTCCGTTCTGTCTTTTAGTTGTAGTTTTGAAATTGTTGTGCGAGGCAACAGTTTAGGTGTTTACCTATGCCGCCATCTTGGTTTCTCCTTACTGCAGTTCTTTAAATGGTTTTCAATAATTCTGTAAACATATGAGAAATGTTTATAATATAAAGGGAAAATATGTTATATAAGCTTAAATATAGTTGTGTGTACACATATATGTAAAAGATGGCAAGGAAAAACTCCAAAATGTTCATTAGACTATCTCTGATTAGTAAGATTATTAGTGGTTTAAAAATTCTTCATGATTCTTAATTTTTCTATAATGAACAAGTCTTAACCATTTATAATTAAAACAAGTTTTGATTCCTTTGATATTGCAAATTTATGCAAAACCACATGGTAACCTATACTTCACTGCCCCCCATGTTCTTTCTTGGGGCCTATGGTGAAGAAAAATTCCACTGACTCACCCTTGTTGGAGGAGAATGCTCGAAAGGGACCTCTTAAGGGTATGTTCACTCAGCCGATAAAAATGTATTAAACTCCATCTTTGTGGGAACCATTTAGCTAGGCTCAAGGGTTTCAGAGATTAATGGAACATGGTCTCTATTCCAGGATTTCACAGTCTAATGCAGAAGAAAACTTGGAAGTAACTAATTCTTATACTTTTATAAGTGTTAAGCTACAGACAGGACTCTGTGCTATGGGCAATGAGTTCTGAGCTCATCACTCTTCCCACTAATTTAGGGACTTGAAAAGCATTCTAAGTTTCTCTTCCCATGTCTCTCCCTGTATGCCTAAGCCATGGGGTGAGCCTTGCAAATCAAGTCCCAGTAGCAAAGGCTGTCGGTCATCTCATAGTCCCTCAGGTGGAACTAGCACAGTATAATGGAGTGGTTAAAACATCAGTTTGGGATTTAGTATACGGTGATGTAGCTTATAATTTCGCTGCTCTATGACTCAGGCAAGCCACTCACTCTATCTAAGTCTCATTTTTTTTATACCTGTATAATGGGATAAGGATATCAACCTCTTAGTGCTATTGGGATGAAAGCCCTCAGCATGGTCCCTGGCACACAGTAGGAGTTCATTATATGATAACAATGGTCACTCTGGGTTCTGGTGTTTCTAAACAAAGCTAAAATAATGTTTCTCTTCTGAGCATTTACTGGATAATACAGGCACCAATAAAATTCAGGTTTCTTCTAAATTACTTTTTAATACAGTATATGAATTTTGCCTAAGAGGTTGAATAGATTAATAGATGGAGAATTAGAAATATCTTGAGAAACTGACTCCTGGGAAAGTCTCATTTGTATTTTAATTACATTTCAGATAAGATTTTGGTCGAAGTTGGCTACCCATGAGTATTTGCTGGGTGGAAGCTACTGAGAAGCAATCATTTAGAGAAAGGAGGGGCCGTTATGGGAGACCAACCTATTTCTGGACTTCCTGTTTAACCTGAACATGCTGCTGATTCCATGGTTCCCTAAAAGAGCCCACCTTCTGTCCCTCTGCCCCAATTCTGAACGCTTGTGTTTCTATGTCTGGTCTGAAAAGATGACTGCTTACACACCTTAAGCAAACAAACAAGTGAAACATAGAAAGTTGGCATTTCGACAAAAGAAAGGTTCCATTCTTTAAACAGCTCTACATCTATGATAGCATGTTCATTTTCCTCCTACTCTGATGCTGACTCATTCCCACAAGTATTTGTATTAATCAGAACCCTTTCAGTGGCGAGTGAGAAGTTGAGGTATTTCAGCTTTAGCAAGGACTTGACATGCGAGACCAAATGATGCCACCGGGGAAGCGCTCTCTCTGCCTACGCTACTTTCCTTTGTGTTAGTCTCATGCCACGGCACGTTTTCTCCAAGAAAATGAGACTGAACAAGAGCTTCAGACTCAGTCTTCCAGTTCAGCAGCAGCTACAAAAAGTGGCTGATCTTTCCCAATAGCACAAGTCTTTGGACTGACTTTGATTGGCATAGATTGGAGTTAGCAGGGGTGGTTAACCAGAAAAGGGGAGGTGTCATCCTCTCTGATCCTCAGATGAGAATGGAGACTGCGCGGGCAGAAACAAAGACTCACAAAATACATCCCCCACCAACAAGAACAAGAGCGAATACTCACAATATTATGAATTCAGTGCCTTTATTTAAAATAAAGATTAACATTTAGACGTAACAGCACGCACACAGGTATCTTTCTCTTTTGTTTATGACTCTCCTCACTGACATCTTCCATTGCTCATTCTACATGGACGACTCCCATCGTACTCCACACTGAACCTCTCTCCCTGACTCCAGAGCCAAATATCTCACCACTGGGTTGACACCTCTCGCTGAATATCACACCCTCGTCTCGCTCAGAAATAAATCTCTCTTGCTCCCACACATACATACAGACACACAGACATTCGAATGTGTTCTTGTGTGAAAGAGAGAGCTGATTTGTGTGAATAATTAGCATTTCTTAAAGTACATTGTTGACATGAGGCTGTTTAAACGAAGCGACATTTCTATACCAACTGATTTACTGGTAAAAATTAACAAGCCACACTATGGGCTGATCAATGTGACCTTTGCTCTAAAAAAAGGAATGAAAGGCAATCGTTATGGTTTGGTGCTAACAAGCCATGAGAAACAACAGACTTTTCCGCTGGGTCTTCAATAAGGAAACCTGCCAACCTGTTTCTGGATTTCTGTTTCACCTGGACATGCTGCTGATTCCAGGGGCAGGAAGGTTCCATGGTGTCACCCTGCCCCAAGCACTGGCTGGTGAGCCCGCTGGGACCACAGATGAGTCAGCTGGGATGGAAATGCCAATGAGACAGATGTTTACTCCTGGTCTTCGCATCACCTTAAGGAGCCGCTGTGATTATAACAGTGTATTGAGGTGGGCAAGTTTTCAATATGAAAATGTCATGTCTCCTGTGAATCTTCAAGGCTGTGGTCCTGAGAAGGAAGGTGCCAAGCTGAAGACCTTAAGAACAAGGATTGAAACGGAAACTTTTTGTCAGGAGAGTTCTCTATAAAAATAGCGAGTTTTGCCCTACCTGGTTTGGCTCAGTGAATAGAGCATTGATCTGCGAACTTAAAGGATCCTGGGTTCAATAGCAGTTAAGGGCACATGCTCTGGTTGTGGGCTAAGTCTCTAGTAGGGGATGTGCAGGAGGCAACTGATCAATGATTCTCTCTCATCATTGATGTTTTTCTCTCTCTCTCCCTCTGAAATCAATAAAAAATGTGTGTGTGTGTGTGTATGTATATGTACATATATCTGTGTACATATATATATGCACACACATATATAGCAATTTTGCAGGGGATTATTTTATAGTGCTCTTGTTTTCTAATTTCTTAAAATGAAAGCTAAGAACATATTTTTAAAGGTCTTAAGCATTTTGACTTTTAATCTGTATTTTGTTTAAACTCTGATCTAACCCCGAATAGAGAATGAGGAAAGACAATTACCAAGATAAGGGTATGTTCCTTCCTTGAGAGAGAGTGTTGCCCACGGCCAAGCTCATCATTTCTAAGCTAGACCAAGTCTTTTCTCTTGGTTTCTTGTTTTTATTCAAAGCCTGATGTTTTTCCAAATGCCGTTCGCCTCTGTCTCAGCACAGTGGTCTAATATTAATCGGACTTTTGTTTATGAGTATGTGATCAGGGAATGAATCATGTTTGTGCTTCAAAGAGTAAGACATTTACTTCTTAGTGTTTGGTTTTTTTTCCACTCATAATTGTCACACGTAGGAAAATTTGTCACTGGCAAGATATCTGGTGACAGTATAACTTCGAGGCCCTTTGAAGCTTCTCAGGATACTGAGGAGCTGAGGGAATGAGAAAACATGATTGCTTATACTCCTGATGGTTGAGTTCAGGGAGGGAAAAAGTTTTAATCATGAACAATTTAAGTCCACGGGAAGAACTTCCAAGACTGAAAATAGCAATACTTAAAAAAAACAAGCACAAACAAAAACAAACCATTTCCACGGCTTTTGTTTCAAGAGGAGCTCCCAAGAATCAGGTAAAAAGCAATTTTTATCAATTTTTATCCATATTGTATTAATAGTATTATAGTAAGAGGGTGATTTTCCTTTTGTAATTAATGGTTTTTAATACTGGTCTATGACATTCTCTAAGAACTCTCCTTGTGATGGTTTCATTTATTCCTTAGCTCTCTGAGCCATCAAGGGTTTTTGCTCTGGCTGTAGAGCATGGCACTTAAACATCCACCACGGCCTCCCAATAGTTTCTCATCTACATTCCCCACGTCAACTCTCAGCCTCTCTCCTATTCATAAGCCTTTTGGCCGAGCATTGCTATGGCCACTCCTGTTACAGAATTCTGCTGGTGTTGGAAGTCACCATTGTTAACTCAGGAAAAGACATGGTTAGAATTTCTGAAAGTTCAGATAGACTTCATGCCACAGCAGCGTGCTTATACCTAAAGTGTTGGATGAAAACTGTAAGTAAAACAAAGGACACGGTTTTAAGTTCAAGAAGGACCTGTTTGCCTCACTTACTTGTGAGGAACTTGACAGTTTCAGCCCCAGACAAGGTTCTGGGCCTTCAAGGGGTTGGTAGCAGAACAGGGAGGTGTCCACCCCTTCATTAGCTGGGTAACTGGCACAGACATATTCCAGGCCTGAAGTCCATCAGTAGAGTGGCTGCTGGCCCATTTCACTTCAGTGCATTTTGGTTCTTGTTATGGTTTGCTTGGTCTCTCATTATGTCTTAGCTGCACAAATACAGGTTTCCCAAGTGGTCTCATTGCCTTCCAACAGACCGTAATCAAATCTGTAGTTTGATGGCTGACCAAGTTATCTTTTCAATAATATCACATCAGTCACCCAATCATTCAAGGTTTATTTAACTTTACGGAGCCCCTAGGAAGGCCCCTGTGACAAATCTAGACAGGGGAGACAGATGTGTGCACAGAAAATTACAAGACAATGTGATGTGTGTTTTGTTCAAGCTTTTTCATGCTTCTCTATTGTTAATAAGAACAAAAGTTTAACTTCTTCCCCTGAAATAAAAGGTTCTTCACATTAGGGTCCACATTACTGGCACAGCCTCATCGCCAGACCCTTCCCCCAGGTGAACCCTATGCGTCAATCACATAAACTGTGCGGATGCTCCTGGGACATCCACCGTTCCCCGAAACTGGCAAATTCCTACACGTTCTGCCATGCTTGGCTAGTGTCATTATCTCCTTTTTGACTGTGAAATCATAACTCTAAAGCAGTTATTCACTCCTTTGGGCTCTTGTGGACATTTTTATATGTCTCCTTTTTTCTCATGGCTCATGAAATACCTTATTTTATTATAATATCCACTCAATTGTGAGATTCTTGAAGGCAGAAAGTATGCATATGCCTTTTATTTTTCCAGGGTTTAGTTCGATGCCTGGCATACACATGATGTACTCACTGACATTAATGAGTAAATGAATGAATGAGTGAACGAACTATGAAGCCGCATTTGGAGTTACCATTGGATTTGTTTTACAGTGAACACTGTCGAAATACTCTGCACTGTGAAGCAATTATCTTCTGGTAGAACACCTGGTAAAAATCTATAACTATGTTGGCCAACAACTCAAAGTGATTAGCGCAACCAATTTGCTGCAATTAGAAGGAGGACCACACTCCATAGAATTTAAAAGGTACATTGATTACACACCTGTACAACATAAAAGAGATTATGACTACTGCAAAAATCATGAAAGCATATCTCTTTCGCTAATTAGTTAAGTAGGTTCCTGACATTGGTATTTTATAAAAATAGAGTCAGATAAAGGCAAAAGGTTAAAAGTAGGCTATAGGAAGAACATTTGAGAAAAATCACCAAGACAAAGAATTTTTTAAAGAAGATAATATGATTCCACATCCACCCACACTAATATAATCATGTCCATGTCTCATAGGGCATTTTTAGAGTTAACAGAGGAAGCCAGGTTAGAGATCAAATTTCATGAAAAGCAATGTGCATATACTTGTATAGAAAAAGGGTAGATTGTTATTGCCCTTTGGATGTGTTCAACTTCTCTTCCTAAGGAAATAATTCCTAAGGTGGGACCCATAGAAAGGGCTGACATGTGTCCCAGCTTTCACAAAGTGAGACTACTTTCTTAGAATTCTGACAAGACACTTATAGCATTGCTACTGATACAGAGACCCTTACACAGACTATATCACATCTTGAATGCTACAAGTATAACTTTATGAGTCATTTATTATCCTTAGAAGTAAAGCATGGGCAGCTGCCATTCTTTATGCCCAGTTTTTAGGTATATGTTCAATGACAAAATCATATCTAATAAAAGACTAATATGCAAATTGACTGTACCTCTGCTACACCCATAAGCCATGCCCACCAGCCAATCAGGGGCGAGTATGCAAATTAACCCAGCCCACCAAGATGGCTGCAGCCACTGAGTGAGCAGGAGGCTTGGGTTTCCCCGGTGATGGAGGAAGCCAAGCTTCCTGCACACCCTGGCTGGCCCAGGCCTCTGCAGACGGCTACAAAGTTTCAATTATAGAAGATAAATAAATCCCAACAAAAATGGCAGTGGCCACTGAGGGCACAGGAAGCTTGGGTTTCCCCAGTGATAAGGAAGCCAGGTTCCTGGCCTGCTCTGGCCTCTGCTAAAGGCTACAAAGTCTCAATTGTAGAAGATAAATAAATCCCATATACTAGGGCCTCTGCTTGAGTTGCTGGGGGGCATGTTCAGCCTGCAAACCACCACAGGCCACTTTCCCTAGCCCCCGCAATGTCCCAAGGGATCCCCGACCCTGATCTGGGACACCCTTCAGGGAAAACCAGCTGGCCCCCACCTGTGCACCAGGCCTCTATCCTATCTAATAAAAGAGTAATATGCAAATTGACCATTACTCCAACACACAAGATGGCTGCCCCCATGTGGACACAGATGGCCACCACAAGATAGCCTGCAGGGGAGGGTAGTTGGGAGGGACTAGGCCTGCAGGGGAGGGCAGTTGGGGTTGATCAAGTCTGCAGGGGAGGGCAGTTGTGGGGGACCAGGCCTGCAGGGGAGGGCAGCTAGGAGGGGGACCAGGCTTGCAGGGGAGGGCAGTTAGGCATCAATCAGACTGGCAAAGGAGTGGTGAGGGGGGTGATCAGGCTGGCAGGCAGAAGTGGTTAAGGGCAATCAGGAAGGCAGGCAGGTAAGCAGTTGGGAACCAGCAGTCCTGTATTGTCAGAGGGATGTCTGCCTGCCCATTTAGGCCCGATCCCAGTTTCTCTGTAATGATGATTATATTCCTTAGCCTCATAATTAGGATGGAATACTATACTTAATTGTATCTTGCTTTGGTTTGACAGAACCAAAGACAGCAATCTTCTTTCAAATGTATGAGAGGTCTGTTCTACTGAATGACTAACTATAACATTTTTAAAAATTTCTTTTATGATCAAACTTGACAAATAAATGACTATTAAGATAGTAAAGAGTTGATAAAAATAAAATAAATTAATGAATGCCAACAAAACAAAGATTTATACATATTAGCAAATATAAATTAAGACTTTTGGATCTTAGTACTTACTATTTTGATTTGAAACATTGAACTGTGGACTATGTGCTGTTAGTATATTAGACAGCTTTAGTCCATTGTAGATGGGCTATTTATACCCAATTTTAAATGAGTTATTTATGCAAAATTATTAAAAGAAACAAAAAACATAGCAGGATAACTTATTTTAATTGTTATTTTACTTTAATTGTTGCTAACTAGCCACATTTCAAAATTATTTTATATACAAACTTGTGACTAAAAATACTAAAGGACTTTCTATTTGAGAATACCATGAGAGAATATGAGGAGGGTAAGATAAAGAAAGACAAATAGTGTAGTATTTGTGGAATCAGGAATAAAAATGTGCTTCGAAGGAATATTAAGTATCATTCTGGTGTTACTCAAACAACAGGGATCATCATAAACAAAAGTTGTGTCAGCTGTGTCTTGGATAAAGTTATTATCTTATAAAAATCAAGTGAATAAATGAAAAATAAATGGATACATTTTAAAGTCTAAGTTTTGATGTGATATCTATGCCTAGCTCTGTTGGACAGGTCTTATATTGAGAAATCAGTCAATCAAAAATGAG
Source organism: Lasiurus cinereus (assembly GCA_011751065.1). Classification (NCBI taxonomy): domain Eukaryota; kingdom Metazoa; phylum Chordata; class Mammalia; order Chiroptera; family Vespertilionidae; genus Lasiurus; species Lasiurus cinereus. Next base: position 12,835,300 of record JAAGEH010000297.1, on the reverse strand, counting down.
TTTTAGGAAAAGATGGAGGATTGAACATGTGCATCAACTTTTAGTTCCTCAATTCCTACTCCTTAATAATAACAACTACATGTTAAAGGCTATAGGACTTAGCTTTTGCTGCATAACAAAATGTAGTGGCTTAAAACAACCATCATGTATTTAGCTCGTAATTCTGCGGATCAGCAGTGTTAGCCGGGCCCAAATAGCTGATGTATCTGGTGTCAGTGGGACTCCTTCATGTATCTTCAAGCTGCACCAGGTCAAGTTCAGCTTTGCTGATCTTGGCTGGGCTCTCTCATCCCTGAGGCCTCTACTGGGACCATGGGGCTGACTCAGGCTACCATCCTCCATCAGGCCAGACTGGGCTTGTTCATATAGAAAAGGAGGGTTTCTCAAGAAAGTAGCTAAGCCAATCCAAACAAAAAGCCGCAGTCTAATCATGAAGAAAACATTTACATACTGACACTCATACACATGCACATACACATACAACCTATTGTACATAACACATGCATATATACATAATGCATGTACTTGTGCATATAGTAATTTACATTTATCTATATAAATCTCAACTTCTAACTGGTATTTGACATTCTTTCTTTTTCTGGTGGAGGGATAGGAGATGATCATCATCTCTTTGCAGTTGAACACGGGTAGGGAGGAAAGGCTCCAGGAATTACTGGTTCCTTTGTGTAAAAATGAAGCAAAGAGCATACAGGCCTTCCGGGGAGGTAGTGGCAGAATTTATGAATGAAAGGTGGTTGGACTCACACTTCTGTTTACTGTTCCTTAGGTCCTACCTCTGTCATGGGTGATGACAGACGTGTGATATGTCTGTTGAATAGTGTATCTTGTCTTAATGTCAGAGCTTGTGTCATACCTCTTTATGCCTAGGATGATTAAGAGGCAAAAACTCCATCTCATAGCATTTCTGGAGCTGGATGACCTGGGAAGTGTAGGCTTCCTGTCTGGATTGGCTTTGCTACTTTTTCCCTGAGATTTTTTTTCAACACTAGGACCAACCTATCTGGAGAGAAGGAAGGACTCGCTCTTTGGCAACAGATCTGACACCGAGTTAAAAATGTAATACGGATTTTATTATTGAAAAAGGAACCTTTAAACATACAAAAAAAAAAAAAAAAAGAAGAAGTAGCAAAAAGGAAAATTAAAACTAGATGATGCTGTTAACTGTCCAAATGTGCCATTAGGCGCATTGGAGCTTTAAGTGGTCTGCAAATGGTTCTGACTAATCTGGTTAACAGGCAGCAATGGCTCTAGCATTAATTGTGACTCTTCGGATGGAGTAGCTCTCTGTGCTCTTCTCAGGAGAACGCAAGGGAGGAAAAAATTGGCCTGCTGACTCACTCTGCTTGTTCTTAAAATAGCACCGAGAGCAGCAGCAAAATGCTGGGTTTAGCTTGTTGGGTTTCTGGATGCTGAAGGGGGCTGAGATGTGCAGCCAGCCTGGATCTGCCAGCTGCGTCCCCCACATCGTGAGTGCCAACAGCGGCTAAACTTGAGCTTGTCTACTCTGTATTTCTAGGGAAGTTTACATTTCCTTTGTGAGCATCCATCTTTTGGGGGCTGTGGTGCTAACTTTATTGATCTTACTACGGTGGGAGCGCTGAGCACGATGAGTTGTCCAGAGTAGGCCACTTAATAAACAATGGTTGCAGTGAATTGAATCAGATGTAAAAGTAACCGGAAGGGTGCATTAGCCAAAGCTTCCTTGGAGAATGGAAAGCCTCCTTTACTTGTGGGCACTGTTACTATGTCCAAGTGTTTTATGATTATATGTTAATTAAATGTAACAAATATTTACTGAGCTCCGCTAGCCACACTTCACCGAGGGCCCGGGAAGGCATTATGGGAGGCCTGGGAAGGGAGGAGAGCTGGTGGGACACGATTTTATCAGACAGATTGTCATTCACGGAGCTTGTAACCCAGCAGGACAGACGCACTGGAGTGGTGGCCTGCTTCCGAAAAGTTGGGCCAGACCCTGTAGGCATGTCTGTATAACCCATGGGCACAGACAACAGGGTGATGAAGGCCTGGGGGCAGGGAGGCAGGAGCTGGCTGGAGGAAATCAATGGGGGAAAAGGGGACATCGGTAATACTTTTACCAGCAAAGATTTATAAACATATAAACTAAAAGTTGGGTCATAGAGACTGTTGGCAAAATCCTACTTCACGTACCCAAGATTCCTAGATAAATGAAAGGAAAACAAGATGCCTAGCCAGAGGTTAAGAAAACACCCATACACACTCAACAGGTTGGGGTGCACAGTGTTTTCTGAGGGCAAGTGAATGCTTCCGGAGTCATTCCACTAGAAGCCGGGGCTTCTTGTTCCAGATAAAACCTGATTCACAGACTTCCTTTTCTCTCTAATGTCATGCTGACTCCCTACCCCTCCCCTCATTTCTTTCTTTTTTTATTGTTTAAAGTCTTGCATATGTCTTTTTCCCCTTTGACACCCCCCCCAGCTATTCCCACCCCCCAGGCAAGCCCCCACCGCCCCAGTGTCTGTGTCCATTAGTGTTGCTAATATGCATGCGTACAAGTCCTTCGGTTGCTCTCCAATCACCCCTCCCCCCAACCTCCCCTCCATTGGTCTCTGGATCTATTTTAGTTCATCAGTTTATGTTGATCATTATATCCCACATATGAGTGAGATCATGTGATATGTATCTTTCTTCGACTGGCTTATTTCACTTAGCATAAAGCTCTCCAGTTCCATCCATGCTATTGCAAATGGTAAAAGTTCCTTCTTTCTTATAGCAGCGTAGTATTCCATGGTGTAGATGTACCACTGTTTTTTTAATCCACCCATCTGCTGATGGGCACTTAAGACTGTTTCCAAATCTTAGCTGTTATAAATTGCACTGCTATGAACATAGGGCTGCACATATCCTTTCTGATTGATGTTTCTGGTTTCTTGGGATATAGTCCTAGAAGTGGGATTACTGGGTCAAATGGGAGCTCCATTTTTAACTTTTTGAGGAAACGCCATACTGTTCTCCACAGTGGCTGCACCAGTCTGCATTCCCACCAGCAGTGCGCGAGGGTTCCTTTTTCTCCACATCCTCACCAGTACTTGTCACTTGTTGATGATAGCCATTGTTGTTTTGATTTGCATCTCCGATGATTAGTGACTTTGAGCATGTTTTCATATGTCTCTCGGCCTCCTGTCCCCTCATTTCTTCAGGAGTAACTCCCTTGGGTTTTGATATAAACTGCTCAACACAAAGGAATTCCCACACAACAATGGTGCTACCCTTTCCCCAAACTTCGTGCCTCACAGCTGCCCTCTACTGGTCTGGCTTGCTCATGAACTGTGATATTTGGGGTTCAGTTTCAAAGTTTGACATTTGTAAAAGACTCTGGAACAAGAAAATACTTAAATTGACTTTGGAGGAATCTGGGCACTCATTGTTTCTGGACACACTCTATCAGGGGGTGTGGGGATTACTTCGAGGAATTGAATGAACCCCCTCCCCGCTACCCAAACCAAACAGGCACTGATGGGGTAACCTGTGGAGAAAACTGCCTGTTTTATGCTTTCTAGGGAAACAGGAAGCTACAATGATCTGCTGTTACCTCTCAAGTTTCTTCCAAATGGCTTGAAACCATGCTGCTTTGAGAACAGTCGTGAGAATATCTAGGTTGTCTGTCCCGAGCCTTCTGGAAAGAATCCCACAATCTTTCTCCTTCCACCCAAACCCTGTGATACTAGAGGGAGCTCCATGTTCTTACTTGACATGGCCTCTCTTCTGATCGCCTAAATTTCTCATATCAGTCTCACAGGGGATCGGTTCAGGGGTGTACAGATTTATCCATAGTAATTGGAGTAATCCCTGGGATTTTCCTAACTGGAGCCAGGCAGGTCGTTCCTCTCAGGTAGTGGAGGTTTGGGGTAGGAAGCTTGTGAGCTCTCGGCAGTCATGTTTACTATCACATGGTGTCCGGAGATCTGCAGCGGGATGTGATGGTACACGTTGTACAAGAGAAAAGCAAAGGCAAGAGATACACTAAAAGAGCCGAGACCGGTTTGGCTCAGTGGATAGAGCATCGGCCTGTGGACTGAAAGGTCCCAGGTTCGATTCCGGTCGGGGGCATGTACCTTGCTTGCGGGCACATCTCCACTGTGGGGCGTGCAGGAGATGGCTGACTGATGTCTCTCTCTCATCGATGTTTCTGACTTTCTATCTCTCGCCCTTCCTCTCTGTAAAAAATCAATAAAATGTATTTAAAAAAAAAAAAGAGATACACTAAAAGAATCCTACTGGTGTGTGAGTCCCTGGTTTCTTTTATCCGGGAGACACAGCTTCACTCTGCAAAGATTTGGTTGGTTAATCTTCCCTTCGGTTACTAGAAATACACTGGTATGGTCGCGAATAATAGCCCCCTTTTTGTGCGTTCTGCTTCCTACTGAGTTTTTAGCACCTGTAACCTTTACAAAGTCCTGGTTACTAAGAGGATCTGCTCTTAGCTGGTCACTTATCTCCCCATCTTCTATATTTTTCCTTTGCTTTTATAAACACCGGATTTCCATTCATCTGTGTATCATTTTCCCAGTTTATTTCCTCTATACTTCTCCCTGGTTTTACAATCTTTCCTTTTCCCTTCCTTCTGTCCTTCCTTTTTCTTTCTTCCTTTCTAAAAACAAAAAAACAAAAACAAAAAATACCACAAAAAACTGTCCAGATGCCCACTGTTCTTTCTTCCTAGTAGGTAGTTACTATTCATTTTATGTAAAAAAAACAATTTTAAAGGTGTTTTCAATTGCATCCTGAAGGTCCTTTTGAAAGTGATTCTTTGGCAGTTATTATATTACATTCTGAAGTTAGATACAGAAAATAGAAATAAATGTGTTATTCCTGCTGATTACCTCTAGGTTATATCTTTACAGATGATTTTCTTTTATATCTGAGGAAATGTTTTGCTTTTATTAAAAAACATTAAAATTTTTTGTCCTTCATCAACTAAACTTGTGAAATAAATGCCTACTCACTTCCCATTTGTCCTTGTCCGTAAACTACTTAATATTACAAGTATTGCCTCAGGATGATCCCATCAGAAACACTCTCCTAGGAATATATAGCTTATACATCTTTCTAGCAAGAGAATTGTAGCTTAATTCTTCTTGTCAAATATGGATGGATGGATGAACAAATAAATGAATAGATAGTTGAATGACTAAGAAAAAGAACAAATCATATGGCAAAGCCTAAGCCAGTATAAGGCCTTCAGGTAAATTACCAGACTCTGCCAGTTTCTTTCAGCACTGCTTGACCAAAGATGAATATTCAATAGGCTCTTTGGGTTAAACCTGGTAATGCTAATTTCACAGCTTCAAGTCCAGAAGGGGAGCTACACTCTGGATTCAACCCAGCTGGTAAAGGAAAGGCAGATCTCAACAGAAATTTTTAGCAAGTAACAAAGGCAGCGAGGAGACAAAGGTCCAATTGCACCTAACACTCTCTCCAATGAAGCATCTGGCTATGGAGAGTCACAGGTGCACTGTCTTTGGTTTAAAGGGAGCTAAACCCATACAACTTGAGATCAAGTTGCCACAGGAATGGCATGTTAGGTGAAAAATAAGCCAGTTTAGTAGAAGCTGAGGTAGTTTAAAGAGAATGATAGTTCCCAAATAAATTTCTGCTCCCAGTATCAATGTGTGTGGGTTTTCCCCATACCACCAAGCAATTTTCTGACACCAACAGAGTGTCCTAAAATTTAACTCAATTCAGACACTACTTACCTGGAGATAGAGTCTAATCCCACAGGACTGAAGTGTCCTATAAGACTGCCCTACACCTGATCACTTCAAATGCCAATCACTAGTCCAGGTTACTCCCCATCCTTATGGCTGTAGATCAGAGGTTCCAACAGCCTTCCCACCCCCCGCCTTAATTTGATTAATTTGCTAGAGCAGCTAACAGAACTCAAGAGAAACTTTTTACTTATTAGATTATCAATCCTATCTGATAAAAGAGTAATATGCAAATTAACTCTCTGTCTGCTACACACAAGCCACACCCACCAGTTAATCGGGAGCAAGTATGCAAATCAACCCAACCAAAATGGCTGCAGGAGGGAGCAGGAGGCTTGGGTTTCCACAGCGATGGAGGAAGCTAAGTTTTCTGCACACCCTGGCAGACCCAGGCCTCCACTCAAGGTTACAAAGTTTCAATTATAAAAGATAAATAAATCCCAACAAAAATGGCATAGCCACAGAGTAAGAGGAGGCTTGGCTTCACTCAAAGCTACAAAGTTTCAATTATAGCAGATAAACAAATCCCAGATACCAGAGCCTCCACTTCGGTCACTTGGGGGCATGACCAGCCTGCAAACCACCATAGGCCCCTCGCTCAGGCTGTACATGCCCCAAGGGAACCCCCACCCTGATCCAGGACATCATTCATGGCAATCTAGCTGGCCCTCACCCCCACCCATGTACCAGGCCTTTATCTTATCTAATCTAATAAAGAGTAATATATAAATTGACCATCACTTCAACACACAAGATGGCTGTCCCCATGTGGTCAAAGATGGCTACCCCCATGTGGACACAAGATGTCCAGTAGGGAGGGCAGTTGGGAGGGGGGCAAGCTGTCAGAGGAAGGAAGTTGGGGGAGACCCAGGCCTGCAGGGGAGGGCAGTTAGCAGGGGTGGACCAAGCCTACAGGGGAGGGCAGTTAGGGTCAAACAGGCTGGCAATGGAGCAGTTAGGCATCAATCAGACTGTCAGGGGAGTGGTTAGGGGGTGATCAGGCTGGCAGGCAGAAGCAGTAAGGGGCAATCAAGAAGGCAGGCAGGTGAGCAGTTGGGAGCCAGCAGTCCTGGATTGTGAGAGGGATGTCTGACTGCCCGTTTAGGCCATATCCTACCCAGATCAGGCCTAAATGGGCAGTTGGTCATCCCTCGAGGGGTCCCAGATTGGAGAGGGTGCAGGCTATGCTGAGGGACACCCTCCCCTCCCGTGGACAAATTTCATGCACCAGGCCTCTAGTTTATTATAAAAGACAAGCTCAAAAAGAGCCAGTTGGAAGAGACACATAAGGCAAGGTATGTGGGAAAGGGTGTGCACCTTCTATGCTCTCTCTCCCAATGTATCCCTCTCCAAATCTCAAATTGCCATGGATTCACCAACTGGAAGCTTTCTGAACCCTGTCCTTTGGGTGTTTATGGAGGCTTCCTTACATAGATATGATTGAGTTAATCATTGCTCATTGGTGATTAAACTCAATCTCTGGCCTCCTCCCTCTCAGAGGGAATGTGTGTGTGGTGGGGTGAATGGGTGGAACCAAAAGTTCCATCCTCTAATCAGGATTGGCTCCTCAGGTGCACTCCAAAATTCATCTCATTAACATAACGAAAGACACCTTTATTACTCTCATCATGGTCAGTTCCCAGTGCTTTAGGGACTCTATACCAGGAATGGGATTAAAACCAAATATAGATATAGTATTTGTGGGAATGTATAGTAGAACCACATTTGTGCAAAATGCTCTGGTCATGTGTCATATGCCTTCTCACCAAGGTTAATAGAATTTATACTAATGAAAGTTTCAAGAGATTGTACATACATATGTATTTAAGGAGGCTGATAAAGTATTTTTATTAATAACAAAAAAGCAGTTGAGACAACTTAAAAGTCAAAAAGAGGTGCCTGGTTGAATTATGGCATATCCATAAAGTGAGTATTTATGCAGTAATTAAAAAAGATATTGAGTTATAGTATTTTTATGGGCATGGATTATATATATATATATATATATATATATATATATACACACACAATATATATATTTACAAGTATTTTTAAGTGAAAATACTAATTTTAAAGTGGAGTGTATAAAGTGATCCTGCTTTTGTTAAAAATATTAGTGTGTTTATAAATACATGTGTATTTTAAAAATTCTGAAAGGTTGTGTCAAAATGTTTGCAGTAGTTCAATTTGGGTGGTAGGATTGCAGGCATTTAAAAATGTGTATGCTTATCCTTATCTTCTGTTTTTATGTAAGGAATAGAAGGTGTTAGTATAATGATATAAGTTAAATTTTAAATGGGAGGTGGAGGCATTGATAAGTCAATTAGTTCCTCCTTCCTTCTCACATTCCATTCTTAGATTTTAGAGACCTCACTCTCCCACCACCTCTCCCTACCCTCAGTTCCTGAGAAAGGTAGGTCTATTTTATGTCACAGGACCCCATTTGACCTGGAAATCACCCACATCCAAACCCCAGGTGCCAGAAGCCAATTCCAGCATGTCATAATTGCAAGAGTTTCATCAAGGTTGATGGAACTTGGAGACTCAACAAGGGCTAAGTCACATATGTTATCACCTGCTGGAATGGCTAAAGCCATTTCCCCAAGCCTGAAAAAGGATGATTGCTTGCTGCCACACAGCTCAGGGCATCTTAATCTATATGTTATTGTCTCTTGTTGGCCAAACACCTGAACAGCTGCAGGCAATTCCCCAATCTGACAATGGACTCTGTAGACTAACCCTGGCCTTTGATGTGTATATCTCCACCTTGCCTTAGAACAAATTGTGTTAACAAAAAGCAAGGGGTCCTGAGACAAGGAGAACTTGGTTTCTTCAGCCAAGTACCTCTGGCCACCCCTTTCCCCTCACCCAAATGCCTTTCAAAATTATGTTTTGTCTCTGGACTCTTTATTAATTTTTGCATAGCCCCTTCGCCAGATTCCTAAACACTTCTAGATTCTGCATCAAGACCACCGGTGTTAAATGGTGCCCAACATCCAGCATTACCCAGGGGTTTGGAATTGAGACACTGAAAGACACTAAAGCCAGATGATAGGTGCTGAAGCTGAAAAGTCATGCAGAACAGGATACAGAGTTGGCACCGTGACAGACTGAACTATGGGAGAGCAGAGAGGCCCTGAAAGCCATGCTGAAAGGGAACATGGTAGACAGATGCCAGGGGGAAGCAGAGCAGAGATACCTAAGGGCCAGCTGAGGAATGGAGGGTGTAGCCTCACTAAGTAACCCCCACCCCCACCCCACCCCAGTTCTTGTTCCTACATGGCCTGGCTCTATTTCATTTCTGGATTTTAGAGCATCTTTGAGATTTTTTTTTTCCAAATAAAAATCTCTTTTATCCCCCAGCGGACTGGAGTGAGTCCTTGATAAGAACAGAATGGTGAGGTATCACCTCCCAACATCTTCACCTCTGAGAGAGGCTCCCCAGCATGGCCAACACCAAACTGGGTTTTCAGTTTTTCATTTTGACCGTGAAGACTGGGAAACTGGTTGTAGCCATTCTCTTTCAAGAACCAGTTAAAAAAACCCACAAAAACGTGACAAGTAAAACCTTGACAAACGTTTCTACTGAGGTTGTTGTAATTCCCAAGTCATATCTACCCAAGAATGCATGTTTTTGTGGATTCCCTTAAAGATTTTTGAAGGTGAGGAATTTTACAGTGCAGCCCTCCTATTCAATATTCTGTTGTGCAGAACTCAGCCTAATGCGCTTAACAGCGTTGGCAAAAACAAGCCCTCCATAAATGCATCATCAATATAATAACATAAATTGAATTAGAATGTTCATTTTGTTCTGCTATTCTTTCCTGAGCTGATTATGTCTGAAAGGCTCTTGTTAGAAGTTTCCTTATTATGAGGAACTCTCTGTTCTATTCCAGCTCTCTGTCAAATAGCACTTCTTTGGCACTTCTTACTGTATTTTTTTTTTTTTAGTCAAGTAGCCCATCATATGAAGACTTGAAGGTCAGAGTCATGCATTAGAATTTCATTGTGCTGCTCCTCCTGGTTAAGATTTACTGTTAGCAAGTTAAGGTTGCATTTTGAAGAGAAAAAAGGTGACAGTTTGGATTCTTGATTATTTAAGAGGTCAAATAGTGGCCCAACAAATGATGATTGTAACATGTTCTCTAATAATCTTCTCCCCAGTTGCATATTTCATCTTGTTTCCTTATATAGAAGGATGGCTTATTTGCAGTGTCCTAAATCACTTGCCATATCATCAGGCTGGATAAGTGTCTAAATTATGTATTGTTATGGTGGATTGTTTAAAAAAATGATTAGAGACTTTATTTTCAGAACAGTTTTGGAATTACAGAAAAACTGAGCAGCTAGTACAGGCAATTCCCACATGTCTCTCCCCACCACCTCAGACTAAGTTCTAGATGCTTTCTTCCTACCCATTCCTAGCTTCTAGTTTGAAATATTTAGTGCAGAGGGTAGACTGAGCTTCAGAATGCCTGACAAGTCTGTGGCCTTCATATTGAGGTCACCTTTCTCCCTGGCTGAAGAAAGGTTCCCAGCAGTTCTCTACGCCAATACATTCCTGTTGGCATCATTAGGGCCTTGGCTTCTTAGCTCATTAGACTAGATGTAGACAGACCAAGGACAAGCTGGAAGTTCTAAGATCAGAGAGCAAGAGCTTCGTTCAACCAGAACAAATGGGATTAAGTTGGACAAATCACAATTTCTGTTAAAAACAACAACAAAAACCTTAAAGAATAAAGGCAGCAAAACCAGAGATCGAAGGGCACTGAAGGACCACGAATAACAGAAATTGTGAGCCAGCAGAAGTAGTGAGTACACCAAAGTGAATAGTAAAAGCAAACCAGAAGACAGGAATTTGTTTGTAGCTGTAGGAGAGGTATAAGGGGAAATAGTAAAATGCTGACTCATACAAGCGGGAGTCCATGAACCCCTGGGGTCTAGAATTGCCTTTGACCTCCCAGCTCGTGAGCTTCATTTCTTCTCCAGGAGCCCTCATCTTTCAGGTATCCCCAGGTTCCACAGTTATTTGTATTGCCTTCATTTGTATGGGTACCCTGCCCTTATACAGCTATAATTCAAGGTAACCTAAGGGGGTGTAAACAGCACACAGGTCTTTCTCCATTCAGGCTGACAGTTGTTGTGATGAACATTGCAAATGATCTAACCTTCTTCAGTTCAACATCTGTGCCTTGCACATCTCAGAGATGTTCTATATTGTCTCACAGAGGTTTGCCCTTCATTTCAACCACAGCGACAGAGCCTCATAAAAGCCAAATTAATGCAATTAGAAACCATTTGTATCATGGGCAAAAAAAAAAAAAAAAAAAAAAGGTGTGCCTTCCCAAATTTCCTTTGCCCACACCCACCCACTGCACTGGGTCCTTCGGTTACCTGACTCAACCACAGTCAAGTTTGTTATTCTTTGTTTGGTATTAGAATGGGAAAGGCCTTCTCTTCACCTGCTTCTCCTAATGAATCACTAGGATTTATACAGGCAAGGTACGATTCTAAGAAATGTACATATATGAATTCCTTTCATTCTTACATTAACCCTTTAAGAAGGTATAATCATCTCTCTCTTTTTATATGTAAGGACGGTGAGGCTTAGAGAAGTTGAAAACGAAACCAGAGTTTATACAGCCAGTAAGTGGGATTTGAAGTATAATCTGGCTGATAGTAGAACCTTAGTTTTTAACCAGGGGTGGTGCTCTCCGATGCCCACCAGCCTAGGTACCAACTCCTTCCGACCTTCTGAGAGTTGGCTAACATCCAGTCAATTCTTCGCATGGGTCTCCCTGAGGTCTAGGTTCCCTATGACTGTTCTCATCCCACTTGCAGACAAATCCCTAAAGGGTGTGTACTGGGGAAATAAACTAGAATAACATTTTATTCTGAAGCCACAGGAATCCAATCCCAATGTCTGTTTCCCCAAAATAAACTGTCTGACCCCGACAGTCTTCAGATCCAGTCATTTCCACAGCAACATTTTCTCTTAGAGATGGGTGTATTTCCGCTATTTCTTCAGTGGCTGGTATTTACCCTCTTCTCCTCCATTGTCAGGCTTACCTGACAGCAGGGCAGGGAAGGCAGTGGCACCAGCCTCTCTTCACTAGGGATTCCTGTGGCTGACGGATGCTGACCATTCCCGTCTCCCATTGGCAGTGACCCAGCTGAATCCCTCTTCCCAGCCTCCAGCTGACAGCCCGGCTGCACCCTGTGACAGGTAAACACAATGCTTTATGGATGTTGACAATGGAAACCTCTGTCACACAGGTTTCTATTTCCCAAGGAGGCCTGTTCCTCCTAGGATGCTGAGCTCTTGCTAGGGGAGTGGATGGATGATACCTCTTATTCACGCTATGAAAGCCTTTTCCTAACATAGAAAGGAGAGAGAAGACTGGCTCTAAAGCACAGAGCTCCTTATGCCAATCCCATGTTGTCCAATAGCATCTCCTTCTTTCCCAGGAATCTCCCACCTCCAGAGGAAGACCCGCTCCCCCCCTTCGGAGCAGAGTCCATGGGAAGGACTAGGCTGGTATTACGGGTGGCTGACACTATTATTTGCCTTTCCAGGGGCTGCTCTGTCTCTTTTCTTACTGGACGAGCCCGTGTCCCACCTCAGAAAATGCCAGTTGCTCCTTTGTAGCCTCTCTTACAACTAGTGAATAGGCAAGTACTGCTCCATGAAACCCAAAAAGATGTCCGGCAAATGTTTTGAAGAAAGGCTTCTCATCCTAGGAAAGAGGAAGCATCTCTTTTCTTTTTCTTTTCTTTTTCTTTTTTAATATATTTTGAGGAAGGGAGAGAGATAGAAAGTCAGAAACATCGATGAGAGAGAGACATCGATCAGCCGCCTCCTGCACGCCCCACTGTGAAGATGTGCCCTCAAGCAAGGTACATGCCCCCGACTGGAATCGAACCTGGGACCTTTCAGTCTGCAGGTCGACGCTCTATCCACTGAGCCAAACCGGTGTCGGCTCTTTTCTTAATAGAATTTGTCTTCATGTGACCTTGGAAGCACTGCAGTCTTTCAGGGATCACCAGGGGAGGCATCAATGTCACACTGTGAATGTCGGTGCACCAAGAATAAAGAGGCCTCCAGGTCCCTGCGCTTCTGCACCGGACCCAGAACCTCCTTGCCTTGAACTGTGTCATAATGATAGTAATAACAGTAATAGTTATTATTACCAGTAATGATAGTACCTAGCGCTTCTACCGAGCCTATTATGTATGAGACACAGTTAATTATTACGTGAGATTATATTCGTATCGTTTCAACCACATCTTACAGTTGGGTGTTCTGTTACTTGTGGCTGAAAACATCCTAACTGACATGCTTGCAGTTCTGGTTCTTATTCTCTCTGGAAGCCTTAGAGGTCCCTAAGAGGCTTCTCCAAGATGCAGGCTCGAACCTGTATCCTCTAAAAGACACGATACTGCCAGCATGGGATGACTGTTTTCCCCCAAGGCCCTTTGATGAAACCCCTGATCCTGTGCAAGCATCCTGAAGTCCAGAGGCAGAGAATCCTGAAGAACCAGCTATGAATGTGACGTGCCTTTATTTCAGGCCTGGTGAGTTCTGAATTATATACACAACAAGAATCAGCACACAGAGTTCCTGCAGGACCCCCCTCTCACAACAACATTTGCAAACCAGGGTTTGGAGTGAGGATGGGGAAATATTTCTGAGTTTCCCCATTATTCGTGTTCTCTCACTGTAATATTTCAAGAAGTCGGGTTCCTCTCAGGGCTCCGGCTGGAGGACCGGTAATTAGGCCACTGCAGCGACTGTTTATCGGGACCCATCTGCCTACAGCAATCAGTTTCCTGGCTCGCACACTCTACTTGACAACCCCCTGTGTGTATTATGTAACTTCATCTAATAAAATAAACACCGCCACCAAGGAACTCTAGAAACTCTAAGATATTATAAAGATATAATTTATGGTGATCACAAGATTTATTCATTACTTGCTCCCAAGATCAATGGCTTTGGAAGCTAGAAATATATTTATACCTTTGTCTGTTTTATTGCTTTATTCAATTGTCAACATAATCTAGTTTTCCACCAAATAGATTGACTGTGTCAGAACTGGTAGTGTTTTCTTTCTTTCCTGTTGAATACATCTCACATGTTATTAATAACCAGAGGCCCCAGTGTACGGATTTGTGTACCGGTTGGGTCCCTCGGCCTGGCCTGTGTGGGATCTGGCTGACACTGACTCTCCGACATTCCCTGCGGGGGATTCCAGATTGCAAGAGGGCACAGGCCAGGCCAAGGGACCCCACCAGTGCACGGATCTGGGCCAGGGAGGGAACACAGGAGTAACTTAGCAGTTGGAGTGTCTACCTTTTGGTGGTCAGTGCACATCACAGCGACTGGTTGAACCGTCGAATGAATGGCCAGACACTTAGCACATGAGGCTTTTATTATATAGGATTAATGTTGGTCAACATTTTACAATTTGCTTTTCACAGATGTTATCTCCTCGGAGCTTTATAACAATCCCCGCTGAAAATGAGAGCACGGAGGGTCAGACTTGCCTAGGATGACTCAGGCAAACGTGGTCAAATCAGGAAAGGTGCAGGATCGTCGGAAGCCAAGGAAAGTGGTTCCAGCTCTAATGTGCCGACTTCCCTTTAGATCACGCACGGCTTTAAGATGAAAGAGGGAGCCCAGGTGTAAGATACTAAAATTTGGTATGATCAGGGAAGAAGACCAAAGATGAGCGAGGCAGAGTCTTTCAGGACTAGACGTGCTGTTGGGGAGAGATTTGACAAAAAGGTGATATATCCTGAATGGCCACATGGTGGACTTTGGTGGCTCCCCGGCAAGTTATTGGGCAACTTCTTTGCCTGAATGTCTTCATCTGTAAACTAGAGTCGCCAACAGCACCCACCTTATACTGTTGTTGGTTTAGGTGAGTTAGAGCAGGGCTTTCCACGTAAAAAGCGCATCTGCTGACATCGGTTTGACTCAGTGGATACAACATCGGCCTTGGACTGTAAGGTCCTAGGTTCGATTCTGGTCAAGGGCATGTATCTTGATTGCGGGCACATCTCCAGGAGGAGGTGTGCAGGCGGCAACTGATCAATGTCTGTCTCTCTCATTGATGTTTCTAACTCTCTATCCCTCTCCCTTCCTCTCTGTAAAAAATCAATAAAATATATTTTTAAAAAAGTGTATTTTTGCTTTTCTATCTAGCGTGAACACAGTGTGGTTGAGGAGAGAGATGGGGCAACTCAGATACGTATTCCTCTCTCCCTTGCGATCCTTCCGTTTTCTCTCACTTTGGGGAGGATCAGGAAAATATGTGGGTTACAGAGCCTGCGTAAATCTCCTGAGGGAAGATCTAAACTTGATGGGAAGCACCCTGCCAGAAAAGCGAGGCCTGAGCTTAAATGAATATTGTGATATTCAGCTCTCTTCTCTGCGTAATGAGTTCCTTTAAAGAGCTTAATAAAGAGGATCAGCAGGATTCTTGGGTATTAAACACATCTTCTAACGCAGTATTTTAACGAGGTGAGTATAATATAGCAAGCCCCTGGATTAATCTTCCCGTAAAGCAGTGGTTCTCAGTCTTTGTAATGCTGCAACCCTTTAATACAGTTCCTCATGTAGTGGTGACCCCAAGCCATAAAATTATTTCCGTTGCTACTTCATAACTGTAATTTTGCTACTGTTATGAATCGTAATGTAAATATCTGTGTTTCCCAATGGTCTTAGGCTCATCGCGACCCACAGGTGGAGAACCGCTGCCATAAAGTAACCCATGAGCTCAGGAGGCCCAGAAAAAATATCCTCAGAAGACTGTGGAGACGTCTATCGAACCCATGTGTCAGATGCCAGGAAATCACAGGTGCTGGCTCCGTCTCTCCTTAAAATCCCGAGGCAGAAAACGACCACCCCACAGGGTACGTGGCAGCTCGCTCCTGTGGTCCTCACCCCTCTCCAGATTCTGCAGGAGCCGCCTCTGGCTGGGCTGGGCTGTGGGCTGGGCGGAGGGCTGGGCCAGTGGTGCCCACGGAGTTTGTCCCCAGAGCTGAGGATCGAGAGCTCCTTGGCTGCGGGCCCCACGGTGCGTGTCCTCAATGCAAAGGCTGTCTGTTCCTCGGAGAGCTCCCCATTTATTTTTAACAGCTGGGAGGCACCCAGACCTCGTGTCGTTCACCCGCCTCGCAGCGGAGTGTGGGCAGCTCAGAAGCACACTCGCCCTTTCAGAGCACGGGAGCTGTTTGGCGTTAGTCATTAGGCAGCGGCTGTCGCCGCCTCCAGCAGCTCTCTGTAACTGGGCCGTGTTCGGTTGCCTGTCCTTACGGATACGGTTTAATTTGGGGCCCTTAATTTTGTCCTTTGACTTCCTTTATAAAGTGCATCATCTTGTGATGAATATTTCTTACTTTCTCAAAAAGGAAAGGTCTAATATATTGAGAGGGACAGAGGGAGAGGCGGGGGGGGGGGGAGGGAGAGAGGGAGAGAGAACACTGAGGAGAGGAAAGAGAGAAGCAGCTCTTTCCTGCTTTCTTTCCTCCTTGACCGTGGACAGACACAAGTGACCCTGTGGACTTCAAAGGGCAGATGGAGGAGGTGATTTCTGCGGGTTGGTTTGATAAGTTGGACATTTATTATCTCATTGCCTTAGATATCCTCCCCACTTTTTGCTTTAACTAACCCCTTGGAGTTAAGCATTGCCTTCCTCTAATCTAGGAGGCTCTTTAAAAGGCAGAACTTTTGGGAAACCTAACTATGAAGTTTTAAACAGCTGATAAGAGTGAAATTCTCAGACTGGTCATTCCCCAACCAGCAGATCATCCCAGATCCCTGAGGGAGATTAGAATCTCTAATGAGGTGAACCTGAACCTGTGTTTATAGAAATGCTTCTTAGGTATTTGAATAATTTGAGAATTTCTTACAGACTCCCAGATGGGCTTCCATGTCTGATTTGTTCTCCTAGGACAGTGGACGGCAAACTCGCGAGTCGCGGTTTGCCGACCACTGTCCTAGGAAGAAAGGAAGGGCAGGTAGCAGAACTATATTGGGTCCTTTGGGAGGATGAAGAGTCTAGAGCAGCAATTCTCAACCTGTGGGTTGCGAACAGCTAGCAGGGTCTCCTAAGACCATCAGAAAAAACAGATATTTACATTAAGATTCATAACAGTAGCAAATTACAGTTATGAAGTAACGACAAAAATAATTTTATGGTTGGGGATCACCACAACATGAAGAACTGTATTAAAGAGTTGCGGCATTAGGAAGGCTGAGAACCACTGGTCTAGAAGGAGGGAGGAAAGGGGGTAGTAAAGGGTTTCATCAACAGTTTGCCTACCTCACAGTGTTGTGATAAGTTAGCTGTGCCATGGGGGATGTGCCTTCATCTTTATTAAATAACTAGAGGCCTGGTACACAAAATTCATTATGAGTAAGGTCCCTAGGCCTGGCCAGCAGTCAGGGCAGATTAGGGCCTCCCGGCTGCTGGTCGGGGCCTTCCCCAGCTGCTAGCCAGGGCCTTCCTTCACCCTGCACTGCCCCCTGGTGGTAAGCACATGTCATAGGAGTGATAGAACTCACAGTCTCCCAGTTGAACTCCGAGGGGGAGTTTTTTTATATATATATAGATGGCTTTTATATATATATAGATGTCACAAAACCAGTAGGCAGTCTTTGTTTCCCTTTTGGCATTTCAAATGTTGATTCCAGTCAACAAGCTGATACTAATTCTCTGGTCTTGATATTTTGCTGGTTTGAATAAAGAGCCAGTTTATGTCAAAGAAGAGAGAGCTTAATGAATGAATTAAAAAGAACACACACATGTTTGTTTCAGTCAGCAGGCTCTTTTAGTTTAAGTAGGTGTGATAATCATGGATGGAAGTCCTGTTGATGAAACATCATCATTTTGGCTTCCATTCCTTTCCTTGTTTCTTTATCCTATCTAATAAAGAGAGAATATGCTAATTGACTGTCATGACCTCACAAACATGGCAGCACCCACAGCCAATAAGAGGAAATATGCTAATTGACTTCCATACCCTCAAAGATGGTGGCCCACAGCCACAAGATGGCGGCGCCCAGTCCCCTCAGCCCCACTTGCCTCTAGAGTACTCCAGTCCCCTCTACCCCCCAGACACCTAGGGCCAGCACAAGGCTCAGCTGAGCCTCAGATGGCAGCTGCCCAGCCACCCAGGCCTGGCTGAGGATCAAGTAACCAGGGCTAGCTGAGGCTTGCACTGCCAGCAGTGGCAGCAACAGAGGTGTGATGGGAGTGTTGCCTTTCCCTGATTGCCTGGCTGCATCCCATCCCTGAGGGCTCCTGGAATGTGAGAGTGGGCAGGCCAGGCTGAGGAATCCTGCTCCAGTGCATAAATTTTCATGCACTGGGCCTCTAGTTCCTAAAATAAATGGGAAAAAATTAGAGTAGATTTGTGGGACATATGAAGGTAATAATGGGATTCTATATGCTATTTTCAGTCTCTGCAAAAGAAACCAGGGATTAAACATTATTTATTGACTTTGTAATAAAAGTGCATAAGCTAACAAAAAATCAAGTTTGTTTTTTGATAAGTATGTCAGCTCATTTTTGAACATTGGTTCATGCATGCTGAATTAAAGTTATGATTTGATATTATATTGTTGACAAATAAAAAAGAAACAAAGTCAAAAGCTCATGGATATCTTATTGGTAATAAGACTTTGGTCATGAATGGAAGGGTAGGGAAGGGAAGAGAAGCTAAGAGTTACATGTACTTACCATATGTCAAGTCCTGTGCTAGACTCTAGAGCTGAATTAGACACAGTAGGAATGCAGAGACTTCAGATTAGTAATTACAACAAAGTTATAAAGTATAATTAGAATTCAATGGGGACATAAAACAGATTATAATGAATTTACTATGAGGAGTATTCAGAAAAAGCTTTCTGTAAAATAAGAAATTTAGAATGAATCTTGGAAGATGAATTGTTGGCCATGGAGAGGTGTAAGGAAAAATGTTTGATGGAAGAAGCAGGTCAGGCAAAGGTCTAAAGGTCTGGACTTGCTTGGGAAACACTAATGATTGTGACATGGTTGATGCTTAGATTTGGGGCAATGTCATACTCTGTGGCAAAGCCTGAGAAGTAGGAAGATTATAGAGGTTTTGATATCTTGCCAAGTGATTTGATTGTATCTTGAAGGGAAGTTCTGAAAGGCGTGTATGTGTGTGTGTTTCCTCCTTAAAGAGAGAAGTGACATGATCAGATGTGCAGTTTTGAGAACTCAGATTTAGGCTAAGACACATTGTAAACCCTTTGAGGGGCAGGCTCTTTGGTCTTCATTTTATATAAACGTCATGGTCCGGAAATAGAAGCTAAGAATGATGGTGCTTAAGATAGGAGAACTTTGCTTCATATTTGTTTTTTTCTATTAAATAAACATAAGTGTGAGGACTCATATTTATCATCCCTATCCAACATTGTAGTCTTCATTAAAACCAAACAAATCACTTAATCTCTGCCTGGCCACTTTAGAAATTCATGTTAGAGCTTTCTGTTTATCCGGAAACAATCTAACACAACTTAGAGAATTTTCTTGTAACTTACTTGGCAAAGAAAGAAATATTCTTAGAAATACTGAAAATGTAGAGCAAAGATGCATTTATATATCCATCCATCCATCCCTCCCTTCCTCCATCTATCCATCCATCCACCCAAACTATCCTGGCCCCCTCCAACACTCTATAAGACACCAGGACTGCAAAGGTGAATAATCTCAGCCTCCGTTCAAAAAGCTTAGAATGTAAGTTCAGAGACAAATGTATTAAGTAGATGGTGGCAATATTATATGACCATATAATATTTATTATTAAAAATACACTTTTAACTAAAATAGATATATAATTTATATTGGAAAGATTAAGCACTTGGAATTAGAATACAGTGGTACCTCGAGATACAAGTGCCCTAACATACGAGATTTTTGAGATATGAGCCATCGAGCAAGCGATTTTTGCTTTGAAATACGAGCAACAGTTGAGATACAAGTAATAGCATGGATCGGCAGGCTGCACACAACCCACCAGTTTACTGCCACTCGAGCGTCTCATAGTTTCCCACGCCTCAAGGTTACGGAATGAATTAAACTCGTATTGCGAGGTACCACTGTATCAAGGTTTATGTTCCAGATATAGAATTATCTAGATATTCTTTTCTTTTTTAAAAATATATTTTATTGATTTTTTACAGAGAGGAAGGGAGAGGGATAGAGAGTTAGAAACATCGATCAGGTGCCTCCTACCCCCCACCCCCACTGGGGATGTGCCTGCAACCAAAGTACATGCCCTTGACCAGAATCAAACCTGGGACCTTTCAGTCTGCAGGCTGACGCTCTATCCACTGAGCCAAACCGGTTTCGGCAGATTTTCTGGATATTCTTGATGTTATTTGACCATACTGATGTATATGCTTTAAAAAATTGTACAAAGAAAATGATTACACCTATTCAAAAGAATCCATTAAAAAGCTATTCAAATTAAGAGTTTAATAAAATTGCTGCATATAAGACAAGTATATAAAACCTAAGAACATTCATAGATATTCATATCTTCTGAGAGGCAATCCACGATTAGCTCTTAGGGTCCATGTGCATGCTTGCTAGTTATGCAAAGAGTGCAAGGTCCCAGCCTGACCATTCTTTACCCATGTCATCTCTCAGGGTTATGTTTGCAGCAAGCTTCTTGGAGGGATGAGATAACATCTCCACCCATGCAAAGAACAGACTTACTTCTGCTCACTATTTAAGTGGAGAGTACTACAACCTCAGTGGTCTTCTGTAAATGCTGCCCACTGTGTGTGCAGGCATCCTTGACAAGTCCTTTATTTCATCCTTATAGGGAGATGCAGAAGCCAATGAGCATCATGCTGACATTCTGGCTACTGCTTTGGCTGTGAATAGTCAAGTTCTTTTCCTTATCCAGGAGTCTTGTATCTTCTGCCAGCATTCACGAAACAGTAACAGGTTGGCAGATTAGCTTGTAATGAGTATAAAACTTCAGACCCTGAGCAGTTTTTGACAATAACTACAGTGATTATTTTATTGATCTATACTAATAATAGAGGAATATTCAAGTTGTCCCAGAAGCGTCATAGTAACAATAACAACTGAACAGCAGGCTGTGTAGGACAACCAGGCCAGCAGGGGTTGGGGGGCAGTTAGAAGTGATCAGGCAGGCAGGCAGGTGAGCAATTAGGAGCCAGCAGTTCTGGATTGTGAGAGAGATGTCTGAGTTAGACATCCCCTGAGGGGTCCTGGATTGGAGAGGGTACAGGCTAGGCTAGGGGCACCCCCTATGCACAAATTTCATGCACCGGGCCTCTAGTATCATAATAAAAGAGATCTTATTACCAGTAGCAATAAAAATATAGTATGTAGGGATAACTTATCGAAAAAGTACTTCTGAACTATCTGCAGAAAAATGCAATATTTTATTGATTAAAAAAGAAGACAAGCAAATAGAAAACGATGCTATATTATTGCACACAAAGATTGAATACTTAATGAAAATCAAATCTAAAGTACTTTTATAGGCTAAATTCAACCACAATCAAAATCCAAACAGAATGCTTGGAGATATTACTACTTAACTCTAAAGTTAATATGGCAGAACACTCCAAAGAGTTCATCAAGAAAATTCTAGAAAAGAGGAGAGAGATGAGTAGCACAGAGGTTAAAATTGGGAAGGTGGCATTGGAGCAGAGTGAATGCCAATGTGGCTTTCTCGTTAGAATAATCTGAGTGTGAGCTTTGGCTCTCTCACTTGTGATGGTGGGACTTGGCTCAGGCACTTGACTTCCCTCAGTCTCAGCTTTCTCATGAGTGTAATGGGGCTTGTAATAGCAAGTGCTTTGTAAGGTTGTTGTACAGGTTAAAGCACTTAGCAACACGTTTAGAACTTAGCACTAATAAAGTTGGCTACTATTAGTTTTAACTGATATTTAAGTGCATCACAAAGCTATTTGGAAGTGTCACAACAATTCAGAGAAATGCATCAGAATCTATCATCTTTGTTTTATCTATCTACCCATTTATAGGATGTAATTTATAACCAAGGAAATATCAGAGATAACGAGAGAGAACACCCACACAAATGTATGTCTATGAATGTTGAATGCAGCACTGACTTTCAACCTCGTGAAGTTGTCACCCTATTATATGTTTGTGTGTCGACATGCTACATATAAAACATTTTTATTCCTCTTTTCTATTCACCTATGATGTATCCTTTATTATAAATGTTTGCATCTATATCCTACATATGTATATTGTATGTATTTATAGTATATAAACATTTACATATATATGTACAATATATGGTAGACTCACCAAGTGAGTGGCCACATTATGATCTCTGAACACACAATAATCTGGCCACTTAGTGTGTGTGTGTGTGTGTGTGTGTGTGTGTGTGTGTGTATGTGTGTATTTTAGAGGCCTGGTGCATGAATTTGTGCATGGGTGGGGTCTGGCCAGCCTGGCCAGGGGGAGGGAACATGGGCAGTTGGCTGGCCTGCCTGCTGGTCAAAATCCTGGTCAAGTGGACAATTTGCATATTAGCCTTTTATTATATAGGATATACACTGAGTGGCCAGATTATTATGCGTTCAGATATCATAATAATTTGGCCACTCAGTGTGAGTGTGTGTATGTGTGTGTGTATGAGTGTGTGTGTGTGTATGTGTGTGTATGCCTAAATGACCAAACGACTGAATGACCTGTTGCTATGTTGTGTACTCACCACCATGAGGCAGGGGACAGACACTCAACCCAGGAACTGCCCCTGGTGGTCAGTGCACTCCCATAGCCAGCCTTCCACAGCCTCTCCCCCTGGCTGGCCAAGCTCCCAGAGGCCCTTCCCCTGCAGCCTCAATTGTCCCCAACTGCTGGCCTGGCCGAGGGACCCCACCCATGCATGAATTCGTGTACCAGGCCTCTAGTATATAATACATAGGCACAAAATATATACATACAATATAAATACATGTAGTATATGCACACAAACACTTATAATAAAGGGAATCTCAAAGGTGAATAGAGATGAGAAAGATATACATGTTAGATGCATGCTTATACATATACACACATACATAAAATGTATCTACTTCAAAAGACTGGGAATCAGTGCTGCATTCAATGAAAAAATAGCCCCTCAACAGACTAATAATGAAAAAGAAAATCCATTAAAGCACACTAACCTTATTTGAGATGTAATCCTACCCACTAGGAAATAGTTTATGAAAAATTTTCATCAAATAAGCACTTCCTTCCTGTGTCTTTGGACTGCCAAAATCAAATGCAAGCTCAGGTGCAAAGGTTAATCGCATCCCTTTAAGGGGAAAACCCTTTAAAATCTGATTGCCAAGCATTAGGGGAAAGTGGTAAATATGTAGTAAGTTCTGAATTAAATTTAAGGCTATTTTAATTATAAAAGCATTAATGACAGCAGGAAATTTAATGAAATAGTGGACCATGAAAATCAGTGTTATCATTTTAATACATAACGGAATATGACAAACTCTGTAAGATTTCTGTTCTCTTTCATGTCTATTACAATTTCCTTCTATTAGTTTCTACAAATAGAAAATTACATGTAAAAATTGAGTTTAACCAAATCTCTGTGAAAATCAGACAATCTGATTTGGTATTATATAACCACACTGAAATCCCATTTAATTTCAAAAGGGCTTCTCCTGGTGCCTTGAATACTAACTACCTTTCTAACAACACGTAGGTAGCTCTGCCTTTGACAGCGGAATAATCCTTGTGCCGAACAATAGATCAAGATTTCTTAACAGGAAGAATGAAGACAGAGAGAAACGAAGAGCTTGACCCAACCTCCTAGAGGAGAGATTTCAAAAGCATTTTTTTTTTTAAGTTGGTCTGAAAATATTTGCTCTTGCTCATCATCTTACAGAAGAATTCTTTCTGAGAAAAAGTTGATGATTCAGATGTCAGGCCTGACGGTCTCCAAACGTGGCCTGTCTGTATCTATCCCTGCTCCGGTCTCTCTGAAGAACAAAAAGCCGTAGGAAATAGGTGTTATGGGCTTCAGCTCCACTGAGTGGATTGTTATTAGAGTAGTCCATTGTAAACTGGTAATCATTGGAGGGCTTTCTAATCTCTCACGCAGATGAGAAGGGCTTTAAAATGAAACGTTTTAACAGGAGGTTAATTGGTTTATTTTAGAGGAAAGGACCAAATGTAGAAGTGAAGAGGGAGGTGACCCCAGAGGGAAGAATACCGATCTAAAGAAAAGATGAGAGGGACTCTGGGGTGCTGAGAATGTCTTGTCACCATGCTGGTGATAAGAGTGTGCGGTTTGTGGAAATTAAGTCATATAATTATAATAAGTGTGCTTTTCTGCATGCATAGTCTACAAAGTTTTTTTTTTATTAGCAAATGATTGCCTTAACATTCTCTGTTAAAAATACAACTGCCTGCAATAGTGTAAAAATCTCAGGCAGTAAAAATTTCTAGGTTAGCATTCAGTGGACATTTCTAGATTTGGCTCTATCTTGGACACCATAAAGATAAGATTGGAAGCAAATAATAGGATACCTATCTTCCTTAAATCTGAAGAGTCCAATCCTCTCCCTGAAGACCCACCCAAATGAAAGTACCTTAACCATGCAATCCTACAGAATCCTAAAATGTATGTCCTAAAGTGAATGCATGAGCCATTGATCTTATTTTGATTGGTCTTCAAGTTTGCAACTCTCTGTCAGCACCTGATCTGCATTCAATCCCAGCACCTAACAGGGAGTGAATCACTCATTCATTTAGGCCAGTGGTCGGCAAACTAAGGCTGGCAAGCCACATGCAGTTTGCCGCTCTGTTGACTAATGAGTTTGCCGACCACTGACCTAAACTCTCGATTCCAATAATTACACACTGTTGTTGTTCCTTGTGATTGAGCCCCTATCCCAATAGTCGGCAAACTCATTAGTCAACAGAGCTGCAAACCACGGCTCGAGAGCTGCACTTTGCCAACCACTGATTTAGGCAAATTGTCCTTCTGAGCATCTAGAAAAAAATCTTGCTCCAGCCCCTGAGGCTTTTCACATCCCGTAGATTCCCTTCTCCCTTTTGATGAACTCTGACCTCAGTGGTATAGCAGATGGTTTTATTCCCTGAGTCTGGATTTCTTAAAAAAGCTTTCTGCAAAATCAGGCTGGGAAGCCAAGCATAGCAGTAAAAATAGCACGAAGCCAAGAATCAGAACGAGAATCCAGTGGTTTCAACTGACCTTTACTTCCCAATAGTTGTATGACCTTGTGCAACCACTTTGTAAACTGGGGGTTGAATATCTGCCTTCATGTTTTTATGATTATTAAATACGAGAATGTGTGTGGACATAATTAGGGTGCCATACACAGCAGTGCCGGAATTATTACAATAATGTAGGTTATTTGGTGTCGGCTATGTTTGTTTGTGTTCCAGGGCAAAGAATTACTATCACTTTCAAAATATTTTTAGCTCTCGCTGAAACTGGTTTGGCTTAGTGGATGGAGCATCGGCCTGTGGACTGAGGGGTCCCAGATTTGATTCCGGTCAGGGGCATGTGCCTTGGTTGTGGGCACATCCCCGGTAAGGGGCATGCAGGAGGCAGCTGATGGATGTTTCTTACTCTCTATCTCTCTCCTTTCCTCTCTGTAAAACATCAATAATATGTATATTATCGATTTATATAAAATATTTTTAGCTCTCTCCCTGTAGAGACATATTCACAACCACATCCAAGGCATAGTAGGGCAGAACTTTTTCTATTCCACTTCTGGCCACTTCCTTGGGCATCTTTAAAAGCGGTGTGACATAGCTAGGCTTGAAGTGCAGATGCCAAGAGATAGCACCTACCCTGTGGGGGGTGGGACAGGCCTTTCCTTCCAGATGACCCTCTGAAAGACTTTTGTGTTTTTCCTCAACTTGTCCTGTTGGGAGTCTCCCAGATAACCAGCCCACAGTCGATTGTGACAGCAGCATCTAGATCATTGGAGGCATCTGGAGGCAAATCTGTGTAGAAAGTATGAAAGGAGCTTAACATTTTAAGCTCCAGTGATAATAGATAATGGTTCAGCGGGGCGCTATTGAGAAGGCAGGGTAGGGAAAGAGTGACTTCCTGTGATTCTCCAATAGACTGAGACCATCAAATTTGAGGTAGATTGTTTCTCAGATCAACAAGACATTTCTTTGGGGAAAATTATTGTATTACCTTGGACTATCTCCAGTGAAATCCTGGGGACTCCATCCTCATTCATTTCAAACAATGTTTGGGGGGAAAAATATTCCATTTCAACCCTGCTGGAAGCCTGAGATTTGTCTCCAAGGGTTTGTAAGGTTACATGGCCCCGAGGGAGCTGGAAACTAAATTGAATTCTTTAGCTTTACAATTTCTTTACCCAGCTAGAGCTTACATATTACATTATTTACTGCACTTCGAAGTAGAAGCCTCTTTCTTGCTCTTAAGACCCAGATAAGCCATAACTAATACTTAATGAATTACAAACACAGAGAATAGAGAGCTTAAAATAAACATAAAGATGTTCGCAATTCTCACGGAAAAAAATAACAGCTCCCTTCGAAGGAATACCGGCCATAAATAGGCTCATAGAGCAGAGTTCTAAATCTTTTCCAGGGGAAGTCAGGTGACTTGGTAAGTTAATTACATTGTTGTCCTAGGGGCGGGATGGAAGGTCAGGCGACGCCTTCCAGTGCTTGCTGCGGTTCTATATATTAGAAGCATGGCACTCTCATCAAAGTAGCAATCAAAGCCATCCCATTCAATCCGGGCATCTCACTTTATTACATGCTTTAGAGGCCACCGCTCTCTAGCCAGAAGGTGGTACAATTCAGAGACAGAAGAGGGAGGGGGAGGGGAGGCTGTAGAAGGAGGCCTTGCAGTCAACCTTCTCCATCCCAAGGAGGGCAAGGGCACTTTTCTAGAAGGAGACCTGGTTTGGGGGCAGGGTTTGGGGGGGAGGTAAGTGTACCTGAAGATACAGGAAGAGCAGTTGAGTGTCTGGTGCAGGCTGCACTGGGCCCTGGGTGGAGGAGGCAGAATTCCCTGCGCTGTGACTTTCAGCAGACAGTCACCCCGTCCCTGGTCTAATTCTGCTGCCTAACGTTTCACATCACAGCCTTTGTGTTAAATGTTGCTTAGCCGAACTGCCTCCTTAAAGGTGCCCATCTTCTCAGCAGAGGTAGCTCATTAAGCTTCTTAGCGCCGCAGCATGAATGACTCTGACGAGGTAAGGCTGCCGAGGCAGGAGTCCAAAGGGGCGGTGAAGGAAGCCATAGAGCAAACTAGACATTTCCACAGGGAGGGGGGCTGTGTGTGTGTGTGTGTGTGTGTGTGTGTGTGTGTGTGGCTATTTGTGGCCTCCTTGCTTGCAGGGTAGTCAGGGAGGGGGGTAGTTATTAGGAGTCGAGTCCCTACTTCATTCTGCTCAAGTCTCTTCCTCTTTCTGGCCTCAGCCTTCTCCTTATGGGCTCTTCCCTAACCCTTCCCGTCTTTGGTTCTCCCTCCCTTCTAAAGTTGGCCCTGGAGCCATTGCATGTGCCTCCTCACTGCAGGCTGGGGGAGGGAGCTGGTGGGCTCAGGGACAGCCACCGAAGGGCTGGAACAGAACACCAGGGAGAGAGAGGAAAGGGAGTGGGCAATCCCGCCTGGAGGAGATAGAGCTGAGGGGTAACTGGAGGAACATTCTGGAGCATCCGAAGGGCCTTCCCCTGGGGTGGGGACCTCTGTCCTCCATCCCCTTGGAGGGTCACACAGAAGGAGGGGGAATGGATGGCGGGGAGGGATGATGGCTGGAGCTGAGGAAGGACAGTCACTCCTCTTTGTAAAAAGTAGAGCGGGACTGAGGGAGGGACTTGTCCTCACCCGGGCGATTCTGCGGGGTAAAGTAGGAGAACAGACGTACCTTGTTAAACACAAGTTGAAGTTACTGTATAGAAGGCTCAGCCTCTCTGGCTGAGCTGGTGGTGGGCAGCCAGGAAGCCCTTCAGTGATTTGTTCCCTCCTCTCGCTGCGGCTGTTTGAGGAACCCCAGGCTTTTCTAAAACACAAATCACACGTCTCTGGGACAGTGTGCTCAGGAGACACAGCACTGTCCCACACTCTGTCCATCCGATCCTCACATTACAGGTGAGGAGGTCAGGCCAAGAGAGCTGAGGGAAGTGGCCGCTCCTGCTCAACTCCGCTCAACAGGCCCTGCAGCAGGTGCTCTGGCCACGAAGAGAAACCCACTCCCCAATACTGCCCTTCCTCCGAGGAGGTGCCTCCACCTGTCAGAGCCCCAGAGCCTCTGTCTTCTGGAACCTCTAAGATAAAGGCCTGCCAACGGAACTGCGTTTGAGACTCGTTCCACGTCTAAAACACAAAGCTGCAGTCTTGAGCTGTTTGTGACTGAGGAAGGACAGACAGTGAGCAAAGTCACTACCACCAGGTGACCAATTGTGTCTGACTGCTCACCCTATGGCGCCGATGACCCGGAAAAGGGCTGTCGCCAGGCCTGGGACACAGGAGTCAGCCGGAAGTCTGAGAGAAGGACGCAGTGACACCGTTAGGAGGAGATGAGGTGGCAGAAGAGCGAGCTGATGCTTTTAAACGAATTTAGGAGGAGGGAAGCAGGGCAGAGGTGCAGTGGAGGTGCTGGCTCGGGACTGGGAGAACCAGAGAATACGTAAGGCCACACCTGTCTTGTCTAATTCAGGCTCCATTGGAAAGGAGATGCAGGCCCCGCCTCTCGCTCATTCTGGGCAGACTCCTGAGGTGGGCCTCACATGGAACAGAAATGTGTAACCCAAGGCTGTTTATGTGAGGGTGCTCACATTTGCTTTATCTTCCCCTCCTTCTTTCCTTCCTCCCTCCTTCCCTCCCTCCTTCCTTCTCTCCCTTCCTCCTTCTCTCCCTTCCTTCCTTCCTTCCTTCCTTCCTTCCTTCCTTCCTTCCTTCCTTCCTTCCTTCCTTCCTTTCCTTCCTTCCTCCCTCCCTCTTTCCCTCTCTCCCTCCTTCTCTCCCTTTCTTCTTTCCTTCCTTCTTCCCTTCCTCCCTCTCTCCTTCCCTCCCTCCCTCCTTCCCTTTTTTCCTCCCTTTCTTCCTTCCTTCCTCCCTCCCTCCTTCCCTCCCTTCCTTTCTCCCTTCCTTCCTCCCTTCCTTCCTTCCCTCCCTCCCTCCCTCCCTCCTAATCTTCATGTGGAATTTGTTCCTAAGGGTTTTATCTACTCACGTTTTTGTCTCTCCCCTCTCTCCTCCCTCATCCCGACTCCCTTCTCTGATTTGCCTTCCCACCTCCCTTGGAGTCCACCCACATCTTTCTCTCCTTGAAGTGCTTCTTTCTCTCTGCCTCCTCCAGTTCTCTTTCCAAAGGTGAGAGAGAGAGAGAGAGAGAGAGAGAGAGAGAGAGAGAGAGAGAGAG
>JAAGEH010000297.1:12760687-12806076 GCA_011751065.1 Lasiurus cinereus | reverse complement strand
GAGAGAGAGAGAGAGAGAGAGAGAGAGAGAGAGAGAGAGAGAGAGAGGCAGTGAAGGAATTCTATAGCTCCAAGCCTTCTTCTGTAGGATCCATCACCAGGGGAAGAAGTGGCTTGGACTTTAAAGCCAGTTTTGTGTTTTCTGCACGTGCTGGTATGTATAAAAAGATTCCAAAGGAAAAATAATGACTTCCCTGCATAGGGAAGGGTGATGATGTGTGGAGGAGTAAGTCTGGCAGAAAGCGGCTTTAGCGGGAACAGGGATGTCCCGCAGTCAAGGGCAGGAGCCACCCGAGGCTCCCGACTGCTTTGCAGCTGCCACGGACACCCCTGGACCAGGCCTTTCCACCTGCGGTGGGCAGGCAGGTAATGCAGGGCTACTGTCCTGGAGTCCCAGAGCAACAGCGCTCTCTACTCATTCTGGCCATGTGGGCTCTGGGAGCCTGCTTGGTTTGCCTAGGCCATTTCTAACGTTACTCTATTATTGAAAACTTTATCTTCATCATTGCAAGTGTCACAGGTGTCTATTTGGTGTGTCTCCCTCTCCCTCCCCTCCCAAGCCTTTGCCACACTATTGTCTGTGTTCGTGGGCTATGCATACAGTGGTACCTTGAGATACGAGTGCCCTAACATACGAGATTTTTGAGATACGAGCCGTCGAGCGGGCGATTTTTGCTTTGAAATACAAGCAACATTTGAGATAGGAGTAATAGCACGGATCGGCCGGCTGCACACGACCCACCAGTTTACCGCGACTTGAGCGTCTCATAGTTTCCCACGCCTCCAGGTTATGGAACGAATTAAACTCGTATCTCGAGGTACCACTGTATATGCATATAAGTTCCCCTGTTAAACTCCCCCCTCAGAGCCCCTATCCCCACCTTCCCTCTGAAATTCCTCAGTCCGCTCATAAGTTCTACATTTCTGGGTCTCTCTGGGATGTGTCCTTTTACCCATCTGGCCCTTCCCAGTTTTATCCTTTCTGCCTGCTTCCCTGTTCTTATGAGTTCTTATGTTCCAGCTCTGATAGCATGGCATGTGTGAGATACAGCAACGTCGTCATGGTGATAAGCATTGGCACAGGGAGGGAAATAATCTTGATGTGCAGAAAACCCATGATGGGCATCAGCCTTGACCTCCCTCCCTGGTCCAGCACTGCCCTGTGTCTATCAGCTTGTCCATGGCATTACTGTCCTGCAATTCCTTGGCCTATGTTTATCTCTTCTTTTCTGTCATTCACATGATAATCATTCTCCAGCCCTTATGTCTGACCAGTGGATGTCCCTGACTTTGTCCCCTCCTCTTGTTCCTGGAGTCGCTGCCCTTGCTCAGGCTCTCTTATCGTGAAAGCTGCTGTTCTGTGATGGTGCTCTCCTTTTAATTCATCTTCCACATGGCAGATTATTTCATAAAATCTGAAATACGCCTTTTCTCACTCCCTGCCCTCAATATTGTTGCTGGCACTCCATCATTGGCATAATGTCAACACCCCTCATGACCTGGCCCTCAGCACACTGTCCATTCTCTTTCCCATCCTCTGCCCTCTCACCCCTCATCACATACCTCTTAGGTTGCCCCTTCCCCCCGAGGAGAAGCCCTTTCATTAACATAAGGTGGTGCAATAGGCAATTAAAATAGGATTCTTCCTGTCTTGAAGTTTTGTGCGAAGCCTAAAAGCTGAGAGAAAAAAATGAATTTTCAAGCATCTCCACATTGTAGAGTAGATGTTAGACCATCTCTGAAGAATTTGCAAAATCAGTAATAACTAGTTCTGTCCTCAAAAGAAAAGATTAAGAATTTATTCACTGAAATAGTCTCTAAGCCAGTCTCTCCAATTTCATCCTTTCTCCCTAGTGTTTTCAACAGAGCTGCCAGAATGATGCAGGGCAATCATGCCTGTGTCTCTTCAGAAACCGCAATGGCTCTTACTCAGGGTAAAAGCCACAATGGCTTCTGAGACCCAGGAAAAGCAGGTCTCCTTTACCTCTAGACCCTCACCTCCTGCCACACACCCCCTTGCCATCTTTGCTCCAGCCACGCCAGCTTCCTTGCTGTTCTTCAAACATGCATGTGCACTCCTACCCCAGAGCCTTTGCACTAGCTTATTTTGGATAACTACCTCAACTCTTTGGGGTTCTTGCTTTATTCATTTCCTTGCTGAGGCTTACCTCATCACCCCTATTTAAAATGGTAAGCTGTAAATGCTAGCGCTCCCAATTCCTCACATCCTGCTCTACTTTTTCTCTTCCCACAGCACCAACACACTAGGAAGTTGAACTTTTCATGACTTTATGGCTTATTGTCTGTCTCTGAGGCTGGGGATGTTTACCTTTTTCTGTTCATAAAGCACCCATTCTACTGATCAAGCATAGAACACACTTGTTTTCTGCACTAGTCATTAGGTAAGTCAGGATTTTCAGGAAAGAAAGGATGGCTCATCAAACTGACTTCCATAACAACCCTATTTCCACTGGGATTCAACTTCTACTCACATGTCAGCTCTTGAATTCTTCAAAGTGGCCCTTCTATTAAAATAATCTTTTAGTATTGTTTACCCGGCATGTTGAAGAAGCTATTCAGAGTAGGTGTACCATAAAAATAGATTCCTTTGAAATGTAGGTGATAAAAAAAAGATTTTTTTGGCTTTCCTCTTACTCTGTCTTGTTTGTCTTTTCAATGTCACAACTCTTTTCTTAGGTGGAGGAGACAATTCATCTGTGTGTTTTATCTTAACAGAGGGAAGAGGGATCAAGTGAGTTGACTTAGGCAAAAACCAATGGGACTAGAAAGGAGAAAAACTCATGAAGTTAGTTTGAATCGATCTGTTGGTAAAGCCAATCTCTAATGCCAAGCTCATAAAAACAGGCCAAGGTAACTGTTGTCGTGCTGCTCCCCATTTCAGAGAGAGATGGTGGAAGGACGATAGGACTGGCAGGCAGAAGCCTCGGCTGCCTCCTGAGGTGTTCCCCTGAATCTTGTGTAGACATTGGCCTCTCGGTTAATTTCTAAAGTGGGGAGAGTGATATCCAAGTCATCCTATTTCTGAGTTGTGGAAAAAGAAATGGGAAAATATTTGGAAAGCCACCTAAGTGCCTTATAAATATTGAAATAGCGTATTCCAGGATCAAGGGGATTTGTTTATTAGCTTACAAAACAGAGGCACTAAGATGCATTTAAATCTCCATGAAAAAATTCAACATTGTTCCATATGCTGACACCAGGGAAACAAATCCTTTTACTTGTATGTGTCTGCACTCATTAACTGGGGAATCTAGCCCTCAGCTGTCATCCTTCCCATCAAGATTAAGAAACAACAGTGGAAACTAGAGAAACACATAAATATGAGCAGGAGACAAGGATGTCTTAAATGTCTTCATCTGCGGTCCTTTCCAGACCAGCAGTGTGTTTCTTGTCCTATGCAGTACCCTCAGTGAAAGCCCCTTCTGCTCTCCAAAACTCTGCCCTCGCTGTTCCAAAGCCCACCACTAGACACTGTTTCTTTACAGACGGCATTGATTTCTGCTCAAGGCCCTTTGGAATGTCACACAGAAGACATGGAGAATAGGTCTGGAGTTCAGGTACCCATGAAGAACAGGGGGTGCCATAAAGAACCACTTAAAAAGAAACCTGGGGGAGAGAGAATCTAAGATGGCAGCATAGGTAAACACCTACACTGCTGCCTCGCACAACAATTTCAAAACTACAACTAAAAGACAGAACGGACATCATCCAAAACTACAGGAAAACTGACTGAGTGGAAATTCTACAACTAGAAGGAAAGAGAGGGGCTCACAGAGACCCAGAGGAGCTGCAAAAAGCTGAGTTACAGAGACGCGCGCGTGGAGAGAGTGGGTGTCGGAGAACCTGGCTGGCTTTCTCTGGTGGGAGGGAGACGGAGACTCTCAATGGCATTGAACCCCTTATCCTACGACACTAAACCCCAGATCCAGCCGAAACTCATATGGGGGGGAGTTTGGACTGCGAAAAGAGAGAAGTGCAAGGAAATTTAGGGGAGTTGCAAAACGTAAGAAGTCTGGTGGTGCGCATGGCACTGTGCGCAGAGGACCGACTGCTGATTGTGCTGCTGGCTTTCACAAGTGGGCGGGAGACAGACCCTCCCAACTGCGTCACTTCTAACTCCACTAAACCCTGGTTTTGGGCGAAACCCTGGGGACCCAGACTCATATGATCCCGGAGTGCAGGGGAGCCAGCGGGGCAGCAGTCTAGAGGCACTGCAAGAGAGCACGCATGCAAGGGACCGCTCCAGCGATTACCCAGTCACGTGAGACACGGGGGCCATGGAGGGTGGGGCCGCCTGGAAGGCAAGGCGGTCCCTTAAGCCCTGAGACTCCACCCATCCCAAGCTCAACAGAGAGGCTTTTGCGGTTTTGCAAGTCTGGTATCATAAGGCTGAATCCAACACAGAAGTTCTCCCGGCATAGTGAAAATGCGGAGACAAGGGAAGGGATCACAAACAAAAGAAATGTAGGAAAACAAACAAATGGATATACAGTTCAAAACCACGCTTATAAGGTTTTTCAAGAATATCCTAGAAAAGTTGGGTAAAGTTAGCAAGACCCAGGAGGAGATGAAAAAGAACCTACTAGAAATGGAAAAGGACCCACTAGAAATTAAACATACACTGACTGAAATAAAAAATATTATACAGAGAGCTAACAGCAGACTAGGGGAAGGCAAGAATCAAGTCAAAAATTTAAAATATAAAGAATCAGAAAATACTCAACTGGAAAAGCAAGAAGAAAAAAGAATCCAAAAATGTGAAGATAATGTAAGGAGCCTCTGGGACAGCTTCAAGCGTACCAACATCAGAATTGTGGGGGTGCCAGAAGAAGAGAGAGAGCAAGATACTGAAAACCTATTTAAAGAAATAATGACTGAAAACTTCCCACATCTGGTAAAAGAAATAGACTTTCAAGTCCAGGAAGCACACAGAACCCCATATAAAAGGAATCCAAAGAGGACCACACCAAGACACATCATAATTAAAATACCAAAAGCAAAAGACAAAGAGAATATTAAAAGCAGCAAGAGAAAAACAGTTCATTACCTACAAAGAAGCACCCATACGATTGTCAGCTGATTTCTCAACAGAAACGAT
Source organism: Lasiurus cinereus (assembly GCA_011751065.1). Classification (NCBI taxonomy): domain Eukaryota; kingdom Metazoa; phylum Chordata; class Mammalia; order Chiroptera; family Vespertilionidae; genus Lasiurus; species Lasiurus cinereus. Next base: position 12,800,958 of record JAAGEH010000297.1, on the reverse strand, counting down.
GCAGGCCAGACGGGAGTGGCAAGAAATATTCAATGTGATGAATAGTAAGAACCTACAACCAAGAATACGCTATCCAGCAAAGCTATCATTCAAAACTGAAGGGCAGTTAAAGAGCTTCACAGATAAGAAAAAGCTAAAGGAGTTCATCAACTCCAAACCAGTATTATATGAAATGCTGAAAGGAACTCTTTTAGAAGAGGAAGAAGAAAAAGGTAAAAGATAAAAAATTATGAACAGCAAATACATATCTATCAACAAGTGAATCTAAAAATTAAGGGAATAGCTGAGACCGGTTTGGCTCAGTGGATAGAGCATTGGCCTGCGGACTGAAAGGTCCCAGGTTCGATTCCGGTTGGGGGCATGTACCTTGCTTGTGGGCACATCTCCAGTGTGGGGTGTGCAGGAGGCAGCTGATTGATGTCTCTCTCTCATCGATGTTTCTGACTTTCTATCCCTCACCCTTCCTCTCTGTGAAAAATCAATAAAATATATTAAAAAAATAAAATAAAAATAAAAATTAAGGGAATTAAAAATTTGATCAACAGAATAAACTGGTGAATATAATAGAATCAGGAGCACAGAAAGGGAGTGGACTGATAATTCTCAGGGGGAAAGGGGTGAGGGGTATACAGGGAGAGACTGGACAAAAATCATACACCTATGGATGAGGTCAACAGGAGGGAGGGAGGGGTAGAGGGAGGGGTGGGAGCCGGGTGGAGGGGAGCTATGGAGGGGGAAAAAGAGAAACAAATGTAATAATCTGAATAATAAAGATTTAATTTTTTAAAAAAGAACAACTCCTGAGGTTTTAACAGGCTATTGCTGGCCAGCAAATGTACATTTACATTATAGCTTTAAATTAGGTGTTTAGATTCACACATTTAGTGAATATGTATTAAAAACATGTATTTTACATTAAAAAAAAGAAACCTGGGGCATCCTGGAGATGACTTGAATCCCCCCCACCCCCTAATTTGTACCTTGAGCTGACCTGTAAAACAACAATGCCTCAGCCCCACCCCGACTCTTTTCTAAGCACAGTGAAAGATGCTGAGTGGGGACAGAAGCACAAATGTGCATTCTTCCATGTTGCTAGGTGTCTTACTTGCAAATTGAAAACTAAACACAATTTTCAAGATGTAGATCGAGTTTATCGCTAGAGTGTTTTGGCTTCTACAAACTTCCACCCCCAACCAACTGCCAATGCTCATTCTTGCTAACATTTTAGTGCCAATTTTTTTCTCTTATATATGCCACTGGGCTTTTGGATTGCTTATAACTTGGCTCCGAATGAAACATAAAGTCAGTTATGAGGGTTCAGCTTTCTGCCAGGTGCAACCAAAAGATCTGCCTTAAAATTCAGTAGTGTCCCTGGGTAACCCTGACAATCTTGAGCTTGCATTTACTTATTATAAGAAAATGCTGGGTTACCCGGAATTGATTTTTGGATTTCAATGCAAGCCTCTTTGGTCACTGGTTTGTATTTTGGGCCATAGATTTACATGTTGACTTGATTTTTATGGGGCTTGTCACTTTAAAATATTGCTTTTTTTGGGGGGTAGCGTGAGGGGACTGAGTTTATGGAGGTTGAGAAGGGATGAGAAATAATGAAGATTAATCAGTGATGGTTGAAGGCAAAAAGGAAATGAGAATTTTAATAAGACTAAACGGTTTTGCAAAGACCCAACTTTTGTGCTTCTTTTGAGGACAAGTCAATCAAATAGGCACAAAGGTAATTCTCAGCCTTTTGATGTTTGTGACTATGAGATGCTATTTAAAGCTGTTGGAGACATGTAGGAAGAAAATGGTTTTGAATGTCAAAGAAAGGAGTTAATGAAAACCCAAATTACAAGGGACCAAAATAATAGTTGCCACTATAATTAAATCAGCCAGGAGTATTAGAGCTGCCATGATCTCAAGACACGTTAAGTGCTACTTTGACATGGCAGACATTGGAGGGAGACTTGGAACTGCTCAAGAGGGCTCAACCATAGATGATGATAAATGCTCACAATTAAATGTGCCAGGAGAAGTATTAATAAGTACTTTTATCAAGTTCTCTTGGCTCCACGGCTGAGATAGGAGCCTGTCTAGGGCCTGGTTGATGTGCCTCAGTGGTTGAGCATTGACCCATGAGACAAGAGCTTGCTGTTTTGATACCATCTCAGGGTATATGCTTAGGTTACCAGTTTGAGCCCCAGTAGGAGATGTGAAGAAGGCAGCCAATTAATGTTTCTATCTTTCTATCCCTCTCCCTTCCTTTCTCTCTAAAGATCAGTAAAACATATTAAAAAATAAAAAAATCTGTCTATACATCTAAAGAAAAAGGGATTGAAGACAAAATTGTGAGTTTGAGGAAATAATTAACACTTTAAAAATGAGTATAATCTCGGTTATTCGGCAGTCTTTGAGTATGCCAGAGCTTAACCTTTCCACCACATAGATAATGTACTTGATTGCCTGTTTGATTTTTTTTTTTTTGGAAGTAGGACAGTATAGGAATTAAGAGCAAGGGCCTTCAAGTCAGACTGCTAAGTTTAACTTCGTCTTTCCAGTCCTGATTGGGGCCAATCAGGCCAGCCAGCTGGGGTGGAGGGAGGGACCACAGGAGGGTGGCCAGCTGTGGAAGGTTGGTGGTGGGAGCACACTGACCTCCCAGGGGCAGCTCCTGCATTGACTGTCTGCCCCTTGGTGGTCAGTGTGCATCATAGTGACTGGTTGACCGGTTGTTCAGTCAACTGATCATAATGGTTGCTTAGGCTTTTATATATATATATGTGTCTGTTACTAGTTCTGATATTTCCTCCCTCCTATGCCTAAAAGAACTTCAATGCTTGAAAGAAAGAACAAAAAGGCTGGTCTTAGGCATAGAAATCCTAGACAATTTCTTTTTAAAAAATGTTTTTCTTTCTTTTGTGCCTCCAAGCTCTTTCAAATGAAACCTGAGTGAAAAGCCAGTGAGTAAAAGTAAAATAAACATGAGTCAAAATGCTCTGGAAGGAGGATGGAGACAAAATCCAGTGTTATAAATCTTCCCTCTCCTTGCCCCCCAGGGCTCCGCTGATGGCTCTGGCCTTGTGAAACACAGACTATCCTCTGGGTCCTGCCCAGCTCCCCAGCCCGGCCCAGGGCTTGCAGAGAACACTTTATTGAATGTCACATTATTACTCTCTTCACTGCTCCCTCTCTTCCATCGGGGGTGGAAGGAAGACAGTGAGGCAGACAATTACATTGCTGATGTGGGATTTTTAGAGGAAAATTGAGGGAAATTATAGGGACTACCCATCTGTGGTGAAAACTCCTCACTCTCTTCCCACAGGACCCATTATTTTACAAACTGCTACTATTAGAAATGATTTACAGTCGCTTGCCAACGTTACCGTGCTGTTAGATTCACTGGGATCTTACCAAATTTTAAAAGGAGTATGGATGATCAAAGCGTGTCCACTCTCAAAATGGCGAGGAATTTGATGACTACTGTGTAGAGTTAAATTATACTACACCATCAAGGTCAATCTTCTCTCTCCAATATCCCCTATTCTGCTTGATCTTATTTCCTATCTTCTACATCCTGTCTCCCACATCAGCTTCTTTGCACTTTGGAATTTTCTCTTTCTAAAAATGTCTCTAGACTTTTGCTTATTCAGTCCTCTCCTTCCAAATATAGAGAACCCTCCCCCCCCCCACCCCTGCCCTGAAAATGTTATCCTTAGCCTTTATTTAAATGCATTCACTGTGTTATTATAGCAACTTTCTTCCTTTTCAGTTTCATCAAGAAAAACAGATACTGGAGATGAGTGATAACCCTATAAGACTGATCCAAATCCTCCAGGCTGGATGAGCTGGATAGTCCCAATGTAGACTAATCTCCTGATTGTCTGATTGTCTTAGAATTTTGAAGATCTGTAGCACAGATGATGGTAAACAATGAGATGCCTATTCAACAGCAACTGTGAGCAAATCATAGCTAATTACTGAAAGGCAGAATATCTAGAGTCTGGTATAAACTTTGGGGACCTGACTTTAGAAGGGAGCTATTGTCTGGTTCATTTTTGTTTGTTTGTTTGTTTGTTATTTTGCTTTGGAGGCTACTGTTCTATACAATTAACACTTAGCAAATGGGAAGTGGTTTTCTGGAGAAAAGGCTCAGGGACCTCTCAATATTTTAGGTTGTACCCAAGGAAATGCCTTCAGTGTGACAAAAGCACAAATGGAGCAGGAATAGAATGAGTCACTTCTAAGATGTACATTTAAGAACTGCAGAGTAATGGGCTACTTTGACTGGAGGTAACATGGATACTTTTGCCATTTGGCTACACATTAGGTGGCTATATTTTAATATATATATATATATATTTTTTTTTTTTTTTGGCGGGGGAAAGAAAATTTCTGAGATTCTAGCTGGATAACTTTTAAGAACCATAAACTATTAGGTGTTAATTTTTGGGTTGGAAACGACAAAAGAATGCATGTTTCTCTAAATAATGTCAGAGCAGAGGACACTATTGCATTGTTTAGGGTAGGCTAGGCTATGATGCTTGTGGTAGTCAGCCTCTGAGATGTTCCAAGTAATCCACCTCCTGATATTCACTATCTTGAAAGCCTCATCCCTTGAGCGTGGGCTAGACTAGTGACTCACATCTAGCAAAAAGGATGAGGCAGAGGTGGTGGGATGCCACCTCTGAAGTTAGGTTATAAAAAGAGTGACTTTCATTTTGGAGTTTCTTCGCCTTCTCTGAAATCTCTCCCACTGGAGAAGCAAGCTGTCCTGCCTTGGGCAGGCCTATGAAGAGGCCACCAAGGAGCTGAGACTCTACAACTGCCACATGAGTGGGTCTGGGAGCAAATTTTCCAGCCCCAGCAGAACCTCGAGATGTCTGCAGTCTTGGCTAACACGGTGATTGCAGCCTCATGAGGATCCACAGTCAGAACTGAAAGGGGGCAGAGATAGAATGTTGGAGAACCAGCTAGTATTGTAAGACATATTGCTCATGCTCTATGAACCATGATTATTTTATTCTGATTAAAGATGGCACATTCTCAGCTGGCTAGCAGCTGCACTCAGGTCCTGGGATTTCACCTGGGGATGCAGCCCACACTCAGAAACCAGAGCCAGAAACCAGAAGCACCAGCTCTTTGACAATTCCAGGCTTCGCCTATCACTAAGCCCTTTGAAGATCCCCAGCCCTTTTTGCACACCTGCAGGCCTTTGCAAATGTCCAGCCTGCTTACCTGTGAGCTACCCATTCGGCACTCCCTTTGGCTATTTCCCCATGTAACCCCAGACCTCGCATGTCACTAAGCCCTTTGAAGACCCCCCAGTCCTTTGGCATATCTGTCAACTGCCCTTTTGCCTATTTTCCTTTGTTTTATCTCTATATATAAAAGCCTAAGCAACCAAATGACCTGTCAATGGTTACCATGACACACACTGATCACCACGGGGCAGATACTCAACACTGGAGCTGCCCCCTGGTGGTCAGGGCACTTCCACAGTAAAACTGCAGCTCAGCTGACCAACAGGTGCCAGATGCAGGGCTCACAGCTGGCCGCTGCAGCCTGGAGACTGCAGTGGATCAGCAGTGAGCCCACCGAGTGGCAGCAGGCACAGCTTGGCCGGGATGAGCAGGAGCAGCAGGGGGTGTTAAACTGCCAGTTTCAGCTCGATCCCCGCTGGCTACCCCACTGGTGCACAAATCCATGAACCAGGCCTCTACTACCTAATAAGCAGGTGGCTTATGGTGGACTGCAGAGCAGCTTTTTGTGGGTCACCTGTTGCTCTCTCATACTGCCAGCAATATTGGAATAAATGCTCATATATGATTCAACCCTGTCTCTGGCATGAACCCATTGTTTGTCCAGTTACAGAACCACTCCTGAGATAGCACAGGTGTGTTGCTTTTTGCTGCTAAGCTTGGGGAGTAATTTGTTATCTCCGATATATATAAAAAATAGTACATGAATTAACTCCCAAATCTCAGTGGCTTTACAGAGTAAGTCCCTCCTCCCCACAACGTACACACTCACACTACATTTTTAGTTCAAGTTAGAGACCCTCTGAGAAGTTGTCTTCTTTGGGTAACTTAGTAATCCAGGGTTCTTCCATTGTGTGGTAGGAAGATTACTTGAAGCACTCACAGCTTCTTTTTTTTTTAATAAATCTTTATTGTTCAGATTATTACAATTGTTTTTCTTCTCCCACCCCATAGCTCCCCTCCATCCAGTTCCCACCCCACCCTCTGCCCTTACCTTCCCCCACCTCACTGTCCTCATCCATAGGTGTACGATTTTTGTCCAGTCTCTTCCCACATCCCCTTCACCCTTTTCCCCTTGAGAATTGTCAGTTCACTCCCTTTCTATGCCCCTAATTCTATTATATTCACCAGTTTATTCTGATCATCAGATTTTTTATTCACTTGATTTTTAGATTCACTTGTTGATAGATATGTATTTGTTGTGCATAACTTTTATCATTACCTTTTTCTTCTTCTTCCTCTTCTTAAAGAATACCTTTCAACATTTCATACAATACTGATTTGGTGTTGATGAATTCCTTTAGCTTTTCCTTATCTGTGAAGCTCTTTATCTGACCTTCAATTCTGAATAAGAGCTTTGCTGGGTAGAGTAATCTTGGTTGTAGGTTCTTGCTATTCATCACTTCTAATATTTCTTGCCACTCCTGTCTGGCCTGCATAGTTTCTGTGGAGAAATCAGCTGACAATCGTATGGGTGCTTCCTTGTAGGTAATTAACTATTTTTCTCTTGCTGCTTTTAATATTCTCTTTTGCTCTTGGTATTTTATTTATGATGTGTCTTAATGTGGTCCTCTTTGGATTCCTTTTGTTTGGGGTTCTGTGTGCTTCCTGAACTTATAAGCCTATTTCTTTCATCATGTGGGGGAAGTTTTCAGTATCTTGCTCTCTCTCTTCTTCTGGAACCCTCATAATTTGGATATTGGTATGCTTGAGGTTGTCCCAGAGGCTCCTTATACTATCTTCAAGTTTTGGGATTTTTTTTTCTTTTTGCTTTTCTGGTTGAGTGTTTTTTGCTTCTTTGTATTTCAAATCTTTGACTTGATTCTTGTGGTCCTCTAGTCTGCTGGTAGGTCTCTGTATAATTTTTTTTATTCCAGGCAGTGTATGCTTAATTTTTAGTTGGTTATTTTTCATATCCTCGAGGGTCTTACTAAATTTATTGGCCTTTTCTAGAAAATTCTTGAAAAACCTTGTAACTGTGGTTTTGAACTCTGTATCCAGTCACCTGCTTTCCTCCATTTCTTTAATTTATGATGTTTGTCTCTGAATTTTGCCTGCTTCCCTGAGTTGATAGAGTGGCTTTGTGTGCTAGGTGTCCTATAGGGCCCAGTGGTGTAGCCTCCCCAGTTACCTGAGGTGGACACTCTTTGTGCACCTTTTTGTGGGTGCATAGCCTTGTTGTAGTTAACATCTTGATTGTTTTTGGTATCACTGGGAGGAATTGGCCTCTAGGCCAACTGGCTGTGAGGATTACCTGTTTTTACGCTGGGAGAACTTCTGTGCTGGTGACACCCTTATGAGACAAGACATGCAAAATTGCAAAAGCCTCTGTGTTTAGCTTGATTGAGGTGGAGTCTCAGAGCTGAGCAGACAGCCTTTGCTTCCCAGCAACTCTGCCCTGTGAGGCCTCTGGATCTCAGTGTCTCTTGGTAATCACTGCAAGCACCTCTGAGAGAAAGCTGCCCTTGAGTTTCACCCACTTCCAGACAGTCCAGATCCCCCCTAAATAAGTTGGGTTCTCAGAGTCTCACCCGTAACTGGAGTTCAGTGCAATCGAGAGCTTCTGTCTCCCTCCCACTTGAGAAAGCCAGCCGTGTACTCAGCAGTCAGTCCTCTCTGCTCTTGTGCACCTTTGGACCTCTGCCTTTCACAGCTCCCCTGAGTCTGAGTGTGCTTTTCTCTTTTCCTGACAGTCCAGATTCCCCCAACTGAGTCTCGGTCCCCAGGGTCTCAGCCAGAACTGGAGTTCAGTGCAGTTGGGAGCTTCCATCTCCCTCCTGCTTGGAAAAGCCAGCCACACACTCAGCTGCCAGTCCTCTCTGCGCACATCTCTGTACCTCTGCCTCCTGCAGCCCCTCTGAGTCTCAATGTGCTTTTCTCTTTCCTTCTAGTTGTAGAATTTTCACTCAGCCAGATTTCCTGTAGTTCTGGATGGTTTCCATTTTGTCTTTTAATTGTAGTTTTGAAATACTTTTTTGAAGCAGTTTACGTGTTTACCTATACTGCCATCTTGGTTTCTCCAGCACTCACAGCTTTAAGTATGCCAAACAGAAAGTGATATATGTTACTCTGCTCACATTTCCTAGTCAGAAATCAGTCACACAATCCTACCTAAGTGCATGGAAAAATGGAGGAGCATGTAGATAGTCAATGAGAATAAAATGTTTCTGCCATGTGCATAACATGCAAAGTGAAAATCTACTTTTCTTCTCCCATCAAACATCCCATGTTTAACTTCACACACACACACACACACACACACACACACAATCATATTCCCATATGTGTAAAATAGGATCAAATTCCTTCACCAATATCTATATCATTCTTTGTAACATCTGCTTGTTTTTCAATGGTCAGGATGTATCATAGTTCATTTAATTGGTCCTCTGCTAATGAGAAATAATTTCTATGGCAAATACCATATTTTCTGGCATATAAGATGACTGGGCGAATAAGACGACCCCCAACTTTTCCAGTTAAAATATATAGTTTGGGATATGCCTGCCCTATAAGATGACACCAGGCGTATAAGATGACCCCCGACTTTTGAGAAGATTTTCCTGGCTTAAAAAGTCATTTTATAGGCTTTTTTTAAAAAGTCATTTTATAGGAAAATATAGTAAATGTCTTCATAGATTTTCATCTGTTACTTCTTTACACTTGTCCATATGACATCACAGGCATGTATTGAAACCAGTCCTAAGAGAACAAAGCCTGTATCCACCAGCCCTTGCCTCATTCTTGTTGGCTCCTTAAATAAAAGGAACCCTCTTGTTTGGCCCGTTGTTTATTGGCAATTTGATATGTTAGGGAGCTATTGAAGTATTCAACTAGCCATCATTCTGATATAAGAGAAAGGGACAGAAGGAAACTAACATCTATTAAGTGCAGTGTTTAGGCCCTGTCTGCATTTATATATTGATTTCACTGAAACCTCATAATACCCCTGTGAAATATATAATTACTCAACCCCTATGGTGAAATCCACTTCATGGGCTTTAAGCAGCTCCCTGCCAACACCCCAACACATATACTCACCATGTAATTTATTTTCCTTTACTTTTTTTCTAGAAAGCCTTTAGACTTAACAGGCTATAACAGTTGTTGCTTTTCATAGTAAAGCTACTATAAAGATCCACTTACAGTGTCCTTTCCCAGGAGATAGGCCATATGTAGTAGAAAGAAAAAGGAACACGCAATGTTTGCAAATTCCCTGGGGAAAAATCTCTCTAAAAATATGCTAGTTTGCTTTCTATGTTTCTATTAGAGAACAGAACAACAACAACAACAACAACAAAATAAATATATTCCCAATGATGGGAGCGAGCTATGACGGGTTGTCTCCTTTGGTCCACCATCTCCTCTTGGGGATCTGTTAAAGGGCCAGAATTTCCTTTGCCTCAGAGCAGTTGCCAGGTGGGGGTTAAGGTGTATGATGGTTGCAGGCAAACTCCTCTGGACCTTGTCTCTAACCAAATGAGTTTTCCAGGTCAGAGGCTCAGGGCTGCTACACCGCAACGTCTCTGGTTTTGGCAGAGAGATGGGAGTAGCAAGGGCAATATCTGAATTTTTATAGCGTTTTCTTGGATGGGAAACAAAGAGAGAGAAAAACCTCCTTGACTGGTCTCTGGTTCCCAGAGTCCTGCAATTTCCTTTTTTCTGCAGTAAAAGAAATAAAGGAAGGCTCAGTCCAGATAGAGAGCCATCTCCAGTCCAGTTACTATTTCACTTTTGCTGATGAGAAAATAGGGGCTCCAAGAGATTAAGAAGCTTGCCCCCGAACTCTGAATAACAACACCAAATCACACAGGCCTCGGCACATGGAATGTACCTGCCTGGATTGAAGCAGGTAATCTCTTGAGGTCTCTTAATATTCCAAACCTAACCATGGCCAAATTATATGCATGTGGAATAACCCTCCTTCCATCCTAACATCTTGAATTTGACCTAAAAATAATCCACCACCCTTCAGCGGACAACGAGTTTGGAGAACACTGGCGAGAACATGCTGATAGAGAATCCAATCTGTCCAAGGTAAAGGAAAATTTTAACCAGATGTTCTGCCAGCGAAGGTGGTAGAGGATAAAGTTTCTGTTGGACAGGTATTGCCATGGGCCTTGATTTCTATGGATCTGCAGGTTCCTGGACATTGTATGGAACTGGAAAAGGGGAACTGAAGCTGCCCTGGGAACCCATGTTAAACGATGTATCCATGCTCAGGGGGACCACTGTGCAGAGTAGGTTATATTAGTGGGTTACATTAGTGAACCATTTTCTCATGTAAAATTGGATTGTTCCTCCAAGAATTAATGTTTATCATTGGGAGGTGCATGCATGCGTGCATGTGTGCGTGCGTGTGTGTGTCTGTATGTGTGTGTGTGTGTGTGTGTGTGTGTGTTCTAATAATCCATTCACTTAATAAATATTTATTGAGTGCTTACTATGTATGCATCAAGCACTGAATAAAGTAATGAACAAGAAAGGCAAAAAAAATTCTTATGGAGGTTTTTCATTCTAGAGAATAAAAGCAATAATGAGGTGACATTAAGTAGCATGTTAGACACAAAGGATTACGATGGAGAAAAACAAAGTAGAGAAGGGGAAAAGCGAGTAGGGGAGTGGGGGGAGTTGAGATTTGATTTATTTGTTTTGAGGTTGCAAATAAATTTTTTTAAAAAATAATTCTCACCGAAACCAGTTTGGCTCAGTGGATAGAGCGTCGGCGTACAGACTGGAAAGGTCCCAGGTTCGATTCCGGTCAAGGGCAAGTACCTTGGTTGCAGGCACATCTCCAGTAGGGAGCGTGCAGGAGGCAGCTGATCGATGTCTCTCTCTCTCATTGATGTTTCTAATTCTCTATTCCTCTCCCTTCCTCTCTGTAAAAAAATCAATAAAATACATAAAAAAATAAAAAATAAAAATAAAAAATAATTCTTTATTGTTGAAAGTATTACCTATGTCCCCCCTTTTTTTTCCCTCCATTAACCCCCCCACCGCCGCTGCCTCTTGCCCAGGCCCTCACCGCCCCATTGTCTGTGCCCATGGGCCATGCACATATGCAAACAAGGTCCTTGGCAGATTGAGGTCGCAGTGTCAAATATAAGAGCGAAGAGGTCACACGTGAGCCCCTGGTGAGGGTGGCAAGTTCCAGATGGGGGAGCAGCAAATGCAAAGGCCATCCAGAAAGGCTGGAAAATCGGGAGGAGAGTGGAGCAAAGTGAGAGGTAAGGCCAGACCGGTGAGGGAGGGGCGGGGAGGCGAGACGTGAAGGGACCTGAGGGGATGTATTAAGGACTGGAGCTCTTCATCTGGGTGAGATTGGACTGTGGCTGGGATTCCAGCAGAGGCCTGATAAGGTCTGACTTATTCTGTAATAGGATCACTCTGGCTGATCTGTTGGAAATCCGCTGTAGGGAGGTTACTGGGAAAACGTTTGCCATAATCCAGGGGAAAGGAGATGCTTTAATCAAGATTACTATGGTGGAAGGGCAAAAAGCAGTTCGATTCTGGATATATTCACCGATCGGTTGAATGAGGGATATGGGAAAGGGGGAGTCACAGATAGACTCTGACATTTTTGGTCCGAGCACTTTGAAGGATGGAGTTCCCATTTAGGGGCAACCTACACACGCTAAGTTCATACATGCTAAAGTTGAGATGCCCACGAGATATTTAAATGACAGCTGTGCGCCTGGATTTCAAGGAGAGTTCTGGTCTGGAGAAGACAGTGCTAGGCTGGACAGAGGCAGAAAAAGAAGAGGTCCCAGGACTAAGCCCTGTTTTTAAAATTATAATGGGAACAGACCTTTAACTCCCTCCCATGGACAGTAGAGGGGAGCATATATATTTATATAACTTAGTTATCCTACTTGGAGGCATAGAACACTGTCAGTAATGGCTCTTCGCCATTTTAGTTCTGTAAGAGCAAGAGGCAAGAGGCAGCTTTCTAATCCTTTGTCGTTTATATTGTCTAGTCTTTTAAGTTCCGTCATACATTCACTTGCATTACTTATCTAGTCCTTGGAAAATTTCGGGAGGGAAGTAGTATTAGCAGAAGGCCACAATGGAGCTCAGAAAATCATCTATGAGTCCTACTCCATTAGGCAGATGAGCGATCAGCACAATTTAGAGGCGAGGAAGCCGAAGCAGAGAGAGATGAAGGGATGAGATTGAGTTCAAGCTTGTCAAGTGCGTCAGCAGTAGAGCTGGGTTTGGAACGAGCTTATTGCTTTCAACATAACTGACTGAGCGCCCGTGACAGAGACAGGTAGCACGCTGCGAACGCTCCTTCCCCATCCTCAGCCTTTCCCTCGCTCGTGGAATAAGGGGGGGCTTCTCCACCTGGGCCCTCCTGACAGGAGGAGCTGGATCCTTCTGTGCTGGAGGTGGTGCTGCGCGGTGCAGGATGGCTACCAGCATCCCTAGCTCCTACCCATTCCATGCCAGCAGCATCCCCACCCCGTTATGGCAACTGAAAATGTCTGCAGACATTACCCAATACCTCCTGGAGGGGAGGGTGTGTGTGTGGCCAAATGTCCCTGAGAACAACTGGTTTAGGGTCTCCACTCTGTTTGGACCAGACTGGGAGCAGCCCCACTGACATCAGTTTCTCGCAGTGTCGAGTGCCTGGTATCTGGGGGCTCCGGGCTGCAAGCACTCCATGGGGAGGCTCTGGGGTCCCCGAGGCTGGCCTGCAGTGGCATCGTCTCCTGTCCGGTGAGATTGGGCCCTTTCCTGTGGTCATCTTGCCCCTAAGGTGGTTGCTTCCTAGATGCTCACCGTTAGCCTCCATTTCCCATGTCCCCTCCCCGTTCCAGGAACGAAAGCCAGCAAAGGCAGGCCTCTGGGCTTCTCCTCTGACTCGGTGCCCATTAGCTACATGAACTGCAAATGCAGGTGGTGGTTTAACCGCGGGGGCGTCATGATACCCCTGGATTTGACTGAGCAGAAAGAACACGTCAAAAAGCTGAAGGATATTCGTCAGTGGCAAGAAATCCTCTACCCAGCCAACCACCGTGCATTTAATGAATGCCCAACCTACATTTGCTTAGCACAGATGTGACATTTCCCACAACCCAGATGCGGCATTTCATACATCACTGAAGAGGCATGAATTTGGAACCTTATTTTCGGTGCCTTATATCTGTCATCTTTCTGGTCTCCCCACCCCCTTGCATGCGCTGGAATTGCTTCACAAAGCCTGGCTCGTTGCTCGCATTTTGTTTCAGGACATTCAGTTGGAAATGTTTTCTTTCCAGCATTACATCTGCCAAGTCGGTGACATTTCGCTCGCGAAACACGTCTCTACGAGACACCAAATGCTTGTCCTTAAAGCTGCATTGACTCATTCCGCTTCATGCACAGAACCCGGCTGGGCTCGGGCGTGGGAAGCGGACTCACGCGTGGCCGCTGGGAGGGCAGCGAGGTAGATGCACAGACCTTCCCCGATTTGTGTTCTGATCCAAATTTCTTCAGGACAATCGCTTCTTCACCCAGAGCCTGTGGTGATTCCGTGACAGCATGGCTGCTCACTCTCCTACTTTCGATTTATTAGTGAGCGACCTGCCGGAGGGGGAAAGGCCCAGGGAATCGTCTGATTCTTCCACGGTATTCATTGATAGCCTTTGTTTAAAAGTTATTTTCCCTTATAGCCACCATTTGAATTATGCAGGACACTGCCTGACGTGAGATAGACTTCTCTAGCATTACAGCCACGAGGCAGGGCCTCATTTGGTATAATGTGAGGCTGCAGAAACAGCAGCCATCCCAGCAATGCCCACAGCAATGCCACCATACCTTCCCCCCTGTCTGCCTGCCACTCTCTGATGAAACTACCCCCTTTCTGGTTCAGACCAATGAGATGGTGAAAGACACAGAACAAAACAAGTGTATTGGGGGTGGGGGTCTTTGGGAAAGCATTTTTGCTCACTGATAAAAAGAGAGTAGCATACAAGGACAGTGCTCTCTAACTCTCCCAACTACTCACCTGCCTCCTGCCTTCGACTGTAGCCAATGAGATGTCTGGGTTGCGGCGAACGTTATGTGATCGTGTGGGGAGCGTTTCTTTTCCAGAGGATTGCAGAGATGCCAGATCCCGCACCTTGAGGTAATAGGAAACCATCTAAGAGAGGCCTAAGTCCTAAGGATGTTCCATTGGTGACTCTACAATCCACAGCTCAAAGCAGCTCAAAGCAACTAAAGTTCAGTCTCCCAAATTCACACGCTCATTAACAGAGCTGATGCTGAAGATAGGGGTGTGCTTCCTTCAAGCCCCCACCCGCAGCTCTGTGTATGTAGTTCTTAAAGTTCAAGGAACACAAAATAATGCTTCTACAACTGAGCAATAAGATGGTACAGAAAGAGACATAATTTCACATTGTGTTTAATGTATAAAAATCTTTAAAATTCACCAAAATCCAGCAAATACGACAACAAAAACAAGGCTGAGCAGAGGACCTAAAGATAAAGATAGCTATATCATCAAAACAACAATGCGGTACCACCTCACCCCTGTCAGAATGGCTGTCATCAACAAATCAACAAAGGACAAGTGCTGGCGAGGATGCAGAGAAAAAGGAACCCTCGTGCACTGCTGGTGGGGATGCAGACTGGTGCAGCCACTGTGGAGAACAGTGTGGAATTTACTTAAAAAACTAAAAATGCAACTCCCATTTGATCCAGTAATCCCACCTCTAAGAATATATCCCAAGAAACTAGAAGCACCATTCAGAAAGGAGATATGTACCCCTATGTTCATAGCAGCACAATTCACCACAGCTAAGATTTGGAAACAGCCTAAATGCCCCTCAGCAGATGAGTGGATTAAAAAACAGTGGTACATCTACACAATGGAATACTATGCTGCGCTAAAAAAGAAGGAACTTTTGCCATTTGCAACAGCATGGATGGACCTGGAGAGCATTATGCTAAGTGCAATAAGCCAGTTGGAGAAAGATAAATATCAAATGATTGCACTCATTTGTGGACTATAATGAACAACATAAACTGATGAACAAAAACAGATCCAGAGACATAGAAGCATCAAGTGGGATATCCAACCTCAGAGAGAAGGCAGGGGAGGGGAGGAGGATGGGGGGAGTCAACCAAAGGATTTGCCTTGCATAGAAGCATAACCCATGGACACAGACAGTAAGGGGGTGAGGACATGTCCTATGGGGTGGGAACAGCTGGGGAGAGGTCGTTGCGGGGGTGGGGGGAGGAAGACATATGTAATACTTTAAACAATAAAGAACTTAAAAATATATATTTAAGTCTGGATTAAGGCAACCCAATGCAGACGCTCTGAAACCCCAGACTCAGTGATATAAATTACTGGGTACTAATTTAATTTGTCCCCCGTGTTCTGCAGTCTCCTTTAGATCCGTTCCCTCATTGAAGTCAAGGTGTGCGTGAGTACACTCTCTTATTATCTACAAAAGCAGCAGCACCAACTGGCCCAAAGCTCTGGGCCAGGTTCAGCCACATCCCCCGGCTTTCTCCATCGGGCCGGTGGTGCTGAAAAGGAAGCGTCTCTCTAACAGTGGGAGCCTTCCTGAAAGAACCTCCTCGCCTTTTGTTCACAATCACTCCTCCATTAAGGGCAAATGCAAAGTTGGTAAAAAAAAAAAAAAAAAGGGCCCAGGCATGCAGATGGCATTTTAAACTATAACACTTGAAGACACAGAACCTTATAGGATTTGGAAATAAAAACGACATTGGACTGGCAGTTGTATGCAGTGAAGATTCATCTTAATGTAAATTTAAAGAGCTGAGATCCTAAGCTGCCCGCGTCAGCCTTTGAAAGAGAGAGTGATGAGTTCAGTGCGCCATGGCCTTGCCACTCCAAGGACTACACGACGCTCAGATACGCCAACTCCAAGCGGGGTTGAATTGTAGGAGACAAAAAAGCCATTGATACGGGCTTTTATGCGAGCTGATTAATAAACTTCTAAAAGGATTACACACAAAAAAAATCAACTGCTTTTCTTTGGGCAAGCAAACCGCAGGCGGTGAAAAACTTCTCGACTGGCAGCGGAATGCCTTACAGGAAAGAGTTGGCTCTGGGAGGCTGACCGCTCTAGGGCATCTTCTTGCGGAAGAGGGGTGGTGTGGAGGGCTTGGCTGTTGCCTGGTCCGCAGAGAGACCGGGAAGGACATAGCAGATGGCTCAACACAAGGGGCATGTTTTTGGTGCTGCCGAAGGAGGATATGAGAGCAGAGGTGGAAGAGGGGAGAGAGGTGCGGGACAGGGTGAGGCTGAGGAACATCAGAGTAGTAGGTAGCCTGTGAAGTGTTGCAGGTGGTTGGAGGGGCTGAGGGCCTTCCAAGCACAAGGATGCTTTGTTCACCTTGAAGTGCTTTGCAATGTAGACTCTTCTTTGGTCTCAAATACAGTCTGATAAATACAAAAACTGCCTCTGTGAGTGTGTGTGCGTGCGCGTGCGTGCGTGTGTGTGTGTGTGTGTGTGTGTGTGAAATCTGAGGAAGGGCTGGGCGCCAGAGAGGAACGTGAGGATTTAAAGTCGCCCTTCTCTCCAACCCCCATGTTGTTGGAAATCGTGGAGAGGGTTGGGGGGTTTGGGTAACACCCTCTTGTGACTTGCGTTGACTTGTGAGGTCCCACCTGGGGGATGTTGGGCATCTTCCCGGGGCTCTTTTGTGTGGCTGTGGTTTGGGCTGGGCGCTCTGTTTGCTGCTCCCTCCACCCTGGCCAGGAGGGACCTGGCTTCCAGTTGGCTTTGGCTCATGGAAAGCCCAACACAGAACCTCTGTAGGAGTTTAGAAGGAGAGAGGAAAGTGAGGTCAGCATGCCGCAAGAATTTATAAAACATGCAGCATCTGACTATTTAGTCGGGGGCACTGACCTCTTTTCCCTTAGATTGTCAAATAAAAAAAACATGACAACAGCCAACACAACTTG
Organism: Lasiurus cinereus; assembly: GCA_011751065.1. Lineage (NCBI taxonomy): Eukaryota > Metazoa > Chordata > Mammalia > Chiroptera > Vespertilionidae > Lasiurus > Lasiurus cinereus. The sequence continues at coordinate 12,783,780 of JAAGEH010000297.1, read as the reverse complement.
TTACAAAACTCACTATTCAAGTGAAGTAAAAATGGAGATGATGGAGAAAGAGAAGGACTGTCAAGTGACCTGGTGTGAATGCCTCAAAATCATTCCTATTCTTTTTGTCAGAGCAACAAAAAAATATTGTATATTTTTTGGAGTGCCACAGAATTTTAGTAATTAGTTTATGTGTGCTATGAGGTGAAAAAGGTTGCAAATCACTGCTCTACATGATGCTCATTGAAAGCTAATTGTGTTGCCCTGAGAGGCCCAGTGCACAAAATTTATGCACTGTGGGGGGGGGGATGTTCTTCAGCCCAGCCTTGCTCCCTCTCCAATCTGGGACCCCTTGAGGAATGTCGGACTGCCCATTTAGGCTTGATCCTAAATGGGCAGAAGGACATCCTTCTCATAATCCAGGACTGCTGGCTCCCAACTGCTCACCTGCCTGCCTTCCTGATTGTCCCTAACTGCTTCTGCCTGCCAGCCTGATCACCCCCTAATCATTCCCCTGCCAGCCTGATTGATGCCTAATTGCTCCCCTGCCTGCTTGCCTCTAACTGCCCTTCCCCCCCGGCCCCCCCGTGGGCCTGGTCACCCCTTACTGCCCTCCCCTGCAGGCCTGGGTCCCTCCCAACTGCCCTTCCCTGCAGGCCTGGTCACCCCCAACTTCCCTCCTCTGCTGGCCTGGTCATCCCTAACTGCCCTCCTCTGTAGGCTTGATCACCCCCAACTGCCCTCCCTTGCAGGCCTGGTCCCTGCCAACTGCCTTCCCTTGCTGCTCATCTTATGGTGGCCATCATAGAGGCAGGATCTTTAATCACATGGGGGCAGTCATCTTGTGTTTTGGAGTGATGGTCAATCTGCACATTACTCTTTTATTAGATAAGATAGGCCTGGTGCACAGGTGGGGGCCAGTTGGTTTGCCCTGAAGGGTGTCCCGGATCAAGGTCGGTGTTCCCTTGGGGCCTGTGGTGGTTTGCAGGCCAGCCATGCCCTGCAGTGACCCAAGTGGAGGCCCTGATATCGGGATTTACTTATCTTCTACAATTGAAACTTTGTATCCTGGAGTGGAGCCAAGCCTTCTGCTCACACAGCCATTGAAACTTTGTTGCCTTAAGGGGAGGCCTGGGCTGGCTAGGGTTTCCAGAAATCTTGGCTTCCTCCATCGCCAGGGGCAACCCAAGCCTCCCTTCTGCTCTCTCTGAGGCCGTAGCCATCTTGGTGGGGTTAATTTGCATACTTGCTCTGAATGGCTAGCGGGCATGCCTTGTGGGTGTAGCAGAGGTACAGTCAATTTGCATATTCTCTTTTATTAGATAGGATGTTTATTGTGTCTTGAACCATTGTTAGGCATGAAAGCAGAAATGTTATATGCTTACACATTAGTGGATATTTGGAAATTCTGGTCACAATTAGCAAGGCGTGTGTGTGTGTGTGTGTGTGTGTGTGTGTATGTGTGTGTGTGTGTGTGTGCGTGTATGCGATTATCTTCTTGACTTTGATCTTGGCAACAATCCAGTGAGGTTAGCCTCTGTTTGAAAAGCCTTTCCTTTTACACCTAAGGGTTCAGGACTGGCCCATGGTGACACCTCTAATACATGGCAGGAATATGATTTGAGGCTGGAAGGAGGTGAGCAGTGCCAGCCCGTTGGCCATAAGCAAACATGCCAGTCGGAGCTGATCTGTGGTGTGGATGCGAGGGTGGCTCTGTTAAGCACAAGAATGTTGTGACACTTCAGGGGAGATTTTCTGTCACCAGCTAATTATCACGTACATTTTTTTAAAGAAGGGAAAACGGGCCTCTCGCATCTTATTTTAAAACACGAAAAGCCTCGGGAAAGTTGGAGGGTGATCAGCTGCTCTCCCAGCTCCACAGGCAGCCCCAAGAAGGGCTGTCCATGTGGTGTCCCCTCCCCAGGAGCCCTTGGGGGCCGGTGGTGGCAACCCCAGCCCAGCATCTCAAACTGTACAGGATGCCAACAACACAGGTGTGCGGCTGGGAAGGGCAGAGAGAAGGGAGATGAAAGATGGGCCTCAAAGCATTTAATTAGGTGATTTGTACCCAGAAGGGTTGCTGATGTCACAAGAATGAAGCCAGAACAAAAGGCCACAGATGGTGTGGTTCCTTTTATATGAAATTTACTGAGCAGGCCAAGCCATGGAGGCAGACAGGAAGCAGACAGCGGTGCCAGGGCCTGGGAAGGAGGAGAGAGAGGACGGGAAGCGACTGCTTCATGAGTCCAGGTGCCCTTCCCCGGTGAAATGTGGAGCCAGATAGAGGTGATGGTCACACAACATTGTGAACGTACTAAATGTCACTAATAGTAATTTGTCTATTAGGTGCATTTCACCATGATACACACTCACACACACACACACACACACACACACACACAGTTAAAGAAACCATCTGACTGATTGGTTAAGACTGACTTCAGTCTCTCCAAGGTGCTTCTGCAACATACCTGAGGAGTGGACGTCAGATTTCATCAGAATGCCCTCACCCTGAGAATTGTCATCTCACTCGTAAGCATATTTCATTTTTTAGGAAACCCTGCTTGTGACAAAACTCACTATGAACGTGAGTTAGAACTCCATAGGACAGAGAAAGAGAAGGGCTGTCGAGTGACCAGGATGAAAGGGTCTCAGAGACCTCGGGTGTGCGCCAGGCTCCTGTCTGTGCCTGAAGAGTAAGCGCGGTGCTGGGCCAGGGGCCAGCAGGCCTGCAGAGACAGAAAGGCATGCTCCAGTCCAGGGCAGCGTTGCTACATTGTCCTGAGCATCTATGCCAACCTCAAGGGCTCGTGTGGAATACAGGAGTTCTGTCCGGCTTGTTACAGAGCCTGGCTGGAGGGTCTTCCACAGCTAGCCGTAAGTGAGCACTGCGCTAGATAAACAGAAATCCGGGAAGTTTTTCACTTTGAAGGAACACACGCCTCTGCTCATTTGAAAGTGGGGACACTGTGTTCCCTTGGAAAAGAAAAGCACACGAGAAAAACCGTGCTACCAGAAATGTTAATGTCTTATAAGCAGGGTACCCGGTGAAACGTCTTCCAATAACAAAGACCCCAAGAGCTCTGCTTTGATTTCTAAAATGCAATTCAGCTGCATTTACAAGAGAGCAGGACAACGGTGGACATCGAGTGTGCGCACGCCTGCATTCCCCTAACGGCGTCTGCTCTGACCACAATAACACCTCGATTCACATGGGGAGAGAGAACAGTTCCGAAATGGTTTGATACTCTGGTGTAATTAATAGTGAAACAGATCAATAGAAAAAAATAAAGAATAAAGCGCTCCCCTCGGCGCAGGACTCGGGGAGTTCTGATGGGAAGAGACAGGATAGCCGCTTGCTCTGACTCGTGATCCACCCAGGGCCCCCCAGCATCATGCACCCGCTCCCTGTTGTGCCTCTCACAGCACCATGTGTGTGCCAGGAGTGATGAGGGCTGTCTTCGGCGGGAGTGTGGGTGGGGGTGGAGTGTTGAAGAGCTTTGTGGTGGCACAAAGAGGTGAATTCTGTCCCTGGGACCTGGCAGTGTTTTATGTTTTCAAAGCCCTGCTTTTCGGTGGCTCCCAGCCCAGGAACCTGGGGAACAGTGTCTTATCGTTTATCATCAAGAAAAATCCTAGCCTGAGGATGTGGGCTGCTGAAAACCCTGGGAGCCTGCCTACCTTGAGTCTGGAGAGATGACGTTAGAAGCTTTCTGGAACCCGCACTGGAGTCTGACTCAGTGTGGGGAGAAGCCAGAATTACCCGAGCAACTCAGGGGAAACACACACACACACACACACACACACACACACACACACACACACACAAAACACACACCAGGAGAGCAGCAAGGGAGACAGATGTCAAGAGGAAAGGGAGGCTTTGTGCTAGACTCGAGGAGGAGGAGACATCACCAGGTTAAGACGCAAAGGATGTGAACAACGTCTATCTTTCTCAGAAAGTGGGGGGAGCTGGAGAAGGGGCCCAGGCAGAGCTCCTTCGCAAGGAAGCCCTGAGGCCTGAGATTGTCTCTATCTGTGGGAGGGGCGGGTCCTTGAGATAAAGGGGAGGCCCAGAACCCAGTGTGGTGCTCCAAACTTGGCCTCTGCCGCCCTCCCTCCCTCCCTTCCTGTGGCTTTAGTAGGCAGCCAGGCAAACCGGTGTGCAAAGAGGCGGTCTGCTGGGATTACAGGCGGGGGGATGGCGCCTTAGGTAATTCTGCAGGCGCACACTGGTCTGTGGCTGCGCAGAAATGAGATTCCCTCAGGCGATGCCCGCTCCAGGGTGGGGCCTTCGCCTGGCTTCACCACTTTGCTCAGGGAAGGGCTTCGCTCTGAGTCTGCCCCGCAGCCTGCAGGTGTGTGCAGCGCCATCCCAGGCACAGAGGAGGTGTTTACTCACCCACAAGAGGACGCTTTAACTTTCCCTCTCCCCTCCAGCGTGCGGTATTGATTTGCTGCTGCAAGGAGACAGAGTTTTCTCTAAAGTACCTTTGGAGGCAGGCTTGGCTGTGGAGAGGGCTTTGTGAGCGCGCAGGGAACACAGAAAATCTCTTTCTTCCCTGCAAATTGTGTTTGTGCAGTTTACTAGTCATAACAAGTTCATGTTTTACTGTTAAGTTGTTCGAGGAAAAGCCAACAGATTGAAGCTGTTTCATCACTTGATTAGTCTAAACAAGCCTGGATAATTAGCCTTGGCTAATTCATACCTCTGTCTATTGTGCAGTTCGGGAGCACGTTTTGAAGACGGTGCCAGTCCCGAAATGTAGAAATGATTGTTCTGTAATACCTGGCGTGAGGCGTGTTTCCATGGGATCTCGCAAACACTCTGTCTTTTGAAATGGGGTGGGTAAAAGTGAGGAGTATTTAAAAATTCTCCTATCTGGAAGCTTTTTTTTTTTTTTTTAAACAGGAGTTTATGGCATCTCTGATCCCGCCTTGCAGGCATGAAAGGCCTACCAGTAGCATCTGGTAAAGGAAAACAAATGAATTGAACACTCCCTGCTCTCAAAGAATATCAGTCTTAATAAAGTAGAGCATTAATTTTTTATTACTTTGAAATTAAGTGCACAGGTTCAGTGGCTTCCCCTTGCTTGCCAAATTTAGTAAGATCCCCTTGCCTGGGCTACAAAAGGCCAGGAACCACATACATCCAACATCTATAGGGTAGATGTGAGATTGCTGTAAATGCCATAGTCTATAGTACTCGGATGTAGGAGAAACTCCTGAGGTCTTGAGGGAGAGGGAAAGGCAGGATGCATGGACCAAAGGAGAACTGATTTATGGATTATTGATTCATTCTAGACATATTTCCTGAGAGATAACTGAAGGAGACATGGAGATGATATGGTTTTACACTGAGAAAGTTGCCAGTAAGCTATTGATAGGTAGATGTGGAAATACTAACTTACTTTGGACACACATTCTTTGTCTTGAAAAAGACCAACTTTGGTGGTGCCTCTTAGTGACGTAGATGTGGGGAAAATTAGGACAGGCACCAACAAGGGTAGCTGGAGGAAGGGAACTTTGCATCTGAGGTTAAATGTTCTGTAATGTGTCTGGATGGAAATGACCGTGGTTGAGGACAGCTGTTTATAAATCCGGATCTCAAGGGAAGACACAGTTTCAGATGGAGGACTGTCTAGACTGGTGACTAAGGCCAGTGTCCTCCTTAGAAATAGAAACAGGGGTCCGGCAGGTGTAGCTCAGTGGTTGAGCATTAACCCATGAACCAGGAGGTAAACGTTCGATTCCCAGTTAGGGCACATTCCCAGATTGCAGGCTTGATCCCCAGTAGGGTGTGTGCAGGAGGCAGCCAATCAATGATTTTCTCTTGTCATACATTGATGTTTCTCTCTCCTTTCCTTTCTCTGAAATCATAAAAAAAGAAAAAGAAAATGAAATAGACACAGGGTGTCAGTTAGGGTCTGGCTGACGCTAGAGAACCTATTGGCCAAGGGGTTGTATGTGTTTGTGTGTGTGTGTGTGTGTGTGTGTGTGTGTGTGTGTACACATGCAAACTTAAAGAGCTGACTCAACAACTGTTAAGGCTTTGGAAGTCCAGGCCACGTAATGTGGGCTGTGAGCCAGAGGAGACTTGAGGAGAGTTGCTCCTCCATCCTTTCCCTGCACCCTGAGAATATATTGTCACACAAGTTCCTTATCAGTAGGGCATCAGGAGTAGGCAGGCACTGCTCAGGATTGCTGGAGTGCCTGGTAAAGAGCACTTCTATTTTGGGGCAGTGACCTCGTGATGCAGAGAATAGAGCTTTTCAGAAGATATGTACAATTTTCCAGCCCATTGTCGCTTCCAATCTATCTTGTGTCTGGGGTCATTGGGGAGAGACTTTCTGTTAAGGAAGGACACTCATTATTGAGGTAAATAAAAATAGGGAGATGAATTATTTGATTTTAAAACAAAATTAAATGTGTGCTAATGATCTGACCCAAGTTGAGCATCTGGGTCAAGGTTCTTTGATGAAGCAGAATATGTGTATATGGAATTATATCAATAGGAAGATATTTCAAGGAACTGGCTCACATGTTTATGGGGGCTGGCAAGCCTAAAATCTGTAGGACAGGAAGACAGACTGGACATTTCAGTAAAAGCTGATGCTGCAGTCTTGAGTCCAAAATCCATAGGAAAGGCCAGCAGCCTGGACACTCAGACAGGACTTTTATGTTACCACCTTGAGACAGAATTCCTTCTTGCCTGGGAATCCTGAATATTTGCTTTTAAGGCCTTCACTTGATTGGATGAAGCTTGCACACATTATGAAAGTTAATCTGCCTTATGTATAATCAGCTGATTTTAATCTTAATCACATACAAATTATCTTCACGGTCATACCTAGACTAGTATTTGACTAAAGCTCTGGGCACTTCCAGCCTAGCTAAACTGATCTCTAAAGGGAAGCAGCACACTGGGAAAACAGACGGGCTGGTTATCTAACATAGGAACTTCCAACTTGGTACTGGGTTAATACATTTATTGCAAAACTGAGTTCCAAAGTAGTATGTGGCAAGTGTCAAAAAAGGGATGATAATAGAGTGACATAGGGACTCAGAGAGTGGGGATTCACATATACCTGGCGTGACCAGACAAGGACATTTCAGATAGAAGGAAAGACCAGAACAGTTTCAGAGGGAAGTCTCAGAGGAAAATGTTGAATTGGCACAGCACAGAGTAGCGTAGCCTAGTGTCGTGGAGCATGAGACATGTACCAGAACGCTAGAGGACTGGAACAGACTGAACAGTGAGAAATAAATGGAAAGCGAGGGGGATTATTAGAGTTTCTGAGCATAGAGGTGACATAAATACAATGATTGTATATGGGATGGATTGGTGTGCTTTGGAAAGTGATGGTGAGGGAAAAAAGCAATTTGACTATTTGGCAGTAGAATAGGAATTGTTATGGATCTGTCTAGAGTAATGCACTCTCCCTATAACCACTCTCCTTCAGTGATCTGGCAACCTCTGTAAAATAAAACATGAGGAAGACATGTGGATAGATATGTGTGTGTGTGTGTGTGTGTGTGTGTGTGTGTGTGTTGTGTGTTGTGTTGTGTCTATGTGAACACATGTGAAGAATAGGGTTGGTTTGCATTTTTGAAAAGTTGCTCTGGCCCCAGGCAAGGTCTGGATGGGAACAAGACTGGGAACAGGAAGCGCAGTTGAAAGACATTGTTATGAGAGTTCAAGTACAGGAGAGAACAGTTCAGGGAAGACGTTACGGAAGTTTCCTTTAATGTGGACCTTGAAGGATGAGAGGACTTTAGTAAGTGGGAAAACATGTACGTACAAAGCCATTTGGCAAAACCATGTGATTTGTGGAAAGAATCATAGTAGAAAATGTTGGGAGAAAAATGTCAGGTGAGAGATTTTCTATGAATTCTGGTTTGCAATTGCAAGATGTGAATGGCATCACAGAAGGTTTCATTTATGAAGCGGGTAACAATGGGATCAGAATTGCGCTCCAGGAAGACTACCTCAATAAAGGCCTCCTGGATAGACTTCAGAGTGAGGATGCAGAACAAATAGTTGGAAAGCTAGTAGCTATTATGCAGTGAAGAGTGGACACCAGAATTGAAGCTCTAGCAATTGAATGAAGGGGTCATGTTTTAAAGATATTAAGGAAGTCAAGTAATAATTAATTTAAGGTAGAGTGGGAGGAGTAAGAACAGGTATTTATTTTCACAGACAGGGTTTATGAAAATGTAGGCACATTCACAGGACTAGAGATTCAAGATAGTCACAGAACTCGAGAATTGAGGATATTTACAGGACTAGAGATTCAGGATATTCACAGGACTAGAGAATTTGGGATATTCATAGGACTAGAGAATTCAGGACATTCACAGAACTAGAGATTCAGGATAGTCACAGGACTAGAGAATTCAGGAAGAGAAACTATGTGGAAAGCAAGGCAATGAGTTCATCTTGAGTCTCAAGTGCTGGTGGGGCAATCTGGTGAAATTCTTTAAAACCCAACAGTTGTAAATGTGGTCTAGAATATAGGAAGGAGGTCTGAATTAGAATATATATTTGATTCCTTGCTGGAGCGCCGGCTTCTTCCCCTCCCCTGCGGTGGCGGCGGCGCTCCCTACCATAACCTCAGAGGTTGCCTAAACCAGGAGGCTCGGAAAAGACCTTTCATATTTGGCTCGTTGTTATGAAGATATTTATTTTCTGGTTCTTCTCTCTTTGTCATCTTCGTCCCTGGGCCATTGCCCAGCCCTGATGTGCTTGGTATTAAATCCCTGCTCCTCCATTAGTCACTCCATTAGGGCTTTTGCCATCTTTGGGAGCAGGTTTCTGGCTCTTCCCCAAGCCCTCCTTTACACAGTATCTGGGGCCGGGGACACTCCCTTCTTCCTCACTCACAGGCCTCCTCTTCCTCTCCTCTCCCTAACTCTCCCCCAAGAATACACTTCTCCCTGCTGGGTCTTTATGTGGGTTGCCGCCTTTAGAGCAGCTTAAGCAACCAAAGAAGTTTTTTTTTTTAAATAAATTTTATTGATTTTTTACAGAGAGGAAGGGAGAGGGATAGAGAGTTAGAAACATCAATGAGAGAGACATCGATCAGCTGCCTCCAGCACACCCCCTACTGAGGAATGTGCCTACAACCAAGATACATGCCCTTGACCAGAATCGAACCTGGGACTTTTCAGTCTGCAGACAGACGCTCTATCCACTGAACCAAACTGGTTTTGGTCAAAGAAGTTTTTTTTTTTTGAAAAATGTGTATTTTTATTGATTTCAGAGAGGAAGGGAGAAGGAGAAGGGGAGAGAGAGAGAGAGAAACATCAATGAGAGAGAAACATTAATTGACATGCCCCTACTGGGGAAGGAGCCCGCAAGCAACCTAGGTATGTGCTCTGACTTGGGAATCTAAACCCCGGCGTGTGCTCTGATGAAGAATCAAACTGTTAGCTCCTGGAGCCAGGCCCAAAGAAGTATTTCCCCTGTAGTGTCCAGGAAGTCCAAGACAGCGCCCTATGCTACTAGGACATGGGAGAAGGAGGGAGAGGGAGGGGAGGAAAAGTCAGCTTTTCACTTTTTGGAATTTCCTAGAGAAGCAAGAATAAGACAAAATTCATGTGCCCATGTATTACCTTGCCGTACGCATTATCTCCTCTAATCCCCCAATCCGTATGAGATAGGTATTGTTATTACCATTTTACGGAATAATTCGTTCATTCAATAAATATTTATTCTTTCTGCCTTACCGTGTTCCAGGCTCCGGAGAACAAAAAGACTGTGAATAAGACAGACAAAAACCCAGGTGAAGGCACAGTCTCAGAAAGTGAAAACCATGCTGTGCTTGAGATCACATAATCCGTTAAGTGAAAAAGCTAGCACGGAGCCCAGGTCTGTCTTTCTCCAAAGTGCATACCATGTTCTTATGCGACACTGCTATTGTCATACAGGCTATTCTGCAAAAACTGCTTGGGTTGCTGACACACTCGCCAGGGGAATAACATGTGACATCACAGGCAATCATAATAATAATTCCTATTTTTAAATATTTTTTTAAAATTGATTTCAGAGAGGAAGGGGGAGGGAGAGATAGAAACATCTATGATGTGAGAGGTTCATTGATTGGGTGCCTCTTGCCCACCCCACATTGGGGATCTAGCCCATAACCCGGGCATGTGCCCTGACCGGGAACTGAACACTACTGACCTTTTAGATTCATAGATCAACACTCAACCACTGAACCATGCCGGCTGGGCAATAATTCCTATTATTTATTGATTGCTTATCACGTGTCAGGCAATATGAGAGATTGCATGCAGTATCTCACTTACTCTTTTTTTGTTGTTGTTGTTTAAGGAAACTTAAAGTGCATTACATTCCTTGCCCAAATCATTCAACTAGCAAGTGAGTATGCAGAATTTTATTCTAAATTTACTTCATTCCAATATGGGGCTCTAAAGAGCATTATGCTTCATTCTAATTCTGTACTGGGGTCCTATCTTTGGAAAAAGTAAGTTAAAACTCCTCCTTTCTCTGAGCATGGTCCCAGCTCAGGCCCTGAAAGCTGGGGTGGGCAGGGAAGGATAGTCAGTTTTTCCTCCCTGTTCCACCTGCCCTTCCCCCAGCTATCAGCATCTACTGTTTTGGGCTTCTTCAGGTTTGATTACAGGGGACATGCCAGGGACAGGGAAAGTCTTAGGGCCTATTGTCTTATGGATGGTGAATGTCCAATGTTAACACTTCCTCCAAGGGATCCCCCCCTCCCACCCCCGCCGACTCTGAACTAGGCTGCTAGAGACCCTTTGGTAATGCCAGACTCTCCCCGTTCAGACTTCTCAGGGATAGGGGAGACCCTGGTCCCTGCATCCTTCAACCTCCAAAGACCGTGTGTTTTGCTTCCTAACTGGTTGTTTTCAAGGCCCCTCACTTGGCTTAACATAGCAATGAGCAGGATCACCTCCTGTCTCTCAGCTAAGGATGGGCGACTCCTAGGGAAGGAAAGTGACTCTATCCAAAATCACCGTCATTCCCTGCCTCTGCGAACCCTCAGTGCATTTCATAGCGTCTTTGATGCAGCTTGTAGCTGGAGGGCTATGGTGCCAGAACAGTGTCTGGGGGGTGGGGGGTCCTGCAGAGAATGTGAGGATATTGGGAACCTCTATTGAAAACAAAACAATAAAGGTGTCACTTAACATCCTGTTTGCATTGGCCCCAGAAATTCCTTAAGAAGGCACGAGATCTCAGTTTCTGGGATAAAATTGCCCGGGTTTAAATCTCTATTCTTTTATTTACTGGCCATATGACCTAAGACAAGTTATTAACTTTTCTGTATATCCATTTTCTCCGCATATCCATCTGTAAAACCGGGATTCTACAGCACCACACTCAGAAGGCGGTGAGGAGAATAAATGAGGCAATATGCGCTACTGGAGTGTAATACCTGTCACGTGGGTAATGACCCCAAACTGAGAGCTGTTATTATTCACACCTCTTTCCTCTACACATCAGTTTTACAATACGGGGGTTGAAGATAAACACATTTGACTGCTTCTGAGCTTTAGAGCACAGGTTTTAGTAAAATCCAAACTCAAGAGGTAGATAGATATAGAGAGGCAAAACATACGCAACTTGCTTCCTCTGCTTTAGCCATGATTCCTTGTACCTTTTAAGAAAGGCCGCTCTATCTGTTCTAGTGTGGTTTCTACCTTTTTTCCAGCTGAATGTCCAGCTGAGGAAAGGTAGCATTATAAGAGGGCAGATGCTGGGGCAGTCAGACCTGACCTCTGTGTTCTGACATGTCATAGCTGCTATGACTTATTGTGAATTACTTAATTTTTCCATGCCTTCAATCTTCTCAATCTGAAAGACAAAGGCAATAAGAGTACGTACTTCCTTTGTAGAGTTATTTTGAGGATTAAATAAGATACTGCAAGAAGAGGGACTGGCACAACCATGAGCAAAAAAAAAAAAAAAGAAAGAAAGAAAGAAAGAAAGAAAGAAAGAAAGAAAGAAAGAAAGTGTAGCAATGATATGGTAGATGGTGCTGAGGCTTGGTTATGGATCATGGTTTAGAAGCAAAGTCTGTTTTGACTTGTTATCAATGGACCCAGATAGTTAGAACTAATCTCCCCAAAGTATGTTGGAAGTGTAGAACACATTAGATTATGGACTCTTAATCTAAAAAAGAAATATAATAATTGGTGGTGAGGTAGAAAGTGGGCTGGCTGGTTTTTTAAGAAAGACCCCTTTCATCTCATTCCCTAACTAGGGTTAGAAACAGCGAGGGATCATGGGTGTAAGACTCCTCCCTGAGAGCGGGAGAGTTCTCTGCTTTCCTCTCAGGTTTTGCCAAATGTTTTTGCACATTCTCTTCAAAGTGTGATGCTGTTAAGACAACCTGGGTGTCCTTTCTCCATTCCAAATCCTGGGAATTTATCAGACCAATGGCTTACTTCTGTTCAGATTAAGATATGCACTTGTGTCTACTCTTATTTGTGCTCAATTCTTTTTATTTTTTATTTTTGAAATATATTTTTTATTGATTTTTCACAGAGAGGAAGGGAGAGGGATAGAAAGTCAGCAACATCGATCACAGAAAGACATGGATCAGCTGCCTCCTGCACACCCCACACTGGAGATGTGCCTGCAAGCAAGGTACATGCCCTTGACCGGAATCGAACCTGGGACCTTTCAGTCTGCAGGCCAATGCTCTATCCACTGAGCCAAACCGGTCTTGGCAATCAATTCTTTTTAATATATGCTCTTCTTCAGTACATGATGAAACTGCTTTGGGGTGTTTCAAAATCAGTCAGTACTGACTCCAGGGGAGAAATGGGAGCATGGGAGTTTTGGGGAAGCAGAATCAAGCTGATGTGCAGGCAAACTGGAAGGAGAGGAAGGTGTGATCAGTGTGTGATGCCTTTCCTAATTAGGATTTTGGAGGATAAATTGCAAAGGCAGGACAATAACACAGGTATGCAATAATCAATATAAATGAGCCTCCGCTAATCTAAAAATTGAACGATTTGTCATTCACCCCAGGCTTTAACTCAATTCCTGCATTTCCTCCTGGTTGCATTGTTGGCTCCACTTCATTTCTGACTTCCTTACTTGTGCCTCCAGTTTATCACTGCTGAAATGTCCCTTGAGCTGATGATGGAACTTGGCCTCTCTGCCTTAAACTTTGATGATAAGAGATTTCTATCCTTTCCTTGGTGTTTCCTATTGCTGCTCCAAGGAACCACCCAAATGAATCTCTGGCCTTAAGCCATACAGCACCACTGATTATCTTGGGGGAAAATCCTCCCTGGGTCTACCTTGGCTTCTTAAAGAAGAATTGGACCAGGTTTCTTGCCTCCTAGTCCAGTGTTTTTCCTCACACACACTGCCAGGTTCCTCTCCAGGCCTGGCAGCCTGGATTCTGTTTGGGACTGAGGACTCTGTTTCACCTTTTGGTCATGCCCTCTTTAGAATTTGATCTTTGGGTTCTACTGATTCTCAGACAGTTGCCCTGAGTAGTGATATGGGAGGGATCTGTCTGTTGCTGCTTTTTTTCAGCATTTCTCTAAGTAACCTGATTTGAGCTCAGCCCTCATTATATCTCTTAGGATTTCCTCCTGCCTATGTTGTTGGGGATCAGTCGATTCAGTTAACTTTCTTAACCCCAAGAGTGACCAATAAATGTCTCTAAAAGCCACAGAGGAGGCCTTTGCTATAGAGGAAGATACAGTTTTGGTGTGATACTGATGCTGCTTTGGGTAATTTTGTATTGACGAGTCAACATGAGGGTGGGTAGAGCACATTAACTGGACACTGGGAATATAGCTGACTGTTTTCAGGAATCACTGTCACTTAGTTTATATTGGGAAACTATGGATTTTCAGCAAAGAATAATATTTCTTACCAGACTCTGTATTGTACATTTTACTCAACCCTATTACAGTGGTACCTCGAGATACGAGTGCCCTAACATACGAGATTTTTGAGATACGAGCCATCGAGCGAGCGATTTTTTGCTTTGAAATACGAGCAACATTTGAGATAGGAGTCATCGCGAGGGCTGCACAGGACCCACCAGTTTACCGCGACTCGAGCGTCTCATAGTTTCCCACGCCTCAAGGTTACAGAACGAATTAAACTCGTATCTCGAGGTACCACTGTTTTAATAAAAAGACCTCAGGCCCAGCCGGCACGGCTCAGTGGTTGAGCGTCGACCTCTGAACCAGTTCAATTCCCAGTCAGGGCACATGCCCGGGCTGTGGGCTCCATCCCCACTGTGTGGCATGCAGGAGGCAGCCAATCGATGATTCTCTCTCATCACTATTGCTTCTATCTTTTTCTCTTTCCCTTTCTCTCTGAAACCCATAAAAAATATACTAAAGAAAAAACCCATTATTTAGAAAAAAGATTTAGCCTGAAAACTAGTCTCCTAGCTTCTGCATTTGCTGGCGAAGGGGAGAAACTCGGTGGCGTGGAGAAGATTAAAGACAGAAGAACAGAAGGCAGGGCTCAGTGAAGGGAGGAATTCTGGAAGGTGGCAAAAGAGAGTGGATTTGGTTTTAAAGGTGAGAGTCATCTCAGCTCTAAGAAAGAATCAAAGAAGGTGATGTATAAATATACATGTATTGAGATCAATTGCTAAGGCTTTGCAAATATGTTCAGAGTGAAAAGAATACAGGAGACTCTACTTCCCATGGCCTCTATCTGCCCTGTGAAGCAGATGGCAGAGACGGGCTTAAACAAAAGGGATAGTGTGGCTGAAACCGGTTTGGCTCAGTGGAGAAAGCTTCGGCCTGTGGACTGAAAGGTCCCAGGTTCGATTCCGGTCAAGGGCACGTACATTGGTTGCAGGCACATCCCCAGAAGGGGTTGTGCAGGAGGCGGCTGATCGATGTCTCTCTCTCATCGATGTTTCCAACTTTCTATCCCTCTCCCTTCCTCTCTGTGAAAAATCAATAAAAATATATTTTTTAAAAAAGGGGGGGATAGTGTGGGGTAGAGTCAGAGATTTGAAGCAAGTAGTGAAAACACTGGAGTTCCACGAGGGAAGAGTCCAAACAAGAGCAGTCCGTGGACAGAGGAAAGAATGTCACAGACCTTGATGATAAACCTGAATCATTGAAGAGAACTAGAATATGAACTAAATCCAATCATAAGAGAGCTAGCATTTTATTAATGCTTCCTGTACGCCAGGCACCATTCCAAGTGCCTTACTTGTATGACCTCATTGAATCAACTCAGTTCTCTCCTTTCAGAGGTGAGGAAACTAAGACAAAGGGAGGTCTTGTTTCAGTTCATGTATTTTTTTGTGTGTGTTGTTGTTAATCCTCACTAAGGATGTTTTTCCATTGATTTTTTTTTTAAGAGTTAGTGGAAGGGAGAGAGAGACAGAAACATCGATTGGTTGCCTTCCACATGTACCCTAACCAGGGCCAGGGATTGAGCTTGCAATCAAGGCACATGCTCTTGATCAGAATCAAACCCATGATCCTTCAGTTCCATAGGTTGATGCTCTATCCACTGAGCCAAACTGGCCAGGGCCATATACTATTTCAAGTTCATGTACTTAGAAAGTGTCAGCGATAGGATTATTCTCAGGCCTGTCAGACCTCAGTCAGAGCTCTTACTTCTGTAGAACACTCTTAGCTGCTTTTCTCACCAAATATCTAGGTGTGCTGTGCACAGGGACGTGGAAAACTCAAGAGCCCAAGTGACATTTTTACAGCTTCTTCCCAGGTGGGTTGTACAAAGAGCATTAGCATCCCAGGGTGCATTTGCTATCAGTGTGGCCTCAGGCAAGATACTCAGCTTTTAGGAACAGTGGTGAGCATATCAGATGACAAGCAGCAGAGATGGACCAATTGATTAGAGCCACATGGTATTGGAGGGGAAGGTGCATGGGATTTAGACGTAGAGCACCCAAGTTTTGAATGGATCTGTCATTTTTCAGGTAGTTTAGGACAAGTTGTTTAAACTCTGAACAGTGGTCCTTTCCCCCACCCCGCCTCCCACCCACCACCCACCACCTGTGGTTTTGCTTCCTGAGGCTTGTTTCCTGCAGTCAGCTGCGGTCCAAAAATGTTAAATGGAAAATTCTAAAAACAAACAACTCATATAAGTTTTAAACTGTACACCATTCTGAGTAGTGTGATGATATCTCAGACCATCCTGCTCTGTGCCACCTGTGTTGAATCATCCCGTTGTCCATCTCCACGCTGCATTCACTCCCCCACCTGCTCGTTACTTAGTAGCCCTCTCTAGGTTATCAGATTGAGTCCTAGGGTATCACAATGCTTGTGTTAAAGTAACCTTTATTTTACTTAATAATGGACCCAAAGCATAAGACTAGTGATGCTGGCCATTTGGATATGACAAGAAGAGGCTGTAAAGTGTGTCCTTTAAGTGTCAAGATGACCATTCTTGATTTAACAAGGAAAGAAAAAAATTATATGCTAAGGTTGCAAAGATCCATGGTAAAAACAAATCTTCTATCCATGAAATTATCTAATTTATAAATTGAACCCCATGACAAGTATATATATCCATCATACACCATTTAATGATGGGGAGATGTTATGAGAAGTGTGTCATTAGGCAATTCCATCATTATAAAAACATCAAAGAGTGCACTATAATACAAACCCAGGCTACATGGTATACCACCATTGTCTGTGCCAGTGGTTCTCAACCTTTCTAATGCCGCAGCCCTTTAATACAGTTCCGCATATTGTGGTGACCCCCAACCATAAAATTATTTTCGTTGCTACTGCATAACTGTAATTTTGCTATTGTTGATGAATCGTAATGTTTTCCAATAGACTCAGGCTCTACAGCGACCCACAGGTTGAGAACCGCTAGCAGGTTGCCTAAGACCGTTGGAAAACACAGATATTTACATTACGATTCATAACAGTAGCACACTGACAAAGTAGCAATGAAAATAATTTTATGGTGGGGGTCACCACAACATGAGGAACTGTTAGGGTCCCGGCACTAGAAGGGTTGAGAACCACTGGTCTATGCGGTCCATTGCTGCCTGCATTATGTGGCATATGACTGTATAAAAAAACAAAACAAAACACTGTATACACAGGGTTCAGTACCATCTGTGGTTTCAGGCATCCACTGGGGGTCTTGGAATATACCCCTTGCAGATAAGGGGGGACAACTATACACACTTTTTTTCCCCTCACTGTGCATATGGAAATGTGCTGCTGGCAGGAAGGAGAGACACTTTGAGCAAAGCATCGGAAGAGGGTCTGGCGTAGAGTGGGTGCTTGGATCTTAGTCTTCACATCATTGCCTTATTGTTCTGTTCCTCGGTAGACAGGCAGAGCCAGTTTTCCTTTGTCTCTACTGAGAAGCCAGTGTCTCTGCGTTCCTGCTTCCCCTCTGTCGCATGTAGACCAGTATTCCCACCTGGAGGAGACCTGGCCCCTCCCCAGGGGCATTTGCTTATGGCAAAGGCATTTTTGTTTACCACAGCTGGAAGGGTACTGCTAAAATCTAGTGGGTGGACTCAGGATGCTATGGGACATCCTCCAATGCACCGGATAGTCCCCGACAACAAAGAATTCTCTGGTCAAGGTACTGACATTCAGAAACAGTTGAAGATTTGAGGCCAGGAGGAAGGAATGGGGAGGGGGGAGAGGAAGGAGAGGGTATTTCCTTCTTGGGTGTGTGACCAGGTGCAGTGAATAGAGCTTTACCAAGAAAGGTCCTGGAGGTGAAATAGAAACAGACTCGGTCAACCAGCAGGGCAAATGGCCTCGGGAACATTGCTGCCTGCTCTTTTTTTTTTTTTTTCTCTTCCACATCTGAAGAGAGTGGCTGTGTCTGAAATCTCGCTGCCACTTATTCTTGTTAGGGAACATTGCCCGAGGACTCTGTGCTCAACATGGCCCGTCGTTATCAGGACCGTAACCACGTTTTCTGAACTAAAAATTGGGTCACCTGATGAGTCAAGTCTGAGCGAGAAGTGCAGTTGGCTAACATTACTACCCAGGACGTAATAATACATAACAGGAGTGACATGTGCAAGGTGTGAATAGAAGACTGTATTTTCTACGTGCTAAACATAGTTACAGGTGGCCGGAATTTTAGGTATCCAACCAGATAGAGGCTTCTTGGGGGCAGAGTCCCTGGCTCTTTTGTTCACTTCCTGGCACACAGATCAAAAAGAAAAACCACACACACACACACACACACACACACACACACACACACACACACAAGCTCTGAGTGAAAATTTCCATTCCTTTTTCTTTGCAACTGTAAAACATATGCAAGAGCTGAGTGTTGGGATTAATTGGCTCTCAGAATGAGGGAAAGTGATACGTGTAGTTGAAATCATTACAGTAAGTTACCACTTAACGTCGATGACAGGTTCTTAGAAACTGTGATTTTAAGCAAAACAATGAAGCATAACAAAATCAATGTTATCATAGGCTAATTGAAAGTAACAAGAGTTAAGTTTCCATGGCAATTTATTTATTTATTTTTGGTCACAAAAGCATCACCAC
The DNA here is from genome assembly GCA_011751065.1 of Lasiurus cinereus. Classification (NCBI taxonomy): domain Eukaryota; kingdom Metazoa; phylum Chordata; class Mammalia; order Chiroptera; family Vespertilionidae; genus Lasiurus; species Lasiurus cinereus. Next base: position 12,765,300 of record JAAGEH010000297.1, on the reverse strand, counting down.
AGGAAGTCCCCAAATACTTACAATATCAAACACTAAAATAAATGTGCGCCGTATGCGCATTTAAGAAAGATGAATAAAAACTAGTGCGATGATTATTTTCCAACATGCTTATTCCCGATCATGTTCAGCGAGTGGCCGGAACTTCTCCCTGCAGTTCAGGGTGCAAGGCAGGCACCTACCCAGGACAGGATGGCCACTAACAGCCACACCCGCACTCACTCAGGATGGGGCATTGTAGACACCCCAGTTCACCTCACATGCAGACCTGGGGACAATGTGCAAACTCCACACAGAGTGGCCCCTGCTGGGAATACATATTTTTCATCAGTGTTACAGCTAAGTGGCACTGAGGAACTGCTAACTGACAATTGTAATGAGATACATTTTAGATCAGCTCTGGTACCCAGAAAGTTCTGCCTTTGATTAAAATAAAGTCTGAAGAACAATTCCTTCTTAACAGAATGCTCCTGGCGCGCATGCGTGCGTGTGATATCTCAGGATGGAAAACTTTCGGAAAGACCTTATGATTCATTCATGACCTCTCTCTCAGAGTGAAAGTCTTTGGAAATGTAAATCTTCTGGGTCATAAATGAACATGCTCTCTAGCAGTAGGCTATGTTTTGCTAGTTTTGCAGGTAGGCATTCAAGAAATAATTATTGAAGTAATAGAAGAGGGAGCTATGAGATAATGCATGTAGGGTGGTCATTAGCGTGCCTGACTCGTAGTAGTTGCTCAATAAAAAACAGCTGTGTGGATTGGTAAATGATGAGATGCTGTCAGCGAGAATATTAAAAGGAACGTGCTGTGGACTCTGAAGACAACACTAAGGAGAGGTACTAGGAGCTCCTAGGAGACAACATTAGGAGCTCCTGAAAACACATTTGACCTCATGGTAAAAGGCACTGAGGAAACTGCCTTTATTTTTCTTCTTTTTTTAAATTTAATAAATTTTTATTGTTCAGATTATTACAATTGTTCCTCTTTTTTCCCCCCTATAGCTCCCCTCCACCCAGCACCCACTCCTCCCTCTGCCCTTACCTCTCCCCACCCATTGTCCTCATCCAGAGGTGTATGATTTTTGTCCAGTCTCTCTCTGCACTCCCCTCACTCCTTTCATCCTGAGAATTGTCAGTCCACTCTCTTTCTATGCCCTTGATTCTAATATATTCACCAGTTTATTCTGTTCATCACATTTTTTATTCACTTGTTGATAGATATGTATTTGTTGTTCATAATTTTTACCTTTACCTTTTGCTTCTTCTTTCTCTTCTTAAAGAGTACCTTTCAGCATTTCATATATACTGGTTTGGTGGTGATGAACTCCTTTAGCTTTTTCTTGTCTGTGAAGCTCTTTATCTGCCCTTCAATTCTGAATGATAGAATTGCTGGGTAGAGTGATCTTGGTTGTAGGTTCTTGCTATTCATCACATTGAATATTTCTTGCCACTCCTGTCTGGCCTGCATAGTTTCTGTTGAGAAATCAGCTGAAAATCATATGGGTGCTCCCTTGTAGGTAATTAACTGTTTTTCTCTTGCTGCTTTTAATATTCTATCTTTTGTTCTTGGCATTTTAATTATGATGTGTCTTGATGTGGTCCTCTTTGGATTCCTTTTGTTTGGGGTTCTGTGTGCTTCCTGGACTTGTAAGTCTATTTCTTTCACCAGGTGGGGCAAGTTTTCAATCATCATTTCTTCAAATAAGTTTTCAGTATCTTTCTCTCTCTCTTCTTCTGGCACTCCCATAATTCTGAGGTTCATATGCTTGAAGTTGTCCCAAAGGCTCTTTATTCTATCTTCAGATTTTTGGATTCTTTTTGCTTTTCCAGTTGACTGTTTCCTGCTTCTCTATATTTCAAATCTTTGACTTGATTCTTGCATTCCTGTAGTCTGCTATTAGGTCTCTGTATAATATTTTTTATTTCAGTCAGTGTATGTTTAATTTCTAATTGGTTCTTTTTTCATCTCTAGTTGGACCTTTTTCATCTCCTCTTGGGTCTTGCTAAATTTATCCATCTTTTCTAGGAAATTCTTGAAAAACCTTATAATCATGGTTTTGAACTCTATATCCAGTCATTTGTTTTCCTCCATTTCTTTCTCTTGTGATCTGTTCCTTTGTCTCCCCATTTTTGATGCTTCCCTGAGTTGGAAGGGTAGCTTTGTGTGCTAGGTGTCCTATATGGCCCAGTAGCTTTGCCTACCTGAGGTGGACTCTCTTGGTGCACCCCTTTGTGGACTGTGTGTACAGCCTTGTTGTAGTTAAGTCTTGATTGTTGTTGGAATCACTGTGGGGGATTGACCTCCAAGCCAATTGGCAGTGAGGATCAGTTGTGTCTATGCTGGGAGAACTTCTATGCTGCAATCAGCCTTACGATACAAGAGTTGCAAAATTACAAAAGCTTCTGTGTTCAGCTTGGATGGGGCGGAGTCTCAGGGCTAAGCAGACAACCTTGGCTTCCCATCATCCCATACCCTACGTGGCCCTGTGTCTTAGTGTCCCTCGGTAATTGCTTCAGCCCTCTCTGCATGCACTCGCACTCACGCAACTCCAGACCTCTGGATTTCTGGCTCTCCTGAATTTCTGTGTGCTCTGGGGACCCATATGAGTTGGAGTCCTCAGGGATCTCACCCGAAACTAGGGTTTGATGTAGTTGGAACTGGATTTCAGCGCAGTTGGAAGGTTCTGTCTTCCTCCCGCTAGAGAAAGCCAGCTGCACAATCAGCAGTCAGTCCTCTCTGCGCACACTTGCATGAGTGCCTCCAGACTCTGTCTTTCGTGGCTCCCCTGAGTTTCCCTGAGTTTTTGTACACTCCTCCCTTTTTTTGACAGTCCAGACTCCCCCCATATGAGTCTCACCCGGAACTGGGGTTTAGTACAGTCGGATAAGGAGTTCAGTACAGTCTGGAGTCTCTGTCTCCCGCCCACCAGAGGAAGCCAGCCAGGCACTCCACCACCCGTCTTCTCCACGCACGTGTCTCCATACCTCAGCTTTTTTGCAGCTCCTCCGAGTCTCCGTGAGCCTCTCTCTTTCCTTCTAGTTGTAGAATTTCCACTCAGCCAGCTTTCCTGTGCTTCTGGATGATGTCCCTTCTGTCTTTTAGCTGCAGTTTTGAAATTGTTGTGTGAGGCAGCAGTTTAGGTGTTCACCTATGCCGCCATCTTGGTTTCCTCCCTGCCTTTATTCTTCTTACACTGAACACTGACATGATGCCAACACTGGGGCCTTCGATTACAGGGATGAAGACAAGGGCATAATCAAGGGTGGCAGAGTAGAAAGTTCTTACTCCTCATAGCATCCTGGAGCCAACACAACAGCCCTCTCCTATTTATGCCTGACTTGTGGTTATATGAGAAAAATAAAACCCGTCTTCAGATAAGCCATGAGTTTCTGGATTTGTCATGACATGCAGCCAGACCTAACCTTTAGATTACAGCCCTCATTAGACTCAGCAGGAATAGCCACCACCTGGATCCCACCACTAGCAGGGTGGCCTTTTGAGGTTGGAAGAGCAGAGATTTTTCTCTCTGTGTCCTTTACACTTGCTTGTGATTTTATTTTTTGGCAAATGTCAAGTCGCATTTTGATCGATGTTATACATAAGGTATGTTATAATTTCTTGAGCTGTTTTCTATTTCTCATCTCATATTCTCCATGCCCATTCATGAGGAAGAGAAGGACGATGTTCATACCCAAGTCACAGAGCCCACTCATCTCAAGTGTTTGAGCTGCCAAGAGGCACATCACGTCACTGCTGGAACCACGCTACAGGCAGTAAGGAGGTCGAGAGGACCGCCAGCCAGCCCTAGCTGTAAGCACAGAGGTGACCTAGTCCCAGGTCTCCTTAGAGATGCATCAAGGACTTGTTGAGGGGAGTGGGTTTGCAGGGTGCTGGGAAGGTCAGAATTCATCTTATTCCCTCTCTTCCTTCCACTAGGATTTCTCCATTTTGATCTGTGTTGTATAATGTACATTAAAAAAAAAAGGGGGTTTTATGGCCAGAAACCCGTGATCTATAGGTCAGTAATATGAAGACCACAGAGGTTCATCTCACCTTGTTAAGCACCAAACTATGCACAAAACATCACTGCAGGCAGGTATGCGGAGTACAGAATTCTAGGAGGCAGTTCTCACACACTATAATGTGAATGTCCCCCTGAGGTTGTGTCACGAAGCAGCTCTAAGTACAGCGCCAGGCACACAGGATGACTGAGGCCCTGTTCTTACCTTAAGGCACTCACGTTGTGTGTAAGGAAACGATGTGAAAGACACACTGTAGTGGCTGTGTAAGGCGGCACAATGAAATAAACATAAGAGGTACCAACTCAATATTATGGAAGATTAAAGAGACAAAAAGGCATACCAAAAGGGACGGTATCAGAAACGACTTTGTACTGAAACCAGTATTTAATTTGGGACCTCGGGAGAACACTAGACCCATGTCTGAATTAGTGTAGACCCATAAAACCGAGATGAATCTACACCGAGCACAGGTGATGCCAGAGTTCTTCGCTCCCATTTCATTAAAACCTCAGATGGAGCAAGGTAATTAGCCCCATTTCAAAGAGCATGATTGTCTGAGCACTATGCTGTACACTTGAAACTAACACAAAATA